>VZRR01005155.1:1586601-1746820 GCA_013398015.1 Oreocharis arfaki | reverse complement strand
TTTGATTTTTTTTTTTTTTTTTTTTTTTTTTGATGCCAATGAAAAGGGCAACTTTGTAGAGTATAAGAAGGAGAATTTATAATGGACCTGATCTGTAAGCATTTTTGTTGTGAATTATGAGGTTGCAGTCTAATTTTTTAGATTTAAAAAAATTATTATTATTTATACTAGTTAGAAAGAGGGAAGTTTTCAAAGTTCTCCTGTGATAAAATAGCATTTTTCTTAGTTTAAAAAAAAAAAAAAGCTAGACTGTAAGACTTCATTGAAAACCCGACAAAGACCTAGGAACACTTTTCCTCACAGCTCCTCAGCTGTGAATCTGAGAGCACAGAGACCTCTTTTCCCCAAATTCTGGTTTATTTAAGGTTTAAGCGTTTGGCAACACAAGTTGCCGTCTATTCCTATATTCATGTAACCGCAGCTGCAAGGGATCTGCAATTCCCAAATACCAGAGGAAGGCTGTGCTGTCCTGATGTGCAATCTGGAGGGGCACAGAGATGCCAAGAAGCCAAGGGACAGAGCCCAGGATGCTCAGCCTGCAGCACTTCCATCTAGCAGCACGGTAATCACTCACTGCTACAGTACTCAGCCTGTCTGATAATGTTGGTGTCATTGCTGGCTGCCTGAAACCCAGGATGCTGCTCCCCTGGGAGCTGTGATTTGTTAGGCACCTCAAAAATCTGTCCCTTCGTGTGTACAAACAGATCCATNAATAAATCCCCATTCTCGTTTTTTTTTTTTTTTTTTTTTTTTTGATGCCAATGAAAAGGGCAACTTTGTAGAGTATAAGAAGGAGAATTTATAATGGACCTGATCTGTAAGCATTTTTGTTGTGAATTATGAGGTTGCAGTCTAATTTTTTAGATTTAAAAAAATTATTATTATTTATACTAGTTAGAAAGAGGGAAGTTTTCAAAGTTCTCCTGTGATAAAATAGCATTTTTCTTAGTTTAAAAAAAAAAAAAGCTAGACTGCAAGACTTCATTGAAAACCCGACAAAGACCTAGGAACACTTTTCCTCACAGCTCCTCAGCTGTGAATCTGAGAGCACAGAGACCTCTTTTCCCCAAATTCTGGTTTATTTAAGGTTTAAGCGTTTGGCAACACAAGTTGCCGTCTATTCCTATATTCATGTAACCGCAGCTGCAAGGGATCTGCAATTCCCAAATACCAGAGGAAGGCTGTGCTGTCCTGATGTGCAATCTGGAGGGGCACAGAGATGCCAAGAAGCCAAGGGACAGAGCCCAGGATGCTCAGCCTGCAGCACTTCCATCTAGCAGCACGGTAATCACTCACTGCTACAGTACTCAGCCTGTCTGATAATGTTGGTGTCATTGCTGGCTGCCTGAAACCCAGGATGCTGCTCCCCTGGGAGCTGTGATTTGTTAGGCACCTCAAAAATCTGTCCCTTCGTGTGTACAAACAGATCCATTAATTGCAACCTCATTAAGAATCTGAGATTGGAACTTCACAGTAACCTATCTACATAATCATCTTTCTCCTTTCAGTGAGGAAAATTCCTTGTCAGGAATTTTTTTACAGTCAGCTTTGTGAGTGGAGAATGTCCTCATGGTCACTGTAGGATCTGGGCACCTTCCCATTGCTGTCAGCAGAAAGCAGCTCTGGGGGTGAGGATGTTTTGCAGGAGGAGTTGTCCTTCAGGCGGAGTATTAAACTGCTCTGCCATCTGTTTTATGGGGATTATTCTGGTGAATGCTAAAGATCCCTTGAAAGCATTTTTATAGTGTCCCTGTCCTGTTCCTTCCCCTTAATGTTCAAACAACCTCTCCCTCCTGCTGCTGATTTTGAGTGCTGTCCCTTTCTGAGCGTGCAGAGAGAAGGGCCCTGGGTGGCAGCTCCCAGCCTTGGCTCTCTCCCTGCTGGATCCACATCGTGGATGTGCATTGTGCATTTATGTGTGTGCACCCATAGCTCGTGTTCCCACAAAGCACCAACCTCACTCTCTGCTTTTCCAGAAACTCCATCATACCCCAAGGTGCAATATTTTATAGGAAAACCCTTCTCGTATCTGCCCTGCTCACTAATTTGACATGATTTCTGTCCTCTGCTAGAGCTCAGCTCTCTGACAAGCCCTGAGTTATCTTCCTTTAGTACCAGGCACAAGAAACTCACCCTTCTCTGCATCCCCTCCAAGCTCTGCTACCCTCCAGCCCCCAGTTTATCACCTCAGCATGCCAACTTACCTATACGCCCTCTCAGAGCTGCAAATGTAGGTGTTAATCCGCTTTTGTTAAACATCCCTTTTCCTAGAGCAGATACCATTTCTATTATGAGGATATACAAGACTTTAGGTTACTATTTGAATTTGTAGAGCTCAAATGAGTGAATTCCTGGCTGAGTATGCAATATTTGCCAACTAAAGAGCTAAGGAGTACAAGGAAATGGCAAGGTGGATAGTGTGTTTCAAAGAAAGGAGGAAAGGAGCTGAATTCTGATGTAATCCAGGTTTCTGTGTCCAGCACGCCATTAAATGGGCTGTTTTGGGGAGACCCACAACAAGGCTTTCCTGTCTCTGCCTTCCTGCCCCTGCAGACTCTACCTTATGGAGCCTGACGCTTGTTGTGTGTTTAAACCTCACTTGTGTGTCTCAGAAAGGGAACTGGCAGTTTAAAAGCGCCAGGGGTTGTAATTAGAATCATTTAGATTGGAAAAGAGCTCTAAGACCATTAAGTCCAATCATTGACCCAGCAGTGCCAAGCCCACCACTAAACCATGTCCCCAAGTGCCACATCTAGACGTCTTCTAAATACCTCTAGGGATGGCTACTCCACCACTGCCCTGGGCAGCCTGTTCCAGTGCTTGACAACCCTCTTGATGATGCAATTTTCCTAATATCCTCTCTGAAACTTCCCTGGCACAACTTGAGGCCGTTTCCTGTTGTGCTGTTCCTCGTTATTTGGGAGAAGAGACTGACACCCACCCTGCTACAATAGGCTTGGTGTGATGTGTATATTTGTCTCAAGCTCTCATGCATCACTGTGAAGGGTAATTATAGCAATCCGAGCCTGCCGTCTTTATGACACATCATGATTTCGCATCTAAATGCTAAATGGGGCTGTTAATGAGTGAGTGCAGCTCGGTTTGAGTGAAAGGGTGTTAAAGAATCAGGTCTGGAGTGAATCAGCCTGCGCATATGTGGCAACGAAGGAAAACAAGTGGTGTGAAATATGAAAAGTGTAGCATTCTGAAGTTACAGCCTGCCTCTCTGCACTGCCCCTTCTCCTGGGGTGATCCCAGAAAACACCCATCCTACAAACTGAATGGGAGCCCAGCCACTATCTTTTGCCATGACCTTTTCTCTGAATTATGTGTTCTTCCCCACACAGGTGGATGTCACCGGTCTGTGAGGCACATCAGCTCATGTCATTGTTTCTTAGGCTGCCCAAGATGTGATTCCATCTGGTAAATGCCAATCTTTGTGTGTCAGTGAAAGAGCACGGATGCTTCAATAGGTCTTTTCTAAGTTTGTGATCTTTGATGCTGTTGTTGAGGGAGGCAAAGAGCCCAGCTTTAAGCCTCAGCAGCTTTTAAATAGAGAACAAAAAGATTTCCAGCACTTGGTCTTTAAGAACATACTTTCACCTTTTCAAAAGAGAGATAGGGCCTGTGGAGACTCAGAGTCTGATCACTTCTCCTATTGATCATTAGTGTTATTGTTACTTCATTTCCTAAAATGAGTTTTCAATCCAGTTCTGTAGCAACCAGAAGGGGACAAACACGGTGAGGTCACTGCGCTTCCTGCTCCAACATCTGAGGTCGCTTTGAAGCATGACCTGCCAGCAGATGATTCTTAAAGACTTCCAAAGCAAGGCCTAATGTTCTTTTGCACATATTGTTCTTTTGTTTTTTCTCTTTAAATAAAAGGCTCTTTCCCCTACTTTTCAAAAGAAAATATGTCTCTGTGGAACTACATTTTACTGCCTTGGAGAACATGATGTTCAGTCATGACACAAATCTTTGTGTAATCAAGAAAGTTACTTCAGGACTGGGAGGTTCTGAGACTCTAAAGTGCTTTTGGATTTTTTTTAACCATTAAAGGTGACATTCCAGCATTGGGCCAAGAGCTGTAGAACTCACTTAAGTGCTTCTGATGGCTGTCAGATGTATTAACTCCCCTGCACATTAACAGCTCTGGTGCCAATGCAAATACTTCTCTTTACTTCTCCCTGAACTGTAGACTCCTGATCATTATAACCTGATCAGAATGCCTCGAGGATTTTTTGAAATTTTTTTTCTATTACTTTATTGATCACTCTTTTTGAGCCCTGGAAAAATGCCCTGCTGCCTTTTTCACTTGATGCAAAATGTATGGTGTGATTCAGCATGAAGAAAGGGAAGAGGAAACACGTTGAATGTAGGGACAAAGAGCAGAGGGGCAGAGAAAAGGAAGAGGTTCTGGCAGGCTCTGTGTTGTAATTACGGGCCACAAATATATAGGCAGATAAGCAGAAATGCTCAGGACGCTTTTATGAAGTTCCTTGGAGCAGCTCCATGAACAGAACAGGCAAGGCCATGACCATTAATCTATGCAGAGAAGTCAAGCCTCTGCTCCTTCCTTACCCTGAGCATTTGGGCTGCCAGAAAATCACAGCGTTTGCAGCAGGAGTGATGCCCTTCTGAGCATTTTATTATAGAGAGTGCTACTGAATGTCTTCTCTGAAGTCATTTCAGCTGCATATAGCGCTGTTATTTACAGTGTGTGCGTTTGCCTGTGCTTCTATAGGTCAAGTGACTGTGTAGGTAACAACACCCACATATCCACAGGCTTGTGCCTGCCCATGTCAATCCATAGCTCATTTACACTTTATTTAGGCAAGTAGCTCCAAGCTTAAAGCAAAGTCCACGTTCTGTGCATGCCTACGCTGTGCTGGCTGCTCTGGCGTGACTCCACTCCCTTTCCCATGTGCTTCTCCTTCCAAACTCTGTGTCTACAGCTGTGTGAGGCAGGAGAGGGCTGGAGAGCCAGCTGGCTGGAAACTGCCTGGAAAATAATGGAAGTCAGGTGTCCAGAAGGAGTACGTGTTTAGATGTGTCTCGACTTCCCTTGGTTTTCCCTGCAGATGGCAGTGATTCTGTATTAGCTTCGTTTTTTTGCTCTCTGTGAAAATCATCCCCTGTTGATGTTTAGATATGGGGAGAACAGAGCTTGGTGTGACTTTTGGTGACTTTATCTTGGCAGATGCTGCATGCCAGTTGTACATCTGGCATGCAGATGGAGAGACACTAGGGAAAAAAGAAGCCAATAAGTAAAATTAATTTTGGGATCTGGATGAAAAAGAAATCCAAGATCGTATTTTGTCTCATTATGATGTTAGCCAGTTGTAGGGACCAGGAAGGAGTGTGCTCTGAGGAGATGGATGGAAACATATTTAGCAACCTGAGAGCTCAGTTCCAGCAGCCCAGCCCGGTGCTGTTCTCCTCTCTGTGGAAAGCAGGACCACATATGGGAGGCAAGACTTCCAGGAATGACAGAAATTAGGACCACATGGTACTTTACATTCTACTTCAGGTTCCCACTGAACTTGGTACATTTTGATGCTCTGTTTTTTTCTGAGGCTTTGGGTTTTGATGATGCAAAAACATTCCTCTGTTGCCATATTTTTTCAGAGGAAAAGCATGTTTTCAAAATGCTGGGCATTAAACTCAGTGCATGTGTGCTTGCAGGCTTACTGCTGTCTCATTGCTATTGTTTCCTCTTTCTCAGGACATGACCTTCAGCACCACAATGAATCAGGAAAAACCTGTCAAATCCTCCTAGCTCCCCGGCTGTGCAATTTGCTGTTCCCTCGCTGTTCCCCAGACAGCAGCTTTTCTCACCCAAAGCACAGAAGCCAGCAAGTCACAAATGACAGCTGAGAAGTGAAGCATTACCAAAAGCTGCATGAGACTCTGTCAAAGAGAACTTTTATATATAATTCTCCATCTGGGCCTGGGAAGCTGTGCATCCCATCAGTTCCAGAGAACGGAGAGAAGATATGCTCAAGTAACCAACACCAGAAACTGCCCAAATCCATACACGCTTTAGAATATCTACACAGTGACCTATAGCATTTAGAATTCTCCGTTCAGAATGGATGATGGATATAGGAACACAAACCAGGTCTCAGATGACTACAGGTACCAGGATGGCAACTACGACGCACCCAACGACAGCTACTACCGGGGCGGGGATGGGCCCGCGCAGGAAGAGGATGCCCAGAGTGATGTTACAGAAGGCCACGATGAGGATGATGAGGTCTATGAGGGGGAGTACCAAGGGATCCCACACCCAGATGACATCAAAGAAAAGCAGAAGAAGCGAGCCCCCGCTGTGGATGATGAGTACAGAGACCGTGCTGACCTTATGGCCGAGAGGATGGAGGATGAGGAGCAACTTGCCCACCAGTACGAGAACATCATTGAGGAGTGTGGCCACGGACGCTTCCAGTGGACTCTCTTCTTTGTTTTAGGGTTGGCACTGATGGCAGATGGGGTGGAGGTGTTTGTGGTTGGATTTGTTCTTCCCAGTGCTGAGAAGGATATGTGCTTGTCCAGTTCCAACAAAGGGATGCTGGGTAAGTGCCACTAACAAACATCTCTTCTAATGCAGTGAGCAGCAGCTGGGACACCTTTTCCTAGTGACTAGCTGATTTCAGGATCTTCTGATGACTTTCTTCTTGTGTTGTATGTCATGCATAGTCATGCCTGGGTGGATCTGACTCAGAAGGGGTTCACATGCTGATGAGAGGCAGCTCCCCAAAAGCAGCAGAATTTTACCAGAATGTGCTGAGGCCCCAGTGCTGGTCACTGCAGGCTGGATCTGGGCAAGGCAGCTCACAGTCTGCAGGTCCACAGGGCAAAACTCAAAGGAGTGTTCAAGGATAAATTGAAGTGAAAATTTAAAGGTGCATCTAGTGACTCAAAATTTGAAGCTGTTAGAAGCTCCAGGTTTCCCTTTCCTTCAGCCCAAAGTCCCAACCGGCAAATCAGCTGTGCAGTCAGTTCCTTCTGCCTGCTAACTTCTCAGTTTGCTCATATGTCCTGGATCAGATGTGGTCAATGGAGGTTTCTTTCGAGGTCTGTGGAATGCAATTAAAGTGCAGCATGCAGATTAAAGCTGAGGCTGCTGGCAACATCCCTTTTGCATCACTATCAACATCTCCCTGAGGTCAAATTACAAGGCTTAGTTATTGGGAGTGAGACTGAGTGGAAAGGTTTGGATGAACAGTTTTTTCCCTTGAACAATAGGCAAGCCAAATTCCATCAGCCAGACAGCAAAGCCTCCCAGATCTCCAAGAATCAGGACAGGATCCAGCACGGCCTGTAGTGAGAGCCAGCCACGCAACAGGACAGAGCATCTGGAAGGGAAATAAAGTAGCTCTTGGAATAACTGCTTGAAGAGGGAGAGAGTGTGTCTTGATGGACACGTAGTGGGGTTGTAGGGAATCATCAGGGACTGTGGGTCGTACACGCTGGCCCAGAAGCCCTGCCTGATGCAAGGTAAATGAAGATTTGGGACTAGACCCCAGCCCTTGACTCTGTTCTGTTTAGACTATTTTCATATGACAAAGGCAACAGGTAATTATCCCAGTATAAACCGCTCCTCTTGGTGTACTGAGGTCATATTCACTTTTCTTCTTTGAACTTGAGGATCAGGATGCTTCTTTCTATAGTCAGCCAGGTTTGTACTTAATTTTGTGACTTAAAGAGTTTAGTAACATTTTTTGCTTCACAAACCCCTTAAAAATTTTAGCTCGAAATATCTCCAGTCAGATATCTAAAAGCAAACCTCTCAGAATCAGACCTTGATTTCAAAGGGGCTTTGGAATTCACCAGCTCCCTGTGGGACACAAGGCTTTGTGTCTTTTCAGTGATGAGACCTTTTTTTGAAAAGCAGGTCATTTATTTTGGTGACTCCATGAAAGCTGAGATTTTCTGAAACTCTGACCCCATAGATATCTACCTCTGTAGAGCTCAAGCTCTGGCAGGCGCCTGAATGAGAAAACTTCAAATGTCACAAGGAAATCTATCTTTGAAGTATTTCTGGCCCAACCACAGGTAAAAATGAACACGAAATCTCTCCAGAGAGAGTGTTCTGCTTTTTCCAGCTCAGTATTTGCAAGGCTGAAAGTTCAGGGTGTTCTGATAAGCTCTGAATAAGCAAGGAGACATTTGGGTCCGTATCCAATCCCAGCTCCAGCCTCCTGCGCACTAACAGAGCTAATCTGGGACTGCTAATGAGGGGAAGAGAACTCTTCTTGCTGCCTTTCCTGCCCACTTTCAAACACAGCTTGTGAGAACCTGATTTTGCAGAACAATTTCTCCTGTCCTTAGCTTGTTTGTTCGGGGGATCTGCTGTCAAAGCTTGTATTCACACTATTCCATGGTTTCATTACGAGGGGGGAAAAAAAGAATTTTCCTAAAAGCAAAAAAAGCTGGGTTCAGTTACACTTAGGGGTTGATTTGGTGGCAATCAAAGAACCTTCAACTCAATTTCTAATGTGCAGTGACAGTCTTGCAAGAGTGTGTCTGCACAGGAGGAACAGGGGGATGATTAGAGCAGGCACAGCTTTCCCTCAAGTTGTCACAAGGTTTAAGGGAAGCAAGGATATTATCCACACATGAGCTACTGCCCCTTGCCTTATCCCCATGTACCAATAAACATCTACAGATAAGCTCGTGTTTATTCCCAAGGAACTGATTATCTCCCCACATTTTTGCTAAGGAAACATAACCAGGTTTTCCCAGGTGCAGTTAAGGTCCCTTCCAGGCAGCTGCTAACATTTAAACACACAAGGTCTCAGCCATAACAAGAGAGGCCAGGAGGGAAATACTGGGAAATAAGTCAGGTGAGTAATCAAACTCCAGCAGAAATAGGAAGGGACGAATAAGAGAGATAAAGCAGATGCCTCCTAAAGACCAATTTAGTGAAGTTCAGCTTCTGTTAAAAGGACATTTTGCATTAAACACTCTGCATATTGCATTTTTTTTTTGTCCCTTGGAAAGCAGTCATGGGAAAATATCAAGCAAACCATGGCCAAATTATGCAAAAATTTCAAATAAACAGATGCCCACAGTGTTTCATGAAACGTGTGAAATGGATATGACACATCTTAGAAAACGTTTACATTTCATTCTGAAAATAAACATCTCACCATCAGATGCAAATTAACAGCTATTTTAGCCTCAAATTTCCCGAGTGGGACAAAACACGTATTTGGAGTTTTTCAGTTATGACAAATGCTATTTTAAAGATGATTTCAGGGGTATTACAAAAATAAAACCCAACAAAAAAAACCCCAACAGTATACATATTTTAGCAGCTTGATTTAATCAACTTATAATACAAGTTGTTAAGAATAAGTTTGGTAACATGTAGCAACATTATTTTTACATATTCATTTGATAGATCTGCTTTGCTGAGCTTTCATCAGCAGTAGTCAAAATAATAATCGTAATACAATTCTTAAATTTTCTGAAACAGAATATTTATTGTCAGTATGATACGTCCTATTGGAAACTTTTTTTTTTTATTATTTCCTAAGGATAATCAAAAGAGTCATGAAATTTGTATTTTTGTATTTGCTGAAAGGCACACAGTATCATTATTTGGAGAAATATAAATATATAACTTTACATGCTATAAATCACTTCTTAGAGGACTAAATATTGTGTTTGCAAGCACAGAGCAGTAAGTACACAACAAGTATAAAAGATAATGACATGGTAATGTTTTAAACTTCTTCACATCCTGCATATAAAAAACTCGAGGCACTGTAAAAGCATCAGCCCTCCCAGATCCCAGAGCTTCAGTTGTGTTATTGCCATTTCACAGTTCACTAAACTGAGACAAGGAAATTTTTAAGGGCTTTGCCCGTAACTGTAAAACAGCTACACCAAGGCTGAGAATAAAATTGCTTTTTCAGGCTCCCTTTTCCTTTTTATGATTTAATAATAATTTTTTTAAGGGGAATATCGTATCACAGACTCTTAACCTCACAATGTTGGATAAAAAACTAGAAAAAGAGATCCTATAAGTAATTATGCTTTTATGTAGCAATTCAAGCTTGGCTGCGTGAGTCAGGCTAAATAGGATGTGTAACAACATCCCTGCTTTTAGTTGTGTGAAGAGGATGTTTTATTATCAACTGAGATAAAATCTGGTTGCAGCTTCTCATTGACCCGAATTCACCTGATATGACAGTAAATCCTAATCCCCTCTGCAGAGCTCAATGGCTTTTCTCCACTTCCTTTTTTTTCTCTGGCTGAGCACAGACAAGCCCAGCCACAGCTCCTATGCTCTGCCATGGTTATTTGCTGTCTCTTTTGCTCCTCCACAGCCAGGGACCCCCAACACAGCAGCCACTACACCCTGACAAGACCTACCCATGTCAGGCACGGATTCCTGGTGGCAAATTTGCTCTAGGGCAGAAATGCTTAGCCCAAGTTGCAGCCCAAGGAGCATCATCACCTCGAGCAGTAGGGGAAAAAAAAAGGTGTTTTTGTGATTTGAGAACACCCCACATTTTGTGCAGGTCTGGTATGGGGATGGATGGCTGTGTCCCCGTCTGTAAACACTGCGGGAATTTCATCTGACGCGTTCCAGCACGAGGAGGTTTTTGTTGGACAGCAAAGGATTTGTTTGGCCTCCTCTGCTGAAATCTTTGCTGTAGCAGAGGGGTTGGGTGGGGAGAACCAGATGGTCCCACGAATATTGTGGTGCTGGACAAGTCCCGTGGGGAGATGTGAAGCCGGCTGAGCGTAAACACCACCCACGCCCTGCTGGCAGCACTGAGCCCGGCTCTGCATCACCTCACCCGTGCTGTGCCACAGCCCCACGGGCTCACCCACCCACCCTGGCTCCAGCTGCACAGCCCCCTCCATCCCTGCAGCCAGATTTGCCCGATATCCACACACAGATCTCCCAAAATGGAAAGCTGGCTTTCCCCTGGGAGATTCCCTTCTCAGTGCCGGAGCCACTGGCTGTGGAAGGAGTCTCCCTGCTTGTATTAATCAACAAGGAGAGTGTAATGGGATGAGCCTTTCCTTTGACTTCCATTTAAAAGGTCGAGCTGATTCATGGGGAAAGCACTAATAAGCCTACAAGGAAGAGCAGATTGAAAATTGCAAGAAAAAAGGAAGAAAAGGCCCCCAGCCCTCAGCTCATCCTCTGTTGAGACCCTCCCCTGTTCTGGGACATCACTATGGCACAAGAGAGTCAGGACTATCACTACTTTATTCCTCTCTTTCAATTACTTGTAATTGGATTGTGTGCCTTGCCACATCCATCTCCCAAATTGTCCAGACCTGACTCACAAAGTGTTGTTTGTGTCCGTAAGATGCATCCATAACAGATTCTACACCAGTAATAGTATTTGAATTCTATTTTTATTACAACTTGAACTGCAAGATATGTAAGGTCCTAATAATTTTCTGTTGTCCAAATGCTTTCCCTCCTCAAGAGCCTCTTTTTTTACCATAGGGCTGTACTGGGAGTGGCCTGGGATTTGAAGGCAGGTAGGGGCCTTCCCATTCCTGTGGTTACTGGCTCCATGCAAACCAGAGACAACCCTGGGCCCAGGCAGCCTCCTCACCTCCCTGACAGCCCCAAGGATTCTGGGACTAATTATTTCAGTGAGCTGTTCGGGTTTTTTCTGCTCAAATTTTCTATTTATTCCACAAATCTTTGTCCTGTCTTAAAAGGGATCATTTTTAGATGTGCCTTTTTTAAAGAACTTTAATCCCATTAACTAACAATGAGAAAAATTCATGCTTGTGATGCAGATTTAGGTAAACCTTGAATTTTCTGCGTTTTCTTCTGAAACCCTTAGAAGTCTCTTTTTAACCGTATTGAAGTAGTAAAAATACAGTTTAGCACACATGGAGCCATATGCTGTATCTGCAGTATATTCCTTTCCTCCTTATTCCTAGAACTTCAGCTTTTAACTTCAAATTCCTGTCTAACAGAGAGCACACAACTTCAGTAAAGGCTAATAAATTTCTTAGTGTGAAAATGCTAAATATGTTCCCTCTTTTCTAGTGGGAATAAGCCCAGTCAGTGGTCACATATTTTCCTTATAACTTCAGCAATGGATGAGTCATAACCCAAAATTTATTCATAGAATTTCAGCTCTTTGGTTTTCCACCACTTTTATGGGAGGCTGTTGCAGACTTTCCCACAGGCATTCGTTATACTCCAGGACTTGTGGAATAGTCTGCAAATAATGGGTAATTCAGAGCTGCCCTTAACATTTCATCTGAGCACCTTATGTGCCAATTGGGAAGCTGATCCCTCCTAGCACAGTCTAAGTCTGTGTGGTTTGAAGCCAAGTTTAGAAGTCAAGATTCTGGTGCAGACCATTGTAATGTTGTACTGTAGAATATGGGATGGACAGAACTAACCCAGCAAAAGAAACACCATTTTGTGATCACTTTTCTTGGTCCAAATTTCCTTAAAATTTGAGTTTCCTTGATACGAGCTGGATCTTTTTCAGAGGTAACAACCATCACTCTGGAAGATTGTCTCCCTGCAAAGAGGCTGTATGAGTAACTATTTCTCTCCTCCCTGGGTCCCTGCCACCTTGTTGTCAATCCAGGACACAGCAATCTGCAAAAGCAGACGTTGTTCTGCACCCTGGGTCCCGAGATCCATCAGCTGACAGAGTGTTCTATAGCAGCTACCCCAAAATTTTAATTACATTGGCCAGGACATGCAGTCTTCACCAAAAAAAGACCTCTCCGTGATAATGAAGTGTTCTGTTGATTTCGTTTCAACCCTGAAGCATATATTTTCATAACCAGGACCCTTCCCCTCAGAACCTGGCCAAGTAGACAGTCTCTGGTTGTCCCTGATATTTTCTTTACTACAGTTTTTTATTGTTTTAAATTTCTGGGGGACCATGCATCAATTGATTTATCATATACAATAACTAATTAAAGCTACATCCTCCAGGTGAGTTTGTGGCATTTACAGCTCTGCTGTGGTTTTTGCTGTTCACTGTTTGATGGGTGTTGTGTTGCAGAGATACAACCTTCCCTTCCATCGCAAGTTTGGGCTCCTTAGTCAGAACCTGCTGGGGTTTGCTTACAAAAGCAGCTTCACTATTTGATGTCGAGTTTCAAGCACTGCCACATCCCATGGTGAGCCCACGCTTCTCCTGGCCACAGAACAGGCTGCCCCTCACCAGTCACTGCAGTAAAACAGCAGCTAGAAGACAGTAACAATCTCCTTCTTCTCCTCCTGACCTGGGATGTTTTCTGTCACTAAGAGGATTTGGATGAACATCTGCCATCCAGGGATTTTCTCCGGGAAAAAAAAAAAAAAAGATAAAAAAAATTAAGTTTGGCAGATCATTTTTCCTTCCTCATCAGGGTCTGGCGTGCTGGCAGGGCTCACTGTCAGATGGGTGGCTGTGATGCACCAGTGAGCAGATACAGGGCTCATCATCACTTCCTTCCGCTGGCTGCCATCAGAGTTGCTCCATTAAATGTGGCTCAGGAGCCAGGGTAAAAGCATTAAGCCATCCAGCACTGCATTAAGATCCTTCCTTCAGAAAGGTTTTGGACTGAAAATGTTTTTGCTTTGGCTCACCCTTGTAATTTGCACTTCAGAGAACAAGCTGGAGGTCGAAGTTAATAGAAATAGAGATCCCAGACTCTGAGATGTGTCTGTATCTTCTCTTCAGATCAGTACCTGAAACCTTTGCACACCTTCAGATCATCTCACCGGGACAGCTCCGATCAGGAGAGTAGGGCAGGGAGTGCAAGGATTGTTTTCACAGAGCCGCATGCTCATGGTGGAGGTACAATCAGCAAAATCCTGCTCCACAGTTCTGGTACAAAGGCTTTTGATGGACAAGAACAGATTTTTTGCGTTTGACACACAAATCCTGCCCATCAGACATCATGTGGATAGAAAAGAATCACTCACAGAGAGGTGACCCTACTGTAGAATAGGGAGATTTAAGAAATCCAAACTTTTCCACATCTGATCAATGTGAGACAAGTGTCCTTCAAATACTTCAATGGATCTTGGGTGCATAGCTTTTAATTTAGTAATGCATTTTAAATCAAGTGCAGGCATTTGTAATCAAAAGGAAGACAGGATCAGCTGCCAGATAACTCTGCATTAGCCCTTAGCTGGGTTTGCTGGATGGCACAGAGCTGCCTTCAGCCACCAGACTGATTGTTTTGTTTAAACATTAATGAATTACAAAAACATTCATCACCATCTTGTTTTCCAAGTGATGTGTTTGACAGAACAGATCCTGCGGAAGGCATTGGCTCTCAGGAGAAGCCGAGCTTGGTTCAAGGTGAGGAATGAACCTCCAAAGAGTCAACCATGCCTGAAAAATGTTTCTTTTAGCTGCATTTCTTCAGTCAGTGAATAGGAATCTTTCCTGTTAAGGCAGTGTATTTACTTGCTCAGCGTCCGATGCCTTCACTCGGTGCCAGGGATGCAGGGAGCACTGCTGCTTTCCTTCAACTCCTGCTCAGCTGGGTCTTGAACCTGACATGTCCCCAGTCTCCAAGCATCCTCAAGCATCATTCTTTTCCTTCAAGATCTGCCTGCACTGCAAGTTCTGCTTTCCAGCAAGCAGATGTTCTCCATCCTGAAATAGCTCAGCTCATCTGGATCGCATCCAGCCGTGGTCAGGCCCCATCAGGATCTCCACGGCAGGACTGTGCAGCCTATAGACACAGGCTGTAATCCTGTCACTGGGGTTTGATATTTTGCAGGAGGTATTCTTGGGAGCAGCCTCTTGTACCTCTGTGATCCCTAGGAAAAATTGTGGTTGTAACCAGTTTCTTCTGAGCTACATCTGGAAAGTAGATAAAATAAATGAAAAAATAAATCCCTGAACATTTGAGCATTATTAACTAGTGCTATTTACACTGTTACCTGAATAAAGGAAAGGCAATAAAATCTGTGGCCCTTCTGCAGCAGTGGCAGTAGGAGAGCCAAGGACAACTGCATGTTCTCCAGGAGAGTGGCAGGCACAAACTGAGCAGGGTACAGGGAGACTACCTGGGGTGGAAACCCATTCTCTCCTATTCAGCCTGGCACTAAATGCATCATTGAGACTGTCTTTTGAGGACCCCATAGCAGAAGATCTAGTGAAGTCAGGCTAAAAAGAAGAATCCATCTTTCTTCAAAATGTCAGAGAGATAATGCCATAGAGCAAACTGTCCAGACAAGCCTTAGATTCTTCTTTCTCCCCAAATTTTCAGATCAAGGCTGCACTCCTGAGTAAGCTCTCCTTTAGTTAGACGCCAACTCTTGGCTCAGTAACGAAGGAAGTAGCTGAGCTACACGAGGTGAATTTGGGTAACAGACTGATCCTTTCAGATACGGCTGGGAAAAGCAGGGAGTGAAAGAGATGGAACACTGCAAAGAGATTTAGCCATGCTCCATCAGTCTCTCTGCCCTCACAGCTTTCCGAGCATAAACAGCAGCCCGACAGAGCCTCTCCCTACACATCCTCCATCCCTCTGCACTCAGGGGGGTCAGAGGAGTTAAGACATCAGACTTCTGTTGTATTGTTGGTAGCACATAGCTGGGACACGTGCATCCTAAGCTGCTTATGCCTGGCCATTGCTTACGTGCAGGGCATATGTGAGCAGCGAGGTTGGGAAGGGAAGATGTGGGTCTGCTCAAAGGAGGGTATGTCCATATTGCCTGCAGTGATGCCAGCTCTCAGGCACGAGATGGGAAAATTACTGTCCTGCCAGCGGACAGAGTTTCTGGGGTGGATAGGGGTGTCTCTGCTTTATTGCACAGTGTGCCAGAACCACCTCAGCTGCCATGTGGGCACTTTAAAATCTGCTCCTACATTGCATACTATCTCCACCCTGTTAACAAGCTGACTCTCTCCCTCACTTCCAGGCTTGATAGTCTACTTAGGAATGATGGTGGGGGCTGTCTTGCTGGGAGGCCTCGCTGATAAACTGGGAAGAAAGCAATGCCTCATCATATCACTTGCAATCAATGCTGCCTTTGCGTTCCTCTCCTCCTTCGTCCAGGGATACGGATTCTTCCTCTTCTGCCGCCTTATCTCAGGCCTCGGGTGGGTACCTGCTGAATCTGCCCCCTGTCCTGGAGGAGCCCCAGCACAGCTGGGCGTGTGGGGTGGGACAAAGAAGGCTGCTCAGGAGATGCATCCCTGGTACCCAGCAGGGGATGGCATTGCCATTTAGGACATGTGGCTGTGTTACCTCACTCTCGACACCTAGAGCTGTAATGGTGGGAGAGTTTGGTCAATGATGTTCTTCTGGTACTGCACAAATTGTGCAGAAATGTGGGTGAGACTGAAAAATGCCCATCTCCAAGGCCTCCAATGAGACCCTCAGCTATTCACATTGCCTGCCTGTATTTTGCCTCCCTAAAAGGAGTGATCATGAAATAACAAGAGAAGATGTTTAAGTGAAGAGCAGGGAATTAATCTGGCTTTGTACAAACTGTACAAAAAACTCAGCTTTTAGAGCATGAGAAGGATCTTGTTCATCTTTGATGTCTAAGACCAGTCCAGCTAAAGAGAGATTTGCATTTTTCCTCCAAGTCTCACTTCTGAGCAGGCCATCTGTGAGTGTGACCCTCCCTCATTAAACGTGCAATCCTAACCACAAAGGCATTGAAGAAGAGTCTCATTTTTCCCATGTGCTGTTTTTTCTCCTCAGTATTGGGGGCACGCTCCCCATCGTGTTTGCCTATTTCTCTGAATTTCTGTCTCGTGAGAAGAGGGGGGAACACCTGAGCTGGCTTTGCATGTTCTGGATGATTGGTGGCATTTATGCTTCAGCAATGGCTTGGAGCATCATCCCACATTACGGTAATCTGTGCTTTTGACTTTCTACACCACCACATTCCTGCACCACTACACCACCCCAAAGCCCTGCACAGGCAGCGACAGTTCTTACACACCCCAGCATATACACCACTGAAAATAATAGATACCTGAAGTGCTCACAGAAGGTCTCATAAGTTGACTTCATGATTGACTGATGGATACTAAGGCTGCAGATAGGACTGTATGGGGCTGCTTTCCATCCAAAGCCTCAAATACATCCCTTGAATTACACTGCTGTAGCCTGAGCTCTTAATCTAAATGTCGACTCATTCAGGGGAAAATGGACTGAGATTGTATTGCAAAAATGGATCCAGTTATCAAAAATAAGCAACTTTAATCAGGGAGTTACTAGATGCTGTGAATGATAGCAGTGAGGACAACACCTGTGCTTTCCCTTAGCCGAGTGTCCACACTGCCAGGGCTGTGTACCTGGTGACACAACTGCTCAGCATGTGACGGGCTGAAGTCACTTCTGACTCCACCTAAATGGATGCAGGAGTGGAATGGGTTCCCTGCCCTCAGCTGGAAGTGGGAATGAAAACACAGATGGGTGTAAACTGAGATGTACTTGTGCTCTGAGGAGCAAAAGTCTGCGTGTCACGTGTTCCTTGTAACTCCTGTATATAAACTAGGAAAACACCAGAAGCAAATATCTACTGGAAAAGATTAATTCCCCCAGTATTTGGTGACACCAGCTGTTGGCAAAATCCTGTTTGAGGAAAGTAGGACAGTCCACAAAACCCACAAAGAAAACCACTAACATTTACTTATCTATCAATCCATTTTTAGCACATTTAAAGCACATTCAGTAGAAAGAAATATTCATGCTTTTGATTGATATGACAGAGGCTGCTGGAAGAAATAGGCAAACTTGCTGCAGGGGTGTCAGGTAGAAATAATTCTATTATCTGCAACAACACTTGCTTTAAAAAGCCCTTAGATATTTACATTACAATTATTTTTCAGATGACTTTTTGATGTTGTATTTTTGTAGCTTCTTTTTGATTTCCAATATTCCACCTACTATTTTGGAACTTTGTGAAATCATTAGAACACCATGACTGGCTCAGATGAGACCTCTGCAAAACCCACTGCTTGATGATTTCCTTATTATGTGAACAAAATATGTTTATAGAAAAAAAATGAATTAAACAGTCCTTATGAAATTTGAGCCTAGGGAGAGTAAATGGAGCAATGTAAGAGAATGAGGTTGTACTTTTCAGTTCTTAGCAGGGGAGTACCAGACTTGGTCAAACACCAGGAGAAAAGCAGGAGAGGGGGTACCTCAAATGCAGGATTAGGATTTTGATATTTCTAAGTTTTAACCTCAGCTCAAGTTTTGTAGGTCCAGAAAAAAAAAACCCAAAAACCTTGCTTTTCTTGCTCACTTCCATGAAATGTGAAATACACATGTGATGTAGGAGATGGAAAGAAGCCGTCTCTAACGTGCCTCTCAGATCAGAGATTTAACCTTTGTAAACTTTCAGTAACGTCACTGAGAAGCAATCAATTATAGCCCTTATTCCTGTACCATTTTCCAGCCTTACTTGCCTACAGCTGCACCAAGCTGATCCTATCGCAGAGTGATTTCTAAACTCAAAGATAAAAGAAGGTTTTGAAAAGGCAGAACCTGAGCATGTTCCAGTTTCTGTAATGAACATGAACTCACTCGCTGCTATCTACTGAGCATGCTATCGAGCCATCAGTACTAAGAATAGCAAACTTTCAACCTGTCCTCATGTCAGAAGGAAACTCAGAATGCCTGGTCAGTATTTTCTCTTGTTGGCTCTTGCTGTTTCCAGGCTGGGGGTTCAGTATGGGAACCAAGTACCACTTCCACAGCTGGAGAGTCTTTGTACTCGTGTGTGCTCTGCCCTGCATCGCCTCCCTGGTGGCGCTGAAATTCATGCCTGAAAGCCCACGGTTTTTGCTGGAGGTAAGATGATTCATCTCAAATGTGGCAGTCTGATACCAGCAGAGGATGGCAGGTCCTTAATGTGTCACTGTCTGTCTTTCTTTGTCCCATCAAACACACAGAGCACAAGCTCAGAGGCAAAGCCACTCCTACATGTCTACACCAGCTCCTCAGACTGCTTAAACCCCGAAGATTACAGACTGTGGGGTCAATCACTGATGATTAGTGTGTCACTGCCAGATGGGCTGCAGACGGAAGGTAGTGAGAGATGGGAATTTTATATGCCCAACATATGCACTTTGAAAATATCTCACAGTTTGGGCATGGAACTACTAAATCCCGGTGGTAGAGCAAAGGACAAAGTACATTTTACTGAGTAAAATACTTAAACCTTAGAAATCTTAAGCAAGTGTTCTGTATTTCCAGTTCACAGGTGGGAAATGTAGCAATACCTAGTTCAAGTTAAGCCTGCAAGTCTTTAGCAGAGCTGGGATGAGAGTCCAGTTCTCCACATCCATCTCCTCGTCTTTCATCTGTTTTGAAAGCTCTATCCCTGACCCCTTTTCTGCCTCAGGCAGTTTTAGGACAACTCTGTTCTCCAGCACAGAGGTGCTGCACTCTGTGAATACCAACCATGCTTTCAGCTCTTCAGGTTTCATGCAGCCCGTGCTGTCTATGTGCTCCTCCACTGGACCTCTAGAATTGCTTCCTCTCTGAGCTTTGATAAATTACATAGCTGGGAGCTCGAGCACTTGCTTTCCTTCTCTTTGGTGTTTTCAGATTGGTAAACATGATGAAGCCTGGATGATCCTCAAGCAAGTTCATGACACCAACATGAGGGCCAAGGGCGAGCCAGAGAGGGTTTTCACGGTGAGTTGAGTAAAGCTATCAGTTGAAAAAAGCTGGACTTACTTTCCTTAGTGCAGCACAGCACCACTTTATTCCTCCTTGGGACTCTTTCAATGTAATCTCTCCCCCAGCAATCAGAAAAAGGACTGTGAGAAACATTTTGTGCATTTAAACTTCAGATGCCAGTCTGTTTTTTCAAGAATTAGTCAAGTCTGTCAATTGCAGTGAGTACTCTTCGTTCCTGGTGTTACTCTACAGCCTTTAGACCAGTGATTTTAATTACATACATGCTTAATTGGTTTACTCTAAGAGACTAAAACAAAATAAGAGAGATATTGGCCATGTAGGAGACCTGAGTCACTCCTTTCCCCCTTTTGGCTTCTAATCAAAGTCTGATTAAACTTCACGTACTTTCTAATGAGCTTTCTAAACTCCACCTGCCTCATACCCAGTCTTTAATCTCTCCAAGGGAAAGTGGGATGAGTGGCTATTACTCATTGGTCTGCTGCTTGTTGTGAAAAAGGTCACATCAGCAGAGTGGTTAATAGTAAAATCAGAGAAAAGGTTTATGTTGGGGTTAGCTGCAAATTACTGTAATTCAGTTGTAAAATCCTGGTGAGCCAGCCAGGGAAGAACTCTTGATTTATGCTTTTAAAGATGAGAGCACACATGCTTTTAAAGGATGGAAAAAAAGGAGATACACTTGTGTGTGAAACGTGTATTTGTGATCGAGAAGGAGAGCAAGGCTCCATGTTCAGAAGGGTTGTCAGGAAACTGTGCCCCTTGGGACTGATCCTTCAAGGAAATTAAAATTTCGTATCTGAGCGTGACAGTTGTGTGCAGGTTCATGTAGGAACTTAATGAGCACGTGTTATTTTTAGGCTACCAACCATCTGAGTGATGCAAGCCCTGATAGCAAAGGTGAGAGAGGCGCTGTCTTTAAATCCATCGCTGGCTTTGCTGTAACGCTGAGCTGGAAATGGAGTTCAAATATAAATATATACATATATATATCTCTCAGAAAGTAGGGCACTATGAGAGTCTGAGCTGAGTGGGAGAAGGAAGGAGCAGCTGTACAGCCTCCATTAGTGCTCCTTACTCCATCCAACAGAGTCATGACTGCGGTGGAGGAGCTGAGCTCGGTATCGCACCTCGAGGTGCGCCGCGCCGGCTGAGCCGAGATGTACTGACACCCGCTGGCACAGGCGGCTGATCAGCGCTCCTGGTGTGGCACAAACTGTCAGGTTTTGTGTTTTTCTGATAGGCCAGAAGTTGTCAGTTTGTGGTGAGTCAGCTGGTAGCGGGACAGTTCCCAGATCTGACATTTAATCGGTGCCAGGAAGAGGAAAGCAGAGACTCCACAGCCGAGCCAAGGCGCTCGTTCACACTCAGAAATTTATTCAGCAAATTTTCGCCTCCTCCATGTGTTTACAAACAGTTCTGTTTTCCTCGAATATGTCCTTTAATCAAAGTTACTAAGCAAATATTTGCTGGGACCCATTTGTAAGTTTTCCTGAGCAGCGTAGTTCAGGTATTCAGCACTGAAAATTCAGAATGTTTTGGTGAAGCAAACTGATTGCATGGTGTGGGCTCACTTGATGGCAGGATGCATTTTCAGCTGCAAAGATTCGCATCTACATATTCGTTTGTCATAGAAGTTCTGCCAGTGGTATTTAGAAGATGTGGAATGAGAAATATTCCTGTTGGTTGTCTCAGAAGAAAGAGATCCTGAGGACACAGTTTGGGTACAAGTGGCTGATCTTGGAGATAATTTTTACTATAATTGCTGAGTCTTAATTTGTAGTGGAATTCTAAAGATAGAGAAATAAGGTAGTGTACAGGCCCATTAGCCAATAAATGAAAGATTGAAGTGGACATGATGCACTTAAAATATTTCATGGAAGAAGAGCGAGAGAGAGGATGAAGGGATAGATGTAAAGAAGAAAGGAAGGCTTATTTCTGTTACTAGTTTCTTGCTGTAATTAAATCAATTGGCTCAGTTGCTAATGCTAACTTTCGAGGAAAAAATAATGAGGATTGTTAGGTGGAAATATTGCCCAGAAGACAGTGGAATTTAAAACCACTCAAGAAATTTCGGTCCAATTTTTTTTCTTTTTTTTTTTTTCTTCCTCCAGGTTTCCTATATCAAAACTCCAAAGCAAGTAGATGAATTTATTGAAATCCAGAGCTCAACAGGGACCTGGTACCAGCGGTGGCTGGTCAGAATCACAACTACTTTAAAACAGGTAAAGAGAAGAAAAAACCTTCACACAGGGGCTTTTGAGCTTTGGGGTCCAGTGCCTCATTGCTTCAGGCCATTGTACCTTGAAACCCTGATTCTCACCTCAGAAAATCTGCTGGCTTTTGCAAAGGGCTGTAATCTGCCTGCACTTGCTGTGCAGATGTGTGCACCTGCAAGCTGCCACGCTGCCAGCCAGGCCCCAAAATGCCCCTGTGAGCATCACTGTCACCCAGCAGTGCAGAGCTTCCAGGACGAGCCACAGCCCTGAGTGCTTGGCTCTCCTCCTGAGCAGATGAACACTGATACTCTCTGCCCAAGCCTGAGTGAAATTACCGCCTGCAGTGGAGGCAAAAAGGGTTTGCTCTTTGTTCCTGCTGAGACCGAGTTTCTAAGAATGTTATACTGTCTCCTAGGCTAATTTAACCTTTTAAACCTGCTATGCTGCTCACCTAATGCCCATGTGGGACTGTGGAAAACCCTGCTAGAACTTCTAGTCTTGAAGGATGAGCTGAAAGTAAAGGAAAGTTCTTCTTAACTAATTAGTTAAGTATGCAGGTGCTATACTATTACTGTACTTATGTGGCAAGTTAAGAGCTTGAGGAGCTGCATCCCCTCATGTTCTTGGCAGTATTTTCTGCAATGAGTCAACAGCAGATCTTGGTCTGCCTCCTGCTTGGCTTCATCCCTACCTGATTTCATCTTATACCTCCTAAAGTGCCAGCTGTGTTTGGGGTTTTGCTCTTCAGAGAGCTTTGGAGCTCTGTTTGAAAGTGCTCCTGACACCATAATTCTGTAAAGATAAGGTTGTCAGAGGGTCTGAGAACACTCTCATATCCACATTTACTCATAGAACCTGAGAGAGACACTGCATCATACCCAGCCCTAGTCATGCACTCCAGCTCATTACAGAGGGCTCAGATCAAGTACCCTGGCATAGACCTGAGTAAGTGATTTTTTGTAAGCCATTACTTGATAAATATAATTTTGAAAAAACACTGAATAGAAGCCACACATCTGACCTTCTCCTAATGAACCCAATTTTCTGACACTAGGTTTATGATGCACTCAGAAATTAAGCTGTCAAGTGTCTGCTGGGGTATCCCGGCAGCTAATTCCTTCTTGTGGATTTGTAGGTCTGGGACAACGTGCTATATTGTTTAACAGCCCAGTACAGGATGAACACACTGATGCTGGCTGTGGTTTGGTTTACAATGGCCTTAAGGTAAGGACAGTACTTCTTTACATTTTTCCGGAAACTAAAGGGCTATTCAGAGTCTGAATAGATACTTACACATGTAATTAACCTCTACAAAATTAATCCTGGTCTTATTTTAAAGAGTCTTTGTGAACTAAGCCTTGCTCTCCTACAAATATTGATCAATCTGATTTCTTTATATGAGGTACAAGGTGCTTTGAACAAATCAGGACTTGAAAAGTGTTTGGTAGCACAGTAATATATTGTGTCTCTCACTTTTAGATCTTTCATTTGAACTTGTCCACACACACCCAAAAATAGACACAATCCTACCAGATTCTCAGCTGTTCCTTAGTCTAGATCAAAACCACTTAGGCGAGCCCAAATCTAAACTACAGGTAAATTTTGTCTACTTCTCACTTGAACGGCACCCTTGCAGAAATCAGCCAAATTTGTTTCTGCTCTGCTAATCTCTTGGGCAGCAAAGTTAGCACATTCCTTTTTTCCCCAGCCAAGGGGAACTGAAATGAATTGTCCTGCTTCAAATGAAAGGGAATGGGCCAACATACTTCTGAGATCAGCAGGGTGCTTAGAGTGGAGAAACACTTCATTCAGCCCTGTGTCGGAATTGAGCAAGAATTTGTGTCAGACATGCATTCACATTTGGAGTTTAACAAGTTTACAAGTTGTGAAGTAGATTGTTGGAAGAATCTTGCACCCTTGATGTGTCTCCCAATCCTGCTCCAGTTACTACGGCCTTATTGTCTGGTTCCCTGACATGATCCGCTATCTCCAAGACGAGGCATATGAATCCCGAGTGAAGATCTTTGATGAGGAAGAAGTGTCCCATTTCACCTTTAATTTCACTCTGGAAAACCAGATCCATAGAAACGGGGAATACAGGAATGACAAGTAAGTGAACAGAGCTTGCTTTGATGTGTTTGAATGGAAATAAATTTCTAGAAAGTTCTTTCTTTTCCATTTTCCATCAACTTGAACCTCTCTGTTGTTCTTTCAGACACTCAATCCGAATCTCTCAAATCCCAAAGACAGTTTTTAACAGACAAAATATAATTTTTATCCCGTTTTTCCACATACTCTGCCTCAGTCACTGACTTCTTCAGAGCCCAGGGGCTGCCTGTGAGGAGTCCTGCTTCCAGCAGCCCTGTGCTGGGATCAGGGTAGCGAGTGTCCACCTGGTTGTGCTGGGCAGCCCAGGATGCAGAGGCGACTTCTTTTTCCTTAGCCTGCACTGACATCTACTGGGCATGGGCAGCCACTGGTAATGAAATTGCTCTGCTGCTGTATTTCCAAAATAAAAAGCTATTTCTCTTGAAGTCCTAAGTATGAACTACCCCAGTCTCCATCCTGCAGCCCTTCAGTGCATGCTGTGCCATGGCCATGCTGAGGTGCCTCTCCCACTGTAGTCACTTATCTCCCCCCAGATGAGTGTGTAACCTTCTCTTTTAGTGTTTCAAAGTCAGTGAATTTGCTCCAGCAGAACATCATTGTTTTCCTTCCTTTTTTTCTCTTATTTGGGCTGAGCTTGGTGTTTTTTCTTCTGTGTTCATCCTGGACCCCAATCACTTTATGTTCCACAGCAATGTAAACCCTAAGCATTCCATTACTACTTTTCAAAATTCCAGTAAAAAGGAATAAAAGGAAAAATACCCCTGTGTCATTTCTGTGGAGATGTTGCCCCAGGCAGATGTTGCTCCAGCTGCCTTGCACCATGTCGGGAGGTCCCACTGGATGTTCAGTGTTACACAGAACACTCACAGTTTTCAGCTTCACAGCTGAAATTACATCTCATTGCCCAGCCAGGTTGTTCCAATCCCCTCAGAAATTATTTGTCTCCGTTTCCTTGTTATGTATTTGATAGACTTTGGTGGGGGACCCCAACATGTGTCCTCATGTCCTTCCATAGACCTTCCCTGTGCTTGATGACGCAAACCTAGCCCCGCAGCTCCTGTTACCCAAAACAAAGTGATAAGAAGTGGATGTTGGTCAAATTTAGAGACTAGGGACGTTTTTCCTATGCCTAGGGGAGGTGCTGAACTTTCACTAACTTCATTGAGGATTAAGGATACTCAGCACCTTGCTGGGTGAAGACATAAATCACTGTTCTCCTGCCTTGGCCCTCTCCATTTCAAATACTCAAAGCCTGATCAAGCTAAACTCCAGTAATGCTGAGCCCTGTTCTCAGTGTGGTTTACAGCTGTTTTCCCTCCAGCCCTTGGCTATTAGTTAACTCCATGGATCGGCAGGCCATTGCTATCTGACTCTTAAAGTTGGGTGTTAAGAAAGAAGACTGCAGGGGGAAAAAAGGCTTTTAACAGCCTTTGGGACTAAATACATCACAGGCAAATCCATCACTGAGCAAATGCAGAACAGCTTACATTTTGCTGTAACCTGTGAGACCCTCTACATGGAGCAAAACACTTGAATAGCCTTCTTGTGGTATTTTGTGCATTAATAATTTCTGTTAGTAGGCTCAGTCAAGAAGCCCTGCAGCGCTCATTTAAAGGTGTAAACAACCATCACGTTACACTGTGTTAAAAGTGCTCAATTCAATTAAGCTGCACAGTATATGTTAGAAGGTTTTTTTATCTGGTGACAGTCATGGCCTCTTTAACCAGAGCAATAATGCTTGTTCTTTATGGCTGCTTACATCTTCTAAATGTGCCTGTGCATTGCCCAATACATCTTCTCAGTGTTCCTGCAAAATATCACAGGTAAATCAATATTGTGTCATCCTTCAGGCAGCCAGGTCAGACATGTCATGCTTCCCATCAGAGGAGAAATCAATCACCTGACACAGTTTATTATTTTTAGTGAAATCTGTTTTCATTATATGATAAGCAATAAAGCTCGAACAGAGATAGTTACGAGCAGAACTCAGATAATCTCCCCACTCTCTCCAGAAACCCTACTGTATTTTCACTTAAAAAATCACTTTGAGTTTAAACAACTGTCAGAAACCTTTCACCGGATGGCTCAATAGGCTCCTGATAATGTCTGGTTTTATTTATGATGGAGGAAGGGGGAGAATAAGGAAGGCAGCAAGGTCAGCTCACAAAGGAAATGCCTGCATTGAGTGAAATTCTGTTTTCTTCAGACAGGCTAGGACTGAACATGGGAGGATTTGTGTTGCCTCAGCTTTAGAAGCCCATTTTCTTAGATGTGATTATTTTAAGGAATAGAAAAACTGCCAAAATCCTAACAGATCCATGTCTCTTTTTTTAAAAAAAAAACCACTTTTCAAACCCTTTTCTTTACTAAAACACAGAGGGAGTTGGAGGAACAGTTATTCATTCAAGCAACAGCTTTTCTGTAAATGACCCTAGAAACTGCCATTAGTGCTCTGTCTCTTGAAACAGCCACTGCACCCTACACAGTGTAGAAAATATCTTAAAGCACTGAGTGAAGTTCTCTTTCCTGCCCCACAGATTTATTGGCATGAAATTCAAGGAAGTGAGATTTGAGGATTCATTATTTGAGGATTGCTACTTTGAAGATGTGAGATCCAGTGAGACCTTCTTTGAAAACTGCACCATCATCTCCACTGTCTTTTATAACACCGGTAATGGGATTCCTGCTATGGTGCCATCTCCGTAACTAGGAACGACTTTATCAGAAAACCATTTTATTAGAACCATTTAATCTACTTTCTGGGAGAAAGGGTGGTAGAGTGTGTGCTGGGTAATGAACGTGGTGCTGGAGAAAAAGAGGGTGATGCGTTTGGAAGGAGACCTCAGGTTGCTCCATCAGTGACTTTAACCACATGGCCTCTGGTGTCTCTGGGTGCTGTGTGGGAAATGCAAAACTCTGTGCTCAAGCCCTGACAGGTTAAAGTAATGGCAAAATTCTCAGCACTTTACAACTCTACTCAGTAAAATTGGCTTAAAATATAATTTCAAGCCACTGGTGTTTGAAGATCATAAGCAGTAAAATAGTAATTAATTTATACTGAAAAAGCTTTTAATTTCTACTCTAATAAAGAACAAACCATAATGCTGTGAAAATCAAAGCCTGCATTGCCCTGTCCTTGTGGCATGGGGACGATACCAGTCCAGGTGACACCACAATAAAAGAAATGTATGAGATTGAACCCACCAGGAGCCAAGGACTCAGCTGGAGTTGGCCACTCTAATAAATTTCCACTGAAATAAATACTCCCTGGCCATTTCCATTGGATGACAAACTTCTCTTGGGCCCTTGGTTTGGTCAGATCCTGGCTGCTGTTGCTGCTGTATGAGGGGGATTCAGCCAAGCAGGGTCAAGCCTTTCCCTCCTTCCCTCGCAGATCTCTACGAACACAAATTCATCAACTGCAGGCTCATCAACAGCACGTTCATGAAGGAGAAGGAAGGCTGCCACATCGACTTTGAGGAGGACAATGATTTTCTGATCTACCTGGTCAGCTTCCTGGGCAGCCTGTCCGTGCTGCCAGGCAACATCATCTCTGCATTGCTCATGGACAAAATCGGCAGGATAAAGATGATCGGTGAGTAGGGCTGATGGCTGATGGGGCAGGACATGGGGGAGCACAGCCCTGCAAAGAGCCCTGGTTGGTGCAAAGGGCTCGCTGTGCCTGCACACTGGCATGGCTCTGGTGGGAATGTCATCCCCTTAACAAAAGGAGCAGAAGGATAAAGACTAGAGGGTGATGCAGGTGATCTACTCCATGGCAGTGGGTGAGTGACCTACTCCCTGCCTCCTCACCCAGCTTTTCTGTGCGTCTGTGACATCTTTTTTTAAAAATTTTGCCTTTTGTGTCAAATCCTGCATGTTTTTGCAGTGCTCAGCACATCAGGGTCAGAGCTAAAAAACGACCTCTTGGTACTGTTGCTGCTGAAGCCCAAAGCCTCTGTATTAAAAAATGAACATTTTGCTTGTAGCAATGAAAATTCACAGAGGTTATTTGATGTGGCAGCTTGACAGCGCAGGAGTTCCCTCTCTTGGTTTTGATCTGATTTTCAAATGATTGCACAAACAGCTTCAGAGACCATATGGTAAATTAACTGACCATGTCACAGCCAAGCAAAGTGCCACCCTTTAGCACCATGAGAATGTTATCGAGTTATCTCCTTATCAGTCTTATGAATACTTTGGGAATTTCTGGTGTTGCTGCCTCCAGGCTTCAGACCTTGCTCTCCTGGTACTATGAGAATCATGTCCCAGGGGACAGTCAGAGGAAGTTGATAAAATCAGGGATGTCGCTCAGGGGTAAGCGATGAACCGCTCTCCTGAGCTCACTTCTCTCTCTCCTCTGAGAACAGAGGGAAGGTTTAGCTCAGCCTCACCTTCAGACAGGATAAAGTACAGCAAGATGACCCCACTGATGTGTCAGGAATCTAAACTGAGGGAAAATGAGCAGTCATGTGGTGAATTTGGAAAAGACCCAAACAAACCAGAGGGTCTGTGGGAAATAAATTAGGGGAAGCTGAATGAGAATCAGATTGTCCATCCTGCAAACATGTCAGCATTTCAGCAGTTTCATCTGGGATTGAGATGACAGCTGGAGCCCTAAATGCTTATTTCTCCTGCAAAATGAAGAGTACAGGACAAAAATTAGTAACGACATGCCGAAGTGTTTCACTATGGAATTTCCAATTGAAAGAGCCTTCTGGCATCCCACCTGTATCACTCTGTTGAACATATTATTTCTGGTCAGCTCAACAGGAAAACTGATTTTCTCTTTTGTGTTATGTGCCTCGCTGGGGCTGCAGTTCATTTTTATCACATCCTGCCGAACCTTCTCTTGTACAAAACAGCAGCTCTCTTGGTGCCCTCACTTGGTGGCCAGTGCTGGGCTGTGCTTTTGCAGCAGGGAGGATATCCAGACCACGCTGTGGGGATGTAGTTTGGCCTCATACCATGGAGGAGAAGTGGACATGGAGTCCTGCACAGCAGCTTCTCGTAGGCAGGCCACTGCAGTGGCAAGATGCAACATAATGTCCAAAGTAAAGCATTTTTGTTCCACTTCAGCATCCAAATTATTTTGAATGGTACCAAATTGACTCCAAAAACACCAAACAACAGAGAAAATTGTTTGCTTTTCTGGTAATAAATGGAGATATTTCAGTAATAACAGGACATTCTGGTGAAAAAATAGTTGGATTTTTCACAAATTTCATCTTTCAGGTGAAAATTCGCAATGGGGCAGAAAGCAGTGATGTAGCTATTAATATTTCTGAATCTGAGCTGTGCCTAACTGAGCATGAATGCTCTCACTTTCTCCCTCGGTGATGCTCATAAAATTATGGCTCCTGTGCAAATGTGCCATGAAATCCAATGATGTTCTTATAATTAAAAGAGACCTCAAGTGCTTCATACAAGTGACTGTAAATTACCCTAATTGGGACTAGAAATGTGTCAAGTGACTTCAACACGATATGAAAAGCACAAGCTTATCACTTGAAACTCAAGCTGAAAAACCTTCACAATGATGCTTCCTCCTCATTTACCTTCATGTTTACTTGCCTCTTCTCTTCCTGGGTCCATCTGGAAGTTTGAGATGCTGGAAATTTGCCTGGAAAAGCCTGTCTTCACAGTCTTTGTAGAGCAGGACTATCAGCAAGATCAGGTGGTCATTGAGAACATTTCCAGGCTGGTTTCCAGCATCAGGGAACGACAGATAGCCAGCATCAAGGTGTTTCCTCATTCTCGCCGATCTAATTCTTATTGGGATGAAATGCCATCACTGGAAAGCCATCTTTATCAACAGACGTGTTTGCTCAGCTGTGGACAGGGGAAGCTGATGCCAGAGTTTCTGTTGGTTTCCCCTGCAGGTGGCTCGATGCTGATCTCCGCCGTGTGCTGCTTCTTCCTGTTCTTCGGGAACAGCGAGTCGGCGATGATCGGCTGGCAGTGCCTCTTCTGCGGGGCCAGCATCGCCGCCTGGAACGCCCTGGATGTCATCACCGTGGAGCTCTACCCCACGGACAAGAGGTGCTCAGAATATTTCTCTTTTCACTCTCACCCTCTGACTTTTTCTTCTGAGCTCCCAATGGAAACGGCCTCCCTACAGACGTGTAGGTGGCGGAGCTGTATATTTTTATTCATTTTGTTTTCGCCAGTCCTTCGGGGCTGTGTAGTTCTGGGTCAGCACAGACATTTGCAAGCATAATTCTGCACACGTGGCGGGCTGAACACAAGGATCACAGGGACATATGGAAATGATGGGCTGACAAATCGAAGAATCATAGAATTGTGATCTCACAGAATGGTTTGGGTTGGAAGGGATCTTAAAGATCAGCTAGTTCCAAACCCCCTGCCATTGGCAGGGACACCAAATGAGAATTTACTCTGTCATTTCCATGGATGTGCATGGAATTCAGGTCTTTCACACTGCACCCTCCAGCCTTTTGTCACAGCTCATCCCTGTGGCAGCCTTTGCCTCCAAAACCTTGAGACAACCATGTGCACTGAATGATTTGGGACATGGGGAAGCGCAGGAGATTTTGGGACAGTGTCCTGCAGATTAAATCTTTCCTTACAACATCATTATGAGCCTCTTTTTGCCTTTTTCAGACTGTTGAGGGAAGCCAAAAGTGAAAGAGAAAGACTGTGCATTGAAAGCAGTGTGCTTTTAGCTGCTGGGTGAAACAGGGTTTAGAGGAGAGCTGTGGCTGCTTCTCTGGTGACAACCCACTCCAAGCAGCCCTTGGAAGGGCTTTTAAGAGATCTAGAGCAGATTTTGTCCTGCTTGTCTTTGGGGAGGGCAAAGGCAGACAGAGTGGGGCACTCTAAGGCTAGGGAGATGAAAAGGAGAAATGAATACACACAGACATTCTCCTCATTCACACAGACATGCAAAACAGTTGCATCTATTTACGTATTTATTTATTCTGTCCAGTTTTACTTGCTAGAAGCGTAGCCTGGGCAACATTAGAGCATTCACAAAATTACCCATCCAAACCTTCTGTAGTTGTGCCAGAACCTCCCTCCTAACCATCGCTTTCTGCTTTTCCTCCCCACAGGGCAACAGCCTTTGGCATCCTCAATGGGCTTTGCAAGTTTGGTGCCATCCTGGGGAACTCCATCTTTTCCTCCTTCGTAGGGATAACCAAGGTGGTTCCCATCCTTCTGGCCTCCTCCGCTCTGGTTGGNGGGGGGGCGCAGATGTAGAAGAAGAACAAAAAAGAACCATGTCTGAAAGACCCAAAATGTTCATTCTGTGCTGTTCTGTCGATACCTCAAAGCGAGACGGCAGAGGGAAAGAAGAACCCCCAGGGATATGAACAAAACCACCGTTCCTGACCCTTTTACAGCCACGACTGGTGCATGCAGCCCCCACACACCCCTTGCTGAGCTTGGGTCCCACCCTGCCTACGCTGGGAGCCCCGCCTCGCTGTCCATCCCACCGCAAGGACACCAGACACAGACGGTGGCTCCGTGCACGTGCGTGCCCGTGTGGGTGTGACACGGGGGGACAGACCCCAACCCCTCCTGCCTCTGCCCAGCTGTGAGACCCTGCCCGCCCCGCCCAGCACTCCTTGGCCACCCTCATCAGCTGTGCTCAGGCGTCCAGCAGAGCATCCAGGGGGAGGCAGGTAACAAACCTGCTGTAGGTGAGCTCCGGCAATAGGGGTAGGAGTTGCAGATGCGGCCAGTGGTCCCAGCTGTCTCGATTTTGGGATTACCACTCCAGCCTCCTGGAAGAGTGAGAGTCTTGATTCATCAAGGATGTGAGGGTGCATGCACAGCTCTCTTAGAAGACTCAGAGCTTCAAAGCTATCTTCACTTGGGCACAGGGAATCACTAGGCACCTCCTTGCCGTGGAAGAGAAATATCTAAATAATTATGTATATATATATATATATATGTATTTACACCTACTTGCAAACGTACATAAACCCATTGAAGTGATCAGCTATTAAAATTTAGGATTTTTAATTTCTGCACCCTTAAGAGGACTTTAAGAGAGACACTTAAATCCCAGTAATTCAAGGTTATCAGGAGTAATGACCAACTTAGTGACACTTCATTCTTTACATCAAGATACCAAATATTTAAATGTATTAGTGGCTGGGAATATATATTTCTATAATGATTAAGAGGTTTTTTTTTTTCCTACAACTTTCACAGAGGAGAAATTGATATGGTATTGGAGCATTCCAGGAACCAAATGTGTACATATTATCCAGTGTAAATAGGGGATTTTTGCCTAATACCTAGAGTATGGTAACTGTGAATTTACCAGCATTTTAGCCATATTATTTGAAGAATATGATGCTTGATTTTCTAATGTACTTGGGTCTCATTGAAACACTGTAAGCACAGTTACTTAAAGCCATTTAACTTGTTGCGCAGGGAATGCACACAGCGAGCTTTCACAGTACAGAACATTAAATTCCCCATTAAGTGGCAGAGTTTAGTTTGATATCCTGTGGAGAGCACTTCTGAAATCCGTGTGCCCTTTTTATCATACAAATTAAGTGCTGTTGTGCCTAGAGGCAAAGTGAGTTGTGTATTTTGGGGTGTGTTTTCCTGGGAAACCAGAATGAAAGGCAACCTGTTCAATAACACACCAGTTATTATCACTATGGATGTGATAACACTAATTATATCCTTTCAAAAAGCTCAGCAATAGACCAAAATTTATCTGAAACCATCACACAGCACAGGGAATTTGTCAAACCAGGATATTTTGCGACATAAAAAGTTCTTTCGTACTTCTGCTGATGATCTTCCCATTTACCTTTTGTTGGACCTTCTTTGCTGGTTTTTGTTTGGTTTTGCTTTTTTGGTGTTGTTTTTTGGTTTTTTTTTTAAGAAAACCAGGCAAGGCCAGGCTGAAATCCTGCAGGACTGTTGTCTCACACCTCTGCCTTGGCTGCACAGGGACAGTCCCTTGCACTCAGCCTGGCTGGCACCAGGGCCAGCCCAGGCTGCAGCTGTGAGAGTCAGCGTGGTGCTGCTGCAGGGGCAGCTGAAGGACACACAGCAGGGTTAGATCACAAGCAGCAAATCCTTGCCAATGAGGCAAAAGCCTCTAATGAGCATCACTTTTATCATTGTGTCAATCAGGGATAAACGCTCATGGATCAGCTAGGCTACAACAGGCTCTTTGAGATTTTTGACCTTTTTTCTGAGGTTTATGAAATTGATAAAATCACAAGCTGCTGTAATATCTGAGCTTATTATGCCTCATTTCTTCATTTTATGGGTAGCTTAGGGCTTTTTAATTATTATTTATTTTATTTATTTGTCTTCAAAACAGAAAGGTTCTTTCTCTAAGGTAGGGGTGAACGAAATTATGTCCTTTGGCAGCAGTTCACAGCTTCTGTTCAGAATCACAGCCCAGAACGTGGGATTTTTCTCTAAGAATATCTGGTCCTTTTGCATGATGAGGAGCAGTTTAAATACGTATTTTAGCACAAAAGATCACCATGACCTTTAGGTTTCATCCATTTTCTTGGGCTGTGTTTGCTGATCATCACGTTGCAACTGGGCAGGGAGGCGAAATTTTGTTTTATTTTCTGGACTGTTCGCTTGAGCTGCTCTGAGGAGCCAGAACCTATTTGTTTAAATATTTATTTTGCGTAGCATTCTTATTTACATATCACCCAATGCTCACAGCAAACCTCACTATTTCTGTTCTCCGTTGACATTTTGCAGTGACATTAATGATATCATTTATTTTGCAAAACTTCCCTGTTAATTTTAAGAGAAGGAAGAAACTGAAGTCTTGAGGACATAGAAATGGCAAGGTAATATTACGAAATATTATCCATTCTTAGAAACCTTTCTTCCTCGCAGAACGGCTCTTTCACAGGCTGCTAAACCTCACCTCACAGACTAGCTGGGACAAGGTAAAGAGCAATAGGATCTCACTGTCAATGTCACCTGGAAATTCTTTGCACCCCTAAATCCATGGGTCAGTCACTTGAGGGCTAAGGGATATTGCACATTTTGGGACAAGGCTCCTTCCCCGGCGTGACCAGGGAGTTTGTGACCTAACGGGAGAGAGCAAACACACCACAGCTGGCACATGAGAGCCTGAGATAAAGGACAGCAATGAGCAGAGAAGGAAGAAAGGAAAAGCTGAGGAGAACTCACATCACCTAGCTGAGACACCTAGGAGTGGATTGAGTGGATTCCCATTATTCTCAGCTGAAAGGCAGAGGCGATGCATAGGACCTTGCCCAGGCCCTGTGCCGAGCAGAAGATGACTTGCCCTGGATAGCCCTGCTTCTTCAGGGACAGAGATCCAGGGCAACAGCTCCAGCTCAGGCACTGCCTTTGTGACACCTGGGCTGACATTTCCCACCCAGTTCAGTGGGGACAGGCTTAGTCAATAGTCCTGATGTGTTTGTTTGCTGTCCTTGCCGCGGTGTAAATCAGCGTAGGCGTCACACTGCTGCTCTCCAGAGCAAAACAGCTGCTGGCTGCAGACCCCTCTGCATTGGCTGTGGTTTGATTTGGGCTCAGTTTCAAGCCTTGGCCAGCTACTAGGCTGAGCCTCAGCCACGGATCCTTGAGCCCCAAGCAGGGGAAGATTTCTCCTCAGGCACCTCCTCTGATGGCTCAGCTTAATTACTGCTGTAAAATCAGCATTGCTCCCGCTGTGCAAGGGCTAGCACATCTCGTCCATCAGTTCCCCTGCCCACGTCTGCCACAGTGAACTGTCTCTGCCTCAGATACACCGGACTATCCATGGAGAAAACTGCTGACCACGGGTCCCCTGATGATCTCTGCACAGCACTGTTTCCACAGATTCATGAACTTTACTGCAACAGGGACACAGAGGAGCAAGAGAGGGGACTTGCCTTAAATCCCAAAGATCTCTTCTAGAGGACAGCTGGATCCCCTCATGCCTGCGTGGCACACCTGTACAGCCACTGAGCCGGAGACACTGTGGCACGGGAAAGATGAGTCTAGGGAACCCAAACTGGCCTGCTGTGGCTTGGTGTCTTCAGCTCTGCAGCGCTGTAATGAGAGGAGTCCATTGCTGAACTTCTGAGCATGCGGACACAGACATTTAGAGGAACACCAAGCACTGTTGATACTATTATTAAAGACCAGAGGTATTACAATATGAGTTCTGCCTCCTTGTATTCCCTGTTGATTTAACGGGTTGTTGTATAGTGATTTATTCACTCCAGTAGTGCAGGACAGATCCCATTACTGCCTTTGGCTCTGCTGTGTCCTAGCGGCGGTGACTGCAGCTTCTGCTGAGTGGGGTGATCCCCTCCTTGCCCATTTGAACATCACTCTTTGAAATTCCTTGAAATGCCATGGGACTTCCAAATGGTGGTGTATGGATCTTTTGGACTATGAAGAGGGTCAGTCTTGGAAAACCCACATCCAATGCCAGAGGGTCTGCACACTGGGGAGTGCTCAGGCATCCTGATGTCCTTTGGTAATACTGGAGAGGCACTGAGGAAGTTCCCTGAGCCTGGGAGTGGTCCAGCCCCAAGGCTGGGTCCACACGAGGGCACAGAGCAGGACTGCATGGAGCTGAACTTTCTGCAGATGTTCTGGTCCCTTCCAGGTCCTGCTTTGAGACCTCCAACAGCAGAGTAGACCCTGATGCTCTTAAGGAGGCCCGAGGTCCATTTATACTCCCTGCTTTTGTCCTTTAACTTTCCAAAGGACACACAAAACTTGAGAGGGTATTTCTAGGTTTATGTAGATTTGAACCCTATGCATTTTATTTTGCATTAAGTTTCTCCTTCAGTTTCTAACCCTTATATTAGCAAATGCTGCTTTTAGGAAGAATCAAGCCTGGGAACTGTGAAGGAAACAAAATGAAATAAATTTCTTTGCTGTATGTGATGCTAGTGCTGTATAAATGTACACACACTGCAAGTCCCACTGTAAATAACACCTGGTGTTGTGCTTTAATGGAAAGTTTCATTTAGATGTTCTGTCAACTCCGTGTGTGAAATAGCCAATTCCAGTCCCTTGGTTCCTTTTCTTCATTTAAAACCTTCTTTTATTTTTTTTTTTATTTGATCTTTGTCTGGTCGTCACTGGAAATTGCAGCTGTTCCAACGGACTTTGTTTTTGTTCTCTCTGTCACATTAAAAGGCTGGAAGAAAAAGAATGGCTCTTGTAATGTTTGTGTTTAATGTACGTTTTGAGCCTTTTTTCGAGGGCTGTACTGGGTAATTTTGTACCCTGACACTGTGGGGGCTTTCTCCGATGTTTGCTACTTGTTCATCTTTCCTCTCTCAAACAATCCCAACTCAATTAAGTCTCCCTTCTATCCCAACCCTTTCACACTGTGGACTTCCAAACACAGGACATGAGAAAATCTTTACCCTGAAAATTTTTCTGGTAGTAGGAAGCATGAAAAATCTTTAAATGCTGTGCAAGACCAAAAAGCTAAACTCTGCTTTGCAACAAGAATACATCCCCAAAAAGCACTGCTTTTGAGGCTTGGCACACTATTTGACCACAGAATACTCCCTTTTTGGATGTATTTTTGAGGATGTGAGCTCTTTCTTTTTATTTGCAGCTCTGTGTGTATATGTAACTGTCCAGGCCATGCTTTCAGAGCAATGACACAGACAGCAGCAACTGCATGGGAAAAGAGCTCATGGCACAAGCAGTGGAGGCTGGCTGCCAGACTATAGGCTTTAAGCATGAATTTCTTTATATATAAGATAAAATGGAGTGATCCCACTTGTCCTAGACCCGCTGAAGGGTTTTGATTTGAGTCAACTCTGGCTTGTTGTTAAGAAATTTCAGTGCTGAAAGGTTGTTGGGTAAATAACTGATTAGTTTTCTCATCACGCCCACTGCAACATGCTAAAAGTAATATTAAAGTGAGAGATAAAGAGCCAGAGAGATTGGAAATGCAATAAAGAAACCGTGAAGGTACTTCCATCATCAGGAGACTAAATCAGCATTTTACCTCAGCTCAGGTTCAGCTGGGTCCTACAGGACCTGTCTGAGCTGGGGTCCCCTGGGGGAACCAGAGCCAGCAGCAGTTTGGGATTGGTAAGGACTGGTTTCAGGTCAGTAAGGACTGGTCTCAGATGGGAGCTGGTAAGGGTTGGTCTCAGGTGGGAGCTGCCAAGTGTGAATTTTGCAATGCTCATGTCCAACTGCAGAGCGCAGAACTACGGAGCCAACCTTCTGTGAGTTCTGCCTGTAGGAAAATGTGCATCAGCAAACACCATCAGAAAGCATTTTCTACTAAGTGAGTTTTTACATAAAGGTCAGAGATTTGCACTGAAAGCCTTGGAGGTTCTTCGAGTCATCCTCACTCCAGGCTAGTTGACATTCTGCATAAGGCTGAAGTCTCAGGAAGCAGAAAAATCCCGTATTTGAATGTTCAGGCAGGGTCGCTGATAAAAACAGTGCATAAAAACCTCTGACTAATTTTAAAGCAAGGTGCAGAGAATTTAAAGGCAGGATTATGTGACACGGCTGCCTAAGATCGCACAGGATGGACTGGCTGGTAAGAAAACCTTTGCAAATCTGTGCTCCTGCTTTTCCGTATCGATATTTCTGCCCTGACCATCTCATTTTTGTTATGTGGGCTCTCTGGCACAGATTCTTGTAGCTACTAAGAAATGACCCAGATTCCCTGGATGTGCAGGTTCATCCAAGCTGTCACAGGACATTACCTGGTGGAGGAAGAAGCCTGGAGATGATGGCATTCCTAGCAGCCACAAAATCCAGCAACAGGTCTGGGTGATGCTTCTGAATCGTGAAGTGAATTCATGTTAGGAATATGATCTGAGTCAGATTATAGTAAGACGGCAAATCATTTTACCAGTGCTCCTGTATCTCACATCCTATTTTGGGGACTTTTTAAGTAGAGACCAAACGTGGCAATTTGAGTTCACATTTGTTGGAAAGACGAGGGAAGAGCAACAACTTGGCCAGGCCCTTGCGGATTGGAAATTGAGCCCTGTATTTCCAGCTTGGGGCAGAAATTGCTGGAGAATGAGCACCCTGCTAATGCACAAACACTGGTATGATTTTGGGGCTGATATTAAACGAGTTTGTCCTTTTCATACAAGTTTTTCGTGAGCAGATGATTATAAATCAGAAAAAAACTATCAAAAGATGTTTCTTACCATTCTCAGTGAGCAAGGAGAATTAGCTGAAGAACTTCCAGCTGCCTTGGCCCATGATAATGCAAACAGTTAGGAGATTATATAGAATTTTTAACATTTTAAGTGTGCAGAGTTATTACTGCACTAACCCATAAAGTACTATTTGAAAATACTTAATGTCAGATTTAAATTTATTGTTCGGCACTTTTTTTTAACCTATAAAAAAATGTGTGTATATAAACATACATGTATGTGTACACAGATGCATTTATGTGTAAAACCACGTGATTGCACCTGACCCTACTGATGATGCCCAAGCTTTTTTGGGGATTGAAAGACCAGGAGATGGCAGCAGCTGCCCACAACATTGACTGGTCCCTGCTCGCCAGTAACTGCTTGGAGGCTGTGCCCAGGACCCCCATCAGACAGAGACGAGGTGCTGCAGCAGTGCCCTCAGACACAGCTCGCAGGGCTCTGCCCCCCAGCGAAGTCAGGGAAAAGAGGTGAAAAACAAAGCAGTGATTAGAAAGTTTAGGGAACAAACAGCCCTGACTAATGCCAAAGCTTTTGGAATGTGAGTTGTGCAAACCTGAAGCAAAGCAAATGTAATTATGGGGGAGAAAATAAGAATTTCTGCTTCAGTAGGCTAGTGCAATGGTTTTCAAGCTTTCTCAGCCTGCACATCCTGAGTGTTTTCTAGAGGAGATGTAGATTCCTTGTAATAATGTGGTGAGAGTGCAGGGGGAGGAGAAAAGCTGTGCACTGGGCAGTGCCTTGCCCGCAGGGCTCTGAGCAGGGCGGCACAAGCGGTGCCTCCTGGGGCAGCCTGAGGAGATGCTGTAGGGAATGGGCTTTGTAGACAAGGTGTCCAGCCCAGCTAATCACGACAAGATGTCACCAACATTGTCTCACGAGTTCTTCCTTCTCCAGCAGGCAGAAACTTCTGCAGTTAAAATCTGGGCTAGTAAAAGGAGAAGTCTCACCACAGAGTGGTTTGGTGAACTCCTTCCATATCTCTGTAAGAGGAATGGAAGTCGGGGGACAACACATTTCTAAGTGCTTTGCTTATCACCTCAAAACAACCTGAGGCCACAAACCCTCGATGCTTTCCCTATATGGGTGATTCAGATCAGGATCCTGATCCTGCTGGGAATTTATCAACTAAAACCAACATTGCAGCTGTCTTGCCCATAGCTTCCAGAACCCACAGAGCCCAGCCCCAGGCTTGTCATCCTCTTAAGCAGGGCTTTACCCCAGCCTTAGGAGCTGAGTACAGCTGAGGTCCACCATGGATTTTTGTGTTTATGGTTTCTCTCTGAGAACCACGAGTTTAGAGTTCCCTAGAAAGCTTTCCTTCACTCTACAAGATAAACAGAATAGCTATTCAGTAAATTCAAACAGAGCTAATTGCAAGGAGACCAAAGCCAGCTCTCAAGTGGTTCATTCTTCACTTTTGTTACTCTGGCAAAATAAAGATGTACTCCAGCGGGGATGGAACTTCCCAGGGCTGCAGCCTGTCCAGCTGTGGAGTGCCACGGGCAGGACAGGAGCAAGATCCGATCCACTCCACTCCGGGGGTTACAGAAGAAGTCGGTAAGATTTCTCCAGAGGGAGCCCTTTCTTAGCCTTGAAATCTTCTGCTTCAGAGTGGAAAAAGAATATTGTACTTAGCCCTTCAAAATACATCTTTGAATGATAAACTCAGCTCTTTTATCCTTTCTTATTTAGGATAAGGATAAGAGCTTTGAAATCTTCCCAGCAACCCTGTTCCTTCCCTTAGACCCCTGAACAACAAACTGCTCTGCAGAAACCAGCCTCGCATTGAGCCCTTAGGCCTATAAATATTTCAGAACAACTATTTACAGCCCTCTTCTGACCCTCTCCAAAGAGACCATAAAGAGTTCTGAGCAGCCCTGGCTCGGCACAGCTGTGGGACCCTGCTAAGTTACTTTGTCCCCTTTTGCACCCCACCTGGAAGAGGACAGGAATAGTGTCACCTTTGTGTTGGTCTCTTGCTCTGTGTGGGGTCACCTGTACGTTAGGGGCTCGAGAGACCTTTTCGGGCAGGTTTTCTGAGGTTTTGGGTTTGGGGTGCCAGTTATTATTCAATGCCCTGAAGCTCTGCTACTTTGCTGACATTTTTCTCCGTTTTGCAGAATGCCCTTCCTCCAGGTCAATTAAAGCAGCTTTTCCTTTTAAATGCTACACATTTAATTCCAAATAACCAGTTTCCCTGTCTCCTCGGGTCAAGGTTAAGTACAAAACTTGTGGGAAGAAATGCTGGTTAAAGAGGAAAAAAGAGGTAACTCTGGGCGAATGCCACATCGAGCACAGAAGAGTTCAAGGCCAAAGTGTAACCCTAAATCATGAACAGGATTATTGCAACCTTCCCATGTCCACTGGGGATGAAATATTGCCTTGATAGGCTTTAGAGACAGGATTTCATAAGGAAGAGGAAATCCAGATGGGAAAATTAAGCAGGGAAATGCTAAAAACCAACCAACCAAAACTTCCCAACCCTTTTCTGACCATTATCTCCTTTTAAACAGGGGTACCTCCCACCAGAGCAGGTTGCTCAGAGCCCCATCCAGCCCTCTCCCTGTACCACACTGGTCACGCTGCAAAGGCAGAGGCCTCAGCCTGGATCTCTGCTGTGTCTGCAAGCCCCAGGCTCGTGGAGGTGTGGGTGGCAGGTTCTCTGAATGAAAATGAGGGTGGCAGTGTGGCTCACTGGAAAGCTGACTGTTCCTTCTCACTTCAGAAGGAGACTTTCTGAACTAGATCTCTGAGGTGTCTCACGGCACAGCAATATCTGGGAAAATCGCCTTCTGTCTCCTTTTCTCTCTGTTTTTTTTTCTCTTTGTCTTCAGGTATGACTTCCCCGAGTATGCTCCCCTGCTTGATGCAGTTGGAATCTGGTGACACGATGCAAATGAAATGCTGGTTTTTAAGCAAGATTATGTAAATCCAATATGTTCAGTCACTGCAGTCCTGGGAATTCCCTTATCAGCAACATAATCATTGAGAATGAATTCCCCCAGTCTGTGAGATAATGGCAGGGAAGGAGTGAGGGCTGAGCTAATCACCAGGCATAACTCAGCCAGGGTTTCCTCGTACGTGACAAGAAATGTTTGTGGCACAGAGATTTCCAGTGCAATGACCCTGCTCTCAACAAGCCTCTTGAATAACTGCACAAAGCATTAAAGCCAACGCGGAGGAGAATCTAGATCTTTCTGTTTGCCACATAGGGATCCTGGTCTAGCCTGATGTCTGCCCTTGAGCTGATGGAGGGATAAAGCACTAAAATCATCTGTCCTGAGCTGCTCAGTGGTCATAACCCTGAGCTATTAGTTCTTGTGTTCCCCTTGCACTCTGTAACAGAACCTGTTGCTTGGCATTACATTTATGAATAAAGTCCTTGAGTGGTGGCCTGATTAATTTTATTTCAAAATGAGACATGTGGGATAATGCTGCCTGCTTATTTTATGTCCTTGCTACCTTCTTACTACCGATCTTTGCAAGTACAACTCACAAGTGACTACTTTGTTTTCCTCTGGGCATGATTTAACTTTATTTATTGACATTGTTGTTATTACTATTCATAAAAGAAATTATCAAGGTAACCTGGCTGATGGACTTCCAAGCATTTTGTAATGACTTCTGCAAATCATGAAGAAAAATGTACCTTTGAAACTGAAGGCATAAGCAAAAGCAGGGCAAGGGGGTGATGAGCTTTAAAGAATAGGTGTCCTTTCAAGTGAAAGATTAATTCCAGATTGAAATTATCAGGCTGTGAATAATACACCTGAGTCTTCGTCAGTAGGAAGCAAATTTACCCTGTTGCAAATACACTAATCACTAGCCTAGCAACTCACATTATTAGCTGAGAATAATTATTTTCTCCAAGGAAAGTATAGACCTGCAAAGGAGATAACATCTTAAATCACAACAAACTTTAATTTAAATTCAAAGTGTAGGAATGCACGCCATGCCCCACGTCTCTCTTATCCATCCAGGATGGTGTCATTACAGTGTTTTAAAGACTGCCCCAATCATTGAACTAAATATCTGCAGCCTAACACTTTGCAATTTCATTTTCTCCTTGTCAGACTGTGTAATTGATATTTGTACTGGAGGTAACAAAACAGAACATGTGAAGGTGCTGGTAACTGTGCCATTACTGTCTCTTAAACTGCCTGAGAGGTGGGGAGGACTGGGTGACGGTGAGGAACTGGTACCTTTGTAGCTGGGCACAAAACCATTCCCATGGCCTAAGCCTGTGGTCAGTGCCTGCCTGGACTGGGGTAGGTGTGAGGTCTGATGCTGGCTTGTCACAATACTTTGTGTGGCCACTTCTGCTGGAAGCCAAGTCCTGCAAAGAACCAAGTTCACTGATTTCAGCAAGATCTCAGCTTGCTGCAGGACATGACTGGGTATGTGGGGAGTCAGCCCCCGGGAAGTGGCAGGAGATGGGGCTCTCCAGTGCATCTGTAGGGACGGATGGAGGGAGCTGAAGCGTTCACTGCTGACTTTGCTGTCTGCCTTTCATGAGTCGTGCTGCCTCGAGGACTGACATCTCCCAAGTACAGTCACATCCAGAGAGCTGACCAATTCTGTTCTCCTTGTTCCCAGCTCAAGGACAGGGTAATGGGATCTGTGTCATGGGCTTTTTGCTCAGAGGAAATTCACCAGGTGAATTACAGCAATTTTTCTGCCTGTGTGGGAGTTTGTTTTCTCCTCCAAATGCCTTGGATTCAGGAAGAGCACTTCTTCTGTAGAAGATTGCTCGGAAGTGTCAAACTATGATGAGGGCCAAGTAATTGCAAAGCTTTTTGCTGAAGAAGGCTCACAGACTCCTCTCTTTCCAGGTGCCACAGCAGGCTTTCCCTTGGTCATCACAGCTCTGAAGCAGTGTAAATGCCCAAGTCTTCTACATTGTTTTCTAATTCTTTTCATGTTTTGCTTTCAAGTTTGTGCAACACAAAGTGCAACAGGGCTGATGGTTGGAGAGATGCAAATGCCCTGCAGAAGTGACCCTGAGTCTGAAGCTTTTCAAAAAAAGGACTTTTGGGTTGAAATTGCTCATCAGAAAATAAAACAAAAGAAAACACCATCCCAACACCATTCAAATGTGAATAATTTGTTGAGAGTATCTTCTGGGGTGATAGATAATTGTATCTGTTCCACCTCCAAAGCAGCTCAAATCAGCCCAGTGACATTTATCACAAGTGGAGGCAGTTATTAATAGACTGCATACTTATAAAACTTCTTTACAATGCAAATTGCTTCTTACTGCCTTTATCCCAGCTTTGGGGTTGTTTTATCCATGTATTCCTGACTTCTGAGTTGTATCTAAATATCCTTAAAGGAAAGGGGAGTGAAAGCCCATTGACTCCAAAGCTTGGGGCAGCACCAGGAGTTCTGGAGATGTGTCCAGGGGGAATGTAGGACACAGATCCAGCAGGAATAAAAGACTCTGATGCCTCCCTTATTAGTAAAAAGCCTACCAGAATAAATCCCAGAATACGGCCAATTTACTTGCTCACTACTGGAGCTGCTTGTACCCATCCACTTGGCAACACTGATTGAATAAGAAGTTTAATTTATTTGGATTTCAGAGATGCTTTGGCAAACGTAGAGCGGGAATCACCCTGTCTTCTTTCCAGCATTACGTGAAATGTATATTTTTAGCACTTGAGCTCGGAACTAATTTTTCAGGAATTTCACAGCTTAAGCCTCTCGGTTTGGAAAATAATCAGCGAAACATTGAGAAAGGCTGAAGGTAACAGGGATGGGGCCAGCTGTGAGCCCTTGCTGATGTCCCTTGTTGATTGCTGTTTTTATCTTCCGTGTCAGGAAGAAAAACAGGAGAAAGCAAATACAATGCAACCTCCAAGCAGAATACGTAAATATAAATCAGCATATAATAGTAGCAGTGACCCAGGGACAAGCAGTTGCTGGAGAGGAGAGGCTTTCAGACTCTCAGATGAGATGTAAAATCAAAGTCCTGAGCTCTTCTTGTCAATAACAGATTAGTGGAATGAACAGACACAATGTGCATACAATGGGAAGATGTCAGAAAATTAAGTACTGGAATCCTGGCTGTATTTTTGTGTGCAGCACAGTGGACTGAGCTGCTCTAAGAACTGAATTTTTGCTTCTTTGAAAATATGCCCCCACGCTGAAAAAATGCCCCTATATTTATACACAGAAGAAATTAGACTTACTGCAATGTGTATGTTATATAAACAGGACCTGGTAGCTCTTGGGGTCATGATTTAGAAATGCAGATTGCTGTTATTATTCATAATTATCATCATGACCAGCTGGGGTTCATAACTCAGGACATGTTAGTCATGGCAGTCTATTACTAATGTATGTGTCTCGATCATTGTCTTATCCAACAGCCAACCAAAGTGCTATCCTGTGTGTAGGAAATCATCCCCTCTGCACTGCTAAGTGAGCTGAACACATAGGTACCATTAGTCCTCCATTATATACTCTTCCAAGTACAATTAAGTGCAGACAGGGTCTAAAACTGGGGCCTGTTGTTTTTCCCCTGTGCATCATGTAGGTGGAGTTGGTTTATGATGCCCATTTCAGTTCTTGTTTTTCAAAAACAAGAAAAAAAGCTAAATGGTCTCATTAAAACCTCATAGAGGAAATTTATTCATCCTACTGAAATATTTTTGGGCTCTTCTGAAACCAGTAATCAGCATCTGAAGACAGTCAGCTGCCTTGCTAATGGACCACAGTTACATGTGTAATTGATTAATTAAGGAACGAAAATCACTGCTGAGACTAAGGGAGACATCCACAGCTTCAGCAGGCATTGAAGTGAAATAGCAGCTCCTCCTGAGCAAAGCAGATGAGATTGTTTCAGGCATTTTTTTTCCATTTTAAACTGCTCTATCTTCTCTATACAGGTTGTTGTTTGGTATCCCAGACTTTTCTGTGGGGGTAAGAAACAGGGAAAACAAGAAACACTCCAGCCCTCCTTTTCCAGCTGGCAGAAGGAGCACAGTGTGGTTGGGTTTGAGCATGTGTGTGTTTATCCCTGTGCAGTCGCTCATTGGCTTTGTGTGCGTGAGCAATCGTGTTCATGGAAAAAAGCAATGGAGGGAACTAACAAACAAGCTCTTTGGCAAGCTCTGGGTGAGCATGGTGGCGTCTGCTACTCTTTTCAAGCTGTGTTGTCGTGATTTCCCTCCTGTGGAGGTTGTGCCTCCTGTCTCACCGCTCATTTCACCAGTTTGGGGCTCCACTGATGCCTTGCAGCAAAGCTCTTTGCAGGGTCCTGGCTGAGGAGAAGTTTCGCACACAGGCAGAGCCAAATGAACATCTCAGCAGATATTTTGCACAGGGGAAATGGTGCAGAGTCACCTCTGGTGAGCTCATGGTGAGTGTACTGCTAGGCTGAGGAATTGTGCTCCGTTGGAGCTCTTTCAAGGCAAAAGGCTTCCTCAAGAGCAGGAAGAAGTGGGACACTGAGGGATGCTGCCTGCAGACAGCATGGCTGGTGCTGAAGTCTCTCTTCTTCCATTTAATACCTGACCTGAGAGATTCCTTGCTCTTTGAAAGAACTTTCAGATGTTTCCAGTGATATCAGTACTAGGGGCTGCATCTCAGAGAAAATAAAAGATAGGCTTAGATACTTCCCGTTACTAAATCTGTTGGTTTTTTACGGCTCTCGTCTTAGTTTGATCTCCACAGAACTCCCAGCAGATCCAAAGATCAGGCAGATTTTATAGAGGGTTGGAAAGAACCAAAGGGTTGAAATTTGACAAAAAGCCCTAAACCTATTTATAGATAAGCATCTTGAGCTCTCTAATAGCTGAACCATTGGCAGTGCAGGCAGGCAGCCCAACCAAAGCCAGTTTTTAATAGTCAGAGGCTGAGCTGTTCAGCTGCCTCTCCTCATCTGCCCATTAGACACCTCCCATTAGGCACTGCCACTCCAGTGGTGCACTGGTCAACAAACTCTTGGAGAACAGATGGCTCAGACAGATTTTCTGTAGACCAGAGTCAGGTAGTTTTAGTGCCTTTATGTTCTTGAGGATATGGATGGTGTAGGTACAGCTTTGGACTCTTCCCTCCCTGTACTCTGGCACAGACCGTCCCATAACCAGCCCACTGCACATCCTCCAGGGGCTGTTCCTGCTGCTGTTGATGTGCACACAGACTCTTTTTGTTACTGATGAGTTACCTCAGTCAGGAGCATAACTGAGACACTGAATGGTTCCACTCAAGTCATTTTATTGGATGACGAATTTTCAAGTGTTGGAAATCACGGGTAGGCAGCTACAAGCAAATATCCCTAAGTTACCTTCAGATTTTGTAAATTTAGATTTTAGGCAGATAAAATGAAATATATGGAAGTTGTCTGGCTGTTATGGCAGCTGAGAATGATTGCTAACCTCAAAACTTTAAAAGCAGCATTTTTGTACATTTATTCTTCAGAGCTAATGTGAAATTTGGAGAACAAATTGAATCTTCTCCTGTCACCTTCCTTGAGCTTTTGCTTGTGAGTGGCAAAGATCTGAAGGTGGGTACATTTCCTCAACTGCACCTTAAGGTATTTGCCCCAACTGCCATGAACAACTGTAATGAGCAGTTTTTGGAGGTCACTTAGGCCTGCGTTGCTATCCAGTGCCAAATAACGATTTGCAAAGCACTACACAACTGGGCTGAATTTTAAGCATGGCATTAACTGTGGTTAACTCTGCTTGGTATCAGTGAGCTTACAATGAGTTTTGAATGTTGCATTGAACAAGGATGGATTCAAGCAGGTGCTTATTGTTCAGCATGCACAAAAGAACCTGACTGATTCAGGACCTAAGAGAGATAAATGGGAGAGAGTTACAGAGCAGCTGGTGCTGCCTTCCTAGCAGTGTGATTTCCATCCAGGGAGCACGTGAAAAGAGAAAGGAAAGAGAAAAACTATTTTAAATTAAAGAAGGAAGGGAGAAAACCACGTGTTGGGTCACTGTGGGTATGTTTAGAGTGAAGTGTTGACTCTGTCTGACAGACTCCTGGGTATGGATGCGTCCGTTCTTTGTGAGGGGCAGTCTGTCTGATGGTTGTGAATGATGGCCAAATGGAAGGATCATCAGGACAAGTGCAATCTTATTCATAGACTGTGAAATAGCAGAAGAGAAGCTCCCATTTACGTCAGCTTTGAGACTGAGCCAGAAAACCTGTTATTATGGAACAACTCTGTATGCATGTGCAGGCCCATTGTGTGTCTGCGTATGCAAAACCTGTCATTGTCAGACACAATAATGGCTTTTTACTGGACAGAAATTGAACTTTCCTTGTCTTTTTGGGTTTTGATTTTGAGAGGAAAAACGGACAGATCTGCTGCCCCCTCAGCTTCACTGACTTATGATTGAAGCTTATTTTATTGCAGATTTTGTTTTCTTACACATTCAGATGATAACACGGTTCAGAAGGGAGACCATAAGAGTGACATCCAGAATTCCTCAATTTTCTTAAAGATTATGTAGTTTATCTGTTGTTTGATCTCTCTCAAACAATTTAACTCCCATCACGGATTTCCACTTCATTTATAGAGACTTCTGTACGTACGTAAGAGGCCCCATAAAATCACAGACTGGTTTGGGTTGAAGAGGACGTTCAAAGACCATCTAGCCCAAACCCTTTGCCATGGGCAGGGACATCCAGCCTGACTTTGAACAATTCCAGTGATGGGGCAGCCACAGCTTCTCTGAGCAACCTGTTCCCCTGTTGCACAAATGGCAATTTTGTGGTTTTCCTGTGTCTCCAGGATGATAACAGTAGCTCTGTATTGAGCACTCACTTCACCCTCATCTAGATGGAAATCTATTTTGCACACACACACCACTCAGTTCATGTTCTCATCTCTGGGGAATATTTAGTCTTCTTATGAAACCCAACCCAATACAAAGAAATCAGTTAATTCCGACTCGTGAAGACAATGATACTGCAGAAAGAAAATAGATGAGTAGTGGATGTTTACTCTAATGGATGATGAAAAGCTAAAGTGTTTTAAACACTGATTTATTACCACTGAGACCAACAATAGGATTTAGAGAGAAGAAGAACTGCAGCTCCTCATTTCGCTGGCACCTCCATTTTTCAGGTCAGAAGCGAAGTTTTGTTCCAGCTGGTTAACGGGGACAGTGTCTGAGGCACAGCAGGTATCCTGTGGGGTAGGGTGGCTAGTTAAAGCCAAGGGCCACATTCTACCACCACCCCAGGAGAAGAAAGGTGGTATGAAAGTGCTCATGACTGAAGACCAAATCAAGAGAAAGCAGAATGGAGGATAAAAAAAACAATGAAGTGATAGCAGTGAACAGGGACAGGCAGGGACATCTGCAGAGCAGCTTCTTAGGCCTCATCTGCAGAGGGTAATCATGACAAACTCTCAGTTCCTCCTCATGCAATTCAGATCTGCTGCAACAGAAGCAGTCTACAGTATCCTTGGAGCTGTTCCAGCTGTCAGAGACCAGCCTGGTAGCATCTCACATGCGTTTGATCCAATGTGGAACTGTCTGAGTTCCAGGAAAAAGAGAGGGTGAATCCTAGGTTGGACTTGAGGGAAAAGCTCTTTGCTAGCACAGATACAGCTGCTGCAGCTTCCCCTGGTAAACTGCATTTCCAGGAGCATATCTCCTTCCACTTCCTCTGCAGTGGTAAATGCAGAGGCTTTCTGGCATCACTCTGTCTCCTGTAGAGGGTTATAAAAGTGCAGTTAAGCACTGAACCGTTTTACAGCCCTGACCACCCCAGCCACAATGAAATAGATTAGCAATGCTCCTTGTGGATCCCTTCCAACCCAGGACATTCTACAATTCTATTATTCTTCCAGCCTTCATTTAGCACCTCAAAGAACAGAGAACAGTCTGCTTTATGGCCCTGACTCTGCTCGGTGGATTTAGGGAAGAGATCCACACAAACTAGAGCTCCACAAAGGAATTTGACGAAAGAAGCAGGGACACAGATGATGAAGTCGATGGCTCCAACCACCATTTGATTCTTGATTTGCTGTGCCTGAGAAATTATGCTTTTGCAGAGTATTTGTATGTTGATGATAACCATGAAAGGCAGAGAGTATATGAAATAATTAAATTTCTAATTACTTACTGCAGTAAAATGCAGTAAAATGCCCCATTCCCCTCTAAGAACTTACTGCCTTTCCTGTACCTTGCTCACCATCCTGTAAAGCACAGGAAATTAGCAGCTGGAAGGGTTAGATAATAATAATGTCCCAGTGAAGAAAACCCTGAAGCAGTTGGTCACATTGAGGTAGACACCTGGGCTTGAGCATGGGCTCTTGCCTACTGGAAGTACAATCTTCTTATACTTACTTGACACAGGCAAAATGAAGATCTAGATGATGTGCTTAGCTTCACTAAACGGATTCCCTTAAATAATGTCAACTCTTTCCCTCCTCCCTTTCATTATGTCCCTCCCAAAGTCATTCTCCTTAGAGATGAGTTATTACTTCACAGGTAGGAACCAGCCAAAAAGATTTTTGGAAATGTCTTTGTTTAAATTTAGCTGAGTTTTGCTTTCATATAGAGAGGTTTGGAACTAACAGTGAGGACACATATTTGTGTGTTCCTCTCTCCTGTGAAATGCGCAGGAGTTGATGCTGAGGGGCTGACAGGGAGAGCTGGTCCCACTGAGCTGCTCCCCTCAGGATCATTCCTGCTCCTTCAAACTGCATGGCTCAGTTAGCATGCAAAAAACCAGCCCTCAGTGATGGCTCAGGAATAAATTGCTCACGTGTCATGAAACACATTATTAAATTTCACTTGTTGGCTTTAAGCCTGATGCTGGTGTTGCTGCCTTAAAACACATTACTTTTGCATCCCTTTGCTTTAATTGTTGCACAGTCAAATGGTCTGGAGCATCCAACTTGGATCTTCAGGGACCACAATTGCTGCTGCTGCACCAAAATCAATCAAATTTGACTGGTTTACCTCACTGGAGGCTTGGGTCACCTCTTCCATTTGTCCCAAACCAGGCAGGTTTCTGGGTTTCTGTATCCCAAATCTCCCTTCTGGAGTGCACTCAGCGCCTGCAAACCGAGCTCCTGAAGAAGTACATTCGTCTGACAAACATAATATTTAGTGTCTGCTGAGACAGAGGCTCACTGGAACAGACCATCCACTTAAGCAGAGAAAATATAAGAGATTGTGTTCAATGTACTGTATACAGGAGTCCCTTTTTCAGCATATATCCTATTAAATTAACCGGAAATGAGTGTTCATCAGTCTCTAAGGGAAAGAGCCCGAAGCCGTTTCTTTTCTCTTCACATCAGACATTCATCAGGCCTTTGATCTCGCTGCTCGTGACTACATTGGCTTACAGAAAAGGTCAGGAAACAGCTCTGCAAATACAAGTTGGATTTCCAAGGCCTAAATCCCTTAGTCCATAGGTGGGAATTTTTCAATAACATAATGGTCAAATTCAGCAGCTCTGTTGTGTTCTTTTTATTCAGGCAGGGCGTTGAGGTTGTATGGAGATTTCAAATTGCCTATTGCTTCTCTCCAGAAGCAGGATGAATCCAGAGTCAGGGTAAAGCTACATTATTTTTGCATGCTCAAGACCTTCAGGTTTTTCTATTTACTCCAGGCATCCTCTTCAAGAAAATTCACGCTGATGACTGTCAGATACTCTTCCCATTTTTTAGCAAACAGCTAAGTATTTACTTTAGGGAAAATGGCTGGCCTCAGCTATTTTTTTGGATGCTTCTTGTTACTTCTGTTGGAGCATGAATATCTCCTCTGCTTTGATAAGGAGGTGGAGATACATCTAAAATCATTTGCTCTCACTCAATTTGCTTATAGAAATAGAGATGAAGTACAGGTTTGTTTCCATTTCAGTGTCTCATTTACTGCTTCTTGTTATATAATACTCTACAGAACTACTGGGAACAAAACAGATGGTCTTTTGTCAAAAAAATCTGCTCTGAGATAGATGAATCAGGTGAATCTCATGCAATTCCTTGCTGAATTGGGTGGTAGAGTCTCTCTGCAGACAGCAGCCCAACTCTCCCACTTTTCTTCTCTGATTTTATTTCTAAAATACGCTAAAAACAAACTCCTGAACTCAGGCTCTGGAGAGAAGTTTAAAGCCTCACTTGCAATCTGCACATCCCCACTTGGGGAGGGAGAGCCATCATGCAGGCTCCCTGACAGATGACATCTCCTGCAGTTATGACTCCATAAAGGGGCCCTTCTTGTGCTTTGTGAAGATTTTCTGAGTGATAAATGGTGTTTTCCTGTCTCTCTATATCCATCAAAACCTCTTAATGAATTTGATTGCGCTCTGAAAGTGCACCCTTGCCATAGAAATGGATTAGTATCGAGGGGAAAAGTCAGTTTTCAGTTAATTCACATCATTTTTTTCATTTGTCACATTATCTCCTCAGCTTTAAAATCCCTAATGCCCTGGGTATAAGCTACTGATTAATGACACAAACTTTCACCACTCATCTCTGCACTTGTATAAAGCATGAAAAATGCAGGGAGAAATCAGCCCATCCACAGATCTCTGCCCTGCCCTCGAATCTCTGCGGTGACCTGCTCCAGCAGATGTGTTTGGTGGGATGTCACGGGTAAATTAACAAGTCTGAGCGATTCCAAGTGAAAACCTGTCAGGAAGCTGAAGGAAGAGCGCTGCATTGCCAACTCCTTCCTTCAGAGTGAGGACAATCTAGCCCAGTTTCCCTTAGCGAACACAATCCTGGTGGTGCAGCACAGGGAAGGTTGATTCTTGAGCTGAAGGTTTGCTGTAAACCACAGAGCCTTCAAGGCAACCTTGAAATGCTGGAAGCATTTGCTGGAGGATTTCCTCATATTTGCATGAGCTTGTGCAATGGCCCTTTTTTCCTCACCAACTTCTCGCACACAGAAATCTGACCAAATGTTTGCAGAAATCAAATCCAAGGGAACGCAAGCACCGAAATGAACGCTCCTTCCGAGGGAAGGGAGCAGAGTTTCCGATTCAGGAGCAATGTGTAAAATCATCCATAACACCCCAGGTTTCTGCCTGCTTCCTCCATAGTTAATGTACTCAGAACAACATCCAGATTTTGAGTCACTGCAGGCTACCTTATTGCAGGGCCATGCTGCTTTTATGGGAAAGCTGAAGGCAGAGGTACTTGGTCCCCTTATCAGATGCCTCGTTGTTAAACAGCCCTGTCTTGCTTAACTGCTCTAAATTATACTTCTGTTCTGTCACACTGACTAATGGGCGCTATGGCTGCTATTTTCTTTTTTAAACTAGAGCCAAACTGAAGTCTCCATGGATGAATAAATGAATTAATTTATTTTATTGCAGTACTCAGTCCTCAATAAAATGTCAGAGGTAAAGTGGGGTTATTTTTTTTAATGTTCTTGGATAGGAATATTCTGAGCACATGCTGTACACACGCTTCCTGGGGAAATTAATTATTGTTATTTTATTATTAGAACCGTTGAACACTTGTATGGAGTTTTACATCTTCAAAGCACTTTGCAAACATTCAGCTAATTAATTAAAGTGCATTTCATGCAAATCCATTTCCATCTGGATTTACAATCAGCCCTTCTTTATGGGGAAATTATGTCACACATAAACTAAACTGAACCAAGAAGGCGGCTGTAGCTGGGAGCAGGAGTAGTGGGAGGTGGGCAGTAATGATGCCTCTGCAGCTGTCACCCTCGGCTGGGGTCTGGCAGCTGCAGGGCCCCTCACTGCTCCAGACAGCCCCTAATACCCAGAGACCCACAGCTCACAGCACCACGCACACCCACTGTAAGATTTAGAGACAGCCCAGTGGCCTTATTTCAGAGGAGAGTTTTGGAAGTGCTGACAGCTGCCTGTCGTTAGCAGTGTTCCTCCGTCCTGTTTTCATCATGGGGTTGGCAGGAGTTATCTCAGCCTTACTCCAAGCCAGAGTGATGGCAGTGACATCCTCTAAACATCTCTGTCCTGCAGATGAAGATCACGTTCTTCGCAGAGACTTTTTTACCCCTGTTGGAGTTCAATGAGGCTTGAAAGACAGTGAGTGCGAGTGACTAAATGGGAACATTGCTTTAGACAATGTGGCACTGGGGAACCTGTGGCTTGTTGGTCAGCCTTCTCCAGCGCCCTGTGACAGGGCTGGCTCTGCCTGCCAGCCCAGCTGCCTCCCACATTGAGCTCTTCAAGGCAGAGATGTGCTCAGCCACTTGGATAAGGAGGAAAGACAGTCCTCAATGCGCTCAGAGTGCCTTTGCTGCCTCACGAAGGATCAATCCTGGTATGTCCAGAACATACACCATCCACAATACATACACAGTACAACTGTTGTCCAAATCCTGGAAAATCCTGGTCTTTCACCCAAGCAAGAGCAGAAAACATTTTTGACCCCTGGTGCAGTGAAGAGGGCTGTGTTCTCCTCTACAACCTGTTAAAGATATATAAGATCTAAGAGGAGAGTAGTAGGGTGAACGAGATCTCAAAAGCAGAAGCTCATAGCTGTGTTTGCTTTCTGAATTCTAACATAGAAATTGCAACATTAAATTCTAACGCACATTTTTCTCGAAGGGAAGAAGGATCAGGTGAAAGTTAGTTCTCAACAGGCATTTTCTGCATTATGGCTGCATTCCAAAGGGAATCCTCCCCCTCCTTCTAATGATGCCCTTTGGCTCTTTATGTTATATCTATCTTGGTTTTCCACTTTGATGACCATTTCTAAATTGTTGCTTATTATTGTAATATTGGTTCTTTGCAGAATGCTTCAAGCAAAATGCTTTAAAATACAATGCATAAATATCGTTGTAACTACTACTGATAATCTCTACCATGCATGCAAGAGCTTTCCCAGGCTGGGAAGGGAGGAATTCCCAAAGCTCCAGCAGAAGGGTGAATTCAGGCTTTCTCTTGTTTGGATATTTTTTGGTGCAGAAAAGACCAAACTTTTATATCTTCATAGGACAGAACAGAGCTCCTCATACTGAGACACGGACTGGCTCCAAGGACCACACAGAGCCATGGTCTTGGCTCCTGGAGAACCACAACTGTTCCAAGACAGGTGACAGTCCTGGAAATTAAAGCAGCTTGTAGAGATCTCCAGTTTCGCTGGGGTCTCTGCCAGCGTATGGGGTGGGAGAGCTGTTTATCTTCTGCTCATTCCCTCTTCAGCCCCAGTGATAACTGAGCACCTGCTCCTGGTAGGTGAACACCTCCATGGCATCAAACTACCATGCACTGACCATTGCCCTCAGGATCTCTGATGTGTGTAAATCATGGCCCACACTGAGTTTCCTTTCCCCCAAGGTGGGAAGAGATCCCCCTCCTACCAGAGCAGCCAGCAGGACTAGTCATGAAAGAAATTCCTCAGCAATATCAATCACACTTGGCTGCTGGGTGCTGGGGTTTCCAAGCGTGGCCCTCAGTGACTCCTTTTCCGAAGCACAGGAGGCAAAGCTATGCATGGATTATCTCTTGGCAAACACTGGCTTTAGCTAGAGGAATCAAAGGGGAAGTTATTTAAGAAATTATTTTCTTTTCCCTTTATGCCTTGCTGCTTTCTTGCCTTCCTGAGACTCAATTTCTGTAGCTGAGCTTCAATTTTCAGCTCTGTGTCACCTCTCTGAACTGAAGATTGAATTTAGTGCAATCAAATCACAGAAGAGATTGACCCATCAAATTCAGATCTCGCTTTACTTTCATGCTTCATACTGCTCATGTGTTTTGGGGTAGCTTGATACTCAAACTGCCTGGTGAATTTTCAGATTGTCAGAGTGCAGTCCAAGAGGCTTCTTGCTCCTTCCCCTCTGTTTCCTGCTTTTCAAGTCAGTGTCCCGCTAAGGAATTTCTTATTCACGTTGTTCCATGGTCAAATGATCCTAATGAAGAGGCCTTTTTTCCCAACAACATCATATCTTCCCAATCTGATGGAATCAGCTTGCTCACCTGGAAGGATTAGCTCTGGAGGCTTGAGGTTGCAGCAGATTTGGAGGGACAGACCTAAGCAGGGCATCAACTTGATCTTCTGGTTTGTCCCCACCCCCTTCATCTCTACTTTGCTCTTGAATGCTGAGTTGAGCAGCCCAGGTACCTTGTTCACATTTTTCCCCTCTCTAAACTGCTGGAAGAGGCAGTAAATGAAGATTACTGTATTTTTTGTAAACGAAACGGACACCATGAGGAACAGTCTTCAGAGACTGATGCCATGGCTGGCTGGGATCAGCTATACAGATGTACCTATCAAGGCATCCTTTGAAAAAGGGACTTCGTAAATCATTCAGTCATCACCATCTTGAGAGTGCTCACATCCCTTGACCACAGGGCAGGAGCACAGCAGCTCAGAGGATGCAAATGTCTTTATTCAGGGGGTTGCTTTCGTTTCTTTAGGCTGCCAATATCCTGTAACATTTCAACAGCCAGAGAACTATTTGTTCTTGGGCACCATTTTCTGAACAGGGAATCTGTCGAGTACATTTGCGTGGTTTAATTTCAGCAACTCTGTTTGTTTAAGCCCTGATCCCCTCCAGGTTTTGAAAAGTCAGTTTTTCCCTGCGTTTGGTAAAGGCTGGTTTCTTCCATCCCTCAAAAAATCCTGTGAAGCTTAAAATAAGCCTTCCTTTTCAAATCCAAAACAAACAAACAAAGTTTGTGTCCTTCCACACTCCGCTGCCTCCCATGTTCTTGGAAGCAGGTCTGTTGGTTTGCTCGCATTCCCCGACTGGCTGCCTCTCCTCCTCAACACACGCCAAGTGCAGGCACAGCATCTTCAGGGCTGGCATGAACAGGCTTCCTGGCAGGACTTCTTGGTGAGAGATGAGGGGAAAAAAAACCCACATGAGCTTAAGAAACCTCTTTCCTGCCATTTTGTGTCTGGTATTTGGATTATCCTGGGTTTAGTCGTCTGGATTGCAGCTGAATGTGAGCCAAGGTGGCCGAAAAGGCTGACAGCATCCTGGCTTGTGTCGGCCACAGTGCGGCCAACAGGATGAGAGCAGTGATTGCCCCTCTGTACTTGGCACTGGTGAGGCTGCACCTCAAATCCTGGGGTTGGTTCTGGACCCCTCACTACAAGAAGGACATTGAGAGCCTGGAGTGTGTCCAGAAAAATGGAGCTGGTGAAGGAACTGGAGCACGAGTCTGATGAGGAGCAGCTGAGGGGGTTGGGAGGGGGGGGTCCAGCCTGGAGAAAAGGAGGCTCTAGAGTGACCTGATTGCTCTCTGCAACTCCCTGAAGGGAGGGTGTAGCCAGGTGGGGGTCGGGCTCTCCTCCCAAGTAACAAGGGGCAGCACGAGAAGAAATAGCTTCATGTTGTGCTGGGGGAAGTTTACGNCCTGCTGGCCTATTTCCTTCTGGGAACTTAATATCTTTCAGAATATTCAGGTATCTCGTTCAAATCAGACATTATGATTTTTACAGAGGCAGACAGTTGCATACACAGGGTGGGTCACATAAACCTCATTTTCCCAGGTACACTATCAACACAATAACCTATCAGTCACTGCCTTTTTCCACCACAGCTGTGATGAGGAAGGGCTGTGCTTAAACTGTGCTTAAACCACCTCACTTCTGTCCATCCACATCTAGATCTACCAACCCACTGTAGTCTTAGAGAATGAGAACCCCTGTTTCCCTTTTCCTTTGGTCTGTATTTCTAATTCATTCTTGGATCAACAGCAAATCCCACCCTCCTCAGCCCCCCAGGTCCCAGAGGAGCAGAATGCTGTTGGTTAATTCTAATGAGCATCAGACAGCCACTCTCTCCCTGTGTTGGGACAGGGGTTACTTTTATCTTCATCATTTGCCTTCCTTGGTCTGATTTCCTCCCAGCTAAATTAAATCTCTGTCTTCTATTTCAATTGATTTTTTCTTTTCCTGCTCTCTTTTTAGCTGAAGAAAGTTTACATAACTGTAAAAGTAGCATGACAAGGTCTTGGAACAGACACGTCAGCTGTTTAATATGGCATAGGCTGTTGTAAAGCAATGGTAGTATAGTTTAATTTGTATTTTCATAACTCATTCAGTTTCTCTTCCCCTCTTCCCCCCTAATCCTGAAAGCTAAATTATATTTAAATGTCATGGGGTGCTAGGAGATTGGCTGAAGCTGCCTGACCCATTGGACCATTCATTTGACGCAAGAGCCATGAAAGACTCCAACTTATGTCACAGAAGCAATATTTCTTGTAGTAGCTATTTATGGATTTACACATATTTTCATTTCTCAACAGTAAATAAAATAAATAACAGGCACCAAAATGCTGGCAGCGTGACAGGGACCTTTATAGTATGCAGACAAGGGAAAAATTGAAAGCAGAGAGAGAGTAAATTATTCTGTGGGCCTGGTTTGTGACACGTGCATGGGTAATTGCTGCGCTGTGTGCTTTAAAGACATCATTAGATCTGTGTGGGATCAGAGAAACTGGTGTTCTCCAGAGAGAAGGAGGCTCTTTCTGTAAAATGAGACCACCCTCGCATGGGAATCTGGCATGGGCAGCAAACTGGGGACAAGACAGGAAATAGCTGGAGAACTAATGGGCACCTCTGGTTATGAAAGCTATTTTTTGGAAGTAATAAATCCAATAATAAACTTGGAAAGACTCAGCCTCGTGTAGGCAAATGTGATGGCTGCCAACAGAAAGCAGGCCTCATTATTCGAAGAAAAAAAATCAAAACCCACAAAACTTCAGGGATTATGGACAATGAGGGGCAATATTTGTATCTATTTGGACAAAAACATGATGCAACAAGCCTTCTGGATTGTGGGCAAAATTTGAAGGTATTTACACTGTCTGCTGGGTATTACTTGGAGATGGCCAAGGAACACCCTGACTTGGGAGACTCCTTGGAGGACACAGCGGCTCCAAGGACTTGGCCCTGTTTGCCTGGGAAGCTGTGATGGAGGGTGACAACTTGCACTCATTTTCCCTGGTTGATTTGGCTGCTCCCACCTTTCTGACCATCCTTTTCCTCCCAGTTTTACTTGGACAAGAAAGTTCCCACCAAGAAGCAAGTTTAAGCACGTGCTTTACTTTCACCACATTCAGCCTAACTCTGCGGTCTTAAATTACTGCACAGCTTCTGGCGTTGTGGGATTTAGGCCTAAGGCCAGGACAGATGTGTGCACACAAATACGTGTGTAAAAACCATGTAACATTTGCTGTCATGGTAGCAGCAGGATGTCTGTGTGCTGCTGCTGCCTTGGCAACAGCGTCTGTGTATGTCTGCCCGTGTCTCCCGAGCTGCCATGGGACAGGATGTGAGATATATTTAAAGGGAATAAGTTTTTTTAAAACCACAGTAATAAGAAAACCTATCAAGATATCTGTCTGCCAAACCACGATCCCTTTTGCACATATCCTTACAGCCCCTACATGCAGTTCTGCTCTTTGTTGTAACTAAGGAAGACTGAAGAGTCTCCAGAGCATCCTTTTTTTTTATTGCTGTGCTTATGCTCAAAGTCCCACACATACTAGATGAAGGATGAACAAAATTTAGGGGGAAAATAACAGCATTACAAGACAACGAAATGTGGACGGGTGAAAACTGTTTTATTTGGCGAATCCTTTTTTCTCCGAAGAATGAGTGCAGCAGAGCACCATCAATAACACACCAGGGAGAAGGAAAGCAATGTGAAGTCAAACACATCTACCCTGGTAAAAATCATGGTCTAGTCCATTGCCCACAGAAACCACTAACAGTTGGAGAGATTTCTGAATCCCCAGTTTTCTAATATAATAGTTAACAACGCAAAGCATTGATACCTAACTGTTGCAGCAAGATTAATAAATTTGTTGGGTGCCTGCAAAAGTGAAATAAGTCAGCCTACTCACATTCATAGCCAAAACTCAAGGGAGTCATTACCACGTTGGCCCTTTATAGAAAGCTGTCTTGAATCATTAGATTTATGTGTGGCCATATGTTATCTCGAAATTAATAGTTCTCCAGATTTCAGGATAAAAATCCCAAATCCTAGGCAATAAATATCAAGCCATTACAAAGAGGGAAAGTAGGACCACTGTGTGAGGGGCATGAGAACACTGCTCATATCAGAAGAAATCAAAGCTATTACTTCCATCTTGTGTAACCATGCCCATGAACTCAGAGATCCTTGAAATTCCTCTCCTGCATTTTTCTTGCGTTGATTTAACAAATCATTCGCACTGGTTTTATTGAACTGGAAGTGTAAATCCTGTCCTGACTGCTGTTGCACCCCAGTCAGTAGGAAATTTCACTTATTAGTGGTGAAATTAATGCTTGAAAGGACACAATAAACCACAAAGGAAGAGTGAGAGAAAGAGAAAATATCAGGGAAGGGGAAAAAAACAACAAAAAGAGACACGGTTTCATTAGGTTGTGTTTGATTGCAAATGCCTCTCTGATGGCAGGGCTCTGCATATTGTTCTTCAAGCACTCATGCAATCAAAGTCTGAGAACTCTCCCTTTGGAATGGGGATGAACTCCTCTGCAGGGCTGTCTTCAGCTGCATCTGAAACAGATCTTTTCCTTATTTCAAAAAGTTTGATTAATTGTGCCTGCCTTCACATCTCTGCTCATACCAGTGACAGTGTTCTATAGGTGGACTCGTTTGCTGCTGAACTTGGCCAAGAAGTGCTGCAAGCTCACCCCACATGGGCTGGTGAATCCCCAGTCCTCCAAGTACCACTTCTTTTACCATTCCAGTTCTTGTCAAACACCAGATTTCTGTAGAGAACCATGTGTGATACCAGCTCCTGGGCTTCTTTTCCTGCAGCTTGTACTGGTAACACAACTGGGTTTCACCAAAGCCTGGTAATGAAGGGCTCTGTAATGTATCCACTGAGCCTCACAAGGCCTCATCTATAATACAATTGTATATTTACAAGGAATCAGATTTTAAAAGCAATGTACAAATATATGAGCATGAAGAAATTCTCTGAAGAATGGCTGATTTCTGCAAACTTCTTCAGCTCTTATGGAAAAATTCTATAGAAATCCAGGGGGGAAAAAATGAACATCTCTGAAGAAGTTTGGGGTGAGAAGGTTAATAGAAAAATCATATCTCTGTTGTGGAATTTATTTTTTTCAGTGCACCTCGGTATAGCATTCTGTAGGCAGCTAAAAGGGAAAAAAATCTATCAGAAAGTAACATTTTCTAATCTAGTTGGCTGTAGTTCAGCCCTGCAAAGAAATAAAGACTGTCTCATCCCAGGAATCTAGCAAGTGTGGAAAGCAGATAGGAAATAATTTGTCAATAGATTTGCAGATATCAAATGGATGTGAGAGGTTAGAGCAGGCACAAACCTCTGCACAGAGCTACAACTTGTCTAACATTTTCTTCAGCAGCTGTGGGAAAGCAAATAGTTTTCCATGAACCTTTTCAGTGGAGGGCAATAAGGAAGCAGTCCCTCAGCAGCTGCTGCCTTTAATTGCTTTTCGGGTGTTCTCAACACTGGCACCTGTCCCCTGCTGCACGGACCAAAAGCCAAAGGAAGATTTCAAGTAAGAGGCCAAGGAAAAAACAATCTCCCTGGTTTAGAAGCCTGTTCAGTAGGTTTCTTGTTGAAAACAGGATGTACTTTTTCAAAGTTTTCATTCGTAAGCATCCTGATGACCAAAATAAGTCAGTGTGAGCTCTTAATTCCTTCGGCCCCTTGCAAATTCACGCTAGGATCGCTGATCCAACAACAAAAGGAATGCTGGGAGCTGGTCCAAGCAAAGCTCTGATTTGAGCTGCTGTACACCAAATCACAGCAAACACTCCAGTGATTTCATCTGTGGTGAAAAGAAAGCCCTAAACATCAGTAAATGCACCAGGAATTAGCTTTCCCTGGCAGCAAGGTTTTGTGGGTTTATTTATAGCCTATTGGTGCTCATGGAAGGCAAGGAACAATAATCTAAACCAGAGTCAGCAATTCTGTCGATAGTTAGAAAAGATGCCATTTTAACAACCCAGTTTGCTCCTGGTCCAAACCCCCCTTGCCTTGTCCTCATCTCCAGCCTGTCCACCCTCACTCCACACCATTTTCATCTGGGCTAAGGGGTCCAGGCTGCAGGAATTCACATCACTGCTGAGCAATTTTAACCAAAACACAGAGAAGACAGAACTGCTGAGAAGGCCCAGAAGGTGATTGTTCTCTCCCAGAAATACTCTGGTAGAAGTCACATTTTTTTTCTTTCCCTTTCGGATCCAACTTTGCCTTGCAAAACCCTCAACATTTTAGATGAAAAGTGTTCTGTTTCCATAGAAAGGCCTACCCTGTCAAAAAAGCCTCTTGAGAGAGGAGACAGGCTCCAAGAGATGTTCTCTGGGTAGTGACACAGCATTGTCAAAACCCCACATCCCTGCCCCTGCCTAAAGAACGCCCTTTCTCCATGCAGCAGCCTCCAGCTCGTTCCTTGGTTTGCCTGTGAGAGAGAGCAGGGGGGTGTAGGGAAGCTATAAATAGAGCTGCAACAGGCAGCACCAGCCTTCTTTACCATGGGATGAAAGAAGAATGCAGTTGTTCTTGGTTACTAATTGAATAACTGAATTATAGGGGCACCAGAATCCCCAGGGCTGGGTTAAATGATGCCCAGGTGCTGCAGAGGAGCTCTCCTCCTCTCCCTCCTCTCATCCAGAAAAGAAAGCACCCCAGTTTTCAGCAGTTCTGTGCGTGAGCATTGGCAGTGAGGGCTCAAGGGAGAAAGAAGTTAATTTTTGCAGTCAAGGCTGTGGGAGTGATGCCACTGTGTATTTAAAGTCAGCTTCTCTGTGCAGACATTTTCCCTCCTGCAGCAGAGGCTGGATGAAGTTTGCAAACCATACTAGGTCTGGTCATGAACTCCTGTCAGTGCACCAAGGAATTTTCCTAGGGATGGCAGTGGAGATGACTCCAGGCTGGACTGAAACCTGCTGGAGAGCTTGGAGGAGAGAGGAGCAGCAGAGAAGAGCTGGCCCAGACTAGCATGACAACAGGTTGGTTAGAGCAACAGCAGAAAAAGGCAAGAAGATGTGTTCTGTGTTTCTGGAGTAAAGCTGAATGCCTGGAGTCTGTGTGATTTTGGCTTAGAAAGGGGACAGAGCAGCTGTAGGAAGCAGATTGTGGAGGGCTCTCTGTTGCTGTTTGAAGAAGCTGCTGGATGAGAGGCGTGTCAAGGGCTGCAGGGCATGTGAGGAGAGGAGGCCACTGGTGGAAGGTGGGTTTTAGGCTCTCATCCATGAGCGTGGCAGAAGAGGATTGACAGGGATGGGCTGACTTAAAAGGCCACTTCAGTGTAAACAGGAGTAGTCAAAATGGAGTGATTCTTTCCTTAGACACCACTTTAGCAAACTGGAAGTGGAAAAACTACTCCAAGACATAAAAAAATGTTTTAAATTCCTGCCAAGGAAACCTGCTTTGAGCATGTGAAGCTCCAGGCTCCTAAGACAGAGGCTGACACAAATTACCTGCTATACAGTAAAGAAAGCTGCTGTAGTCACCCTGTGTTGCCAGAAGCTTTGCAGAACCATATTCCCAGAAAAGAGTGGAGTAGGTAAGCACTGTCCATGCGTAGAACCATCACTGCTCATGGATTCCTGGGACAAGACAGACACAAGGAGGAGGAAGGAAGACTGCAGGAGAGCAGACTTGATTATTAAAGAAGAGATCACAGTTGCTGAGGTACAAACCACTATCAACTTCAACCTCCATGAAGTCCATCCCATGCACACCAGGGCTCCAGGGCAATCCCCAGTAAGCAATATCTCACTCCATGAATTACAGCATGAATTACTCCATGAATCTCCTGCAGAGGCAGGAGAACACATCACGCCCCACTTCGGCTGAGGTATAGCCCAGAGGCTCAGCTGTGTGCCAGAAGACATTTATACCACATGCCAAGGCCTCCAAAATCTTGTTGTTAACCTCAAACTAACCTCTTCCCTCTCCCAGTAGTGGGAATAACGCTGGGTAGTTTCTCTTCCGTAGATCTTTTCTTTGCTAGAAATCTCAGGTTGGAATTGTTCTGGAGCTCTAAGCTATCTGGCAGGTTTAATCATTGGCTATGCCACATGTAAGAAGATAATTCTGTAAAGGGCATCTGGGACCCCAGTTCTGTAGGCAGTTCTGATCCCCAGTTCTGGTGATCAGTGTATTGTCTGTGTGGCCCACAGAAGAAAATGGTTTGGCTGCTCCCATTTAAGCAGCAGCGAGCAGCAGAGCATGAGGAAAGGAAATGCAAGATCTTAAATGAATCCAATTACTCATGCCATTAATTTAGATTTACTTGAGTAGTTAGAGCATGCTAAATAAACAAAAATTGATTAGTTAGATCATGTTCATCTGAAATTTGACCACGAGTGGATGGATATTCATTTTCCAGCCTAATGGTAAAGGTTTGCCAATATGTTTCTGTGGTATTTAAAAGGAGGTCGCTTGGTTTTTTTCATCTTGGAATTGCAGTTATTCCCAGGATCATTTTCATCTGCAAGCCTTTTTTCCTAGGTAAGTGCTGTGCTGATGACAGGTGTAGGTGATGCTTTTTTGCATGTTTCAATCAAGCTAGACACACTTACAGAAGAGTGTGTGTGGAATGAACCCTGGGGTTTGTCTCTAACTCATGTGAAAATCAGCTACTGCCCACAGGAGCCAGCTCTGATTTTTAGTCTTGAGGGAAAACAGCAAAACATTGTTTGAAACCTGAATCAGCTACAGAACTATAGCAGAGGGAGAATAGAGTCTGCATGGGCTTTGAAATGAAATCAAGCCAAGAAAGTGCTGGTGTAGCAGACATGCACGCTGAGGCAGCTGAAGAACAATATTTCATATTGACTACATCCCATGCACGAGGAGGTGGGGGGAAAAATGGATGTTTTTATTTAGAAACAAGGAATATTTCCCTAGCTCCCATTTCCCCTTGATAAAATCACTGCCAACCCTGTAACTCAAATATAGCTGGAGGTGGGGACCTTTCCTTCTCCCCACCACACAAAAAAATAGATGCAACTTTACCCAAAACTTCTCTGTGAAATGTTCTACCATGACCTTTTCCCTATGTAAAACACAGCAAATATTATCTCCCCTCTGAATCGTTCTGGGCACTCAACCTCTGACAAGAAAAGAGTGAGAAATCGTTTCTTCTGTGACTTAAAAATCTTAGTCTGAACCCAGGTAAAATGATTATAAAGTAATGTGCTTCTTAACCATATTACTATCAGCCAACATTTCCTGTCCATTAATAAGTTTGTGAGATTGCCTCATGGACAAAAATGGAATTTAAAAAATAATTTATTATTTCCTTCACTGGAAACAGAGTTAGGAAGCTGGTATATGTAAAAATAGAATATTCATTTATGACTGGGGGGGTGGTCTACATGATCTTCTTTCTAAAGAGTATGTCTTGATTTTCATGAGACATTGGTGAAATTTTGTGGGTATTTGTTCTCTCAGTGAATTCTGCATTCAGTTCCAGTCAGTCTGGTTTTTGTAAACTATTTTTAAGCTGGAAAGACCTTGACAATACTGAGATAAAGCCCAATTCTCCCAGCCATGGAGTACATGTAGGCATAGCAGGATATTAAAATAAGCTCTGTTTTTTGAATTGCAGTAGCATTCTACCCATGGCTTGTAGAAAAATAACAAAGGTTTAGGTGGCAAAACTGGGCTGTTCCTTTGCAGCTTTTATTTGCTTATTTCATTTGATGGTCATAATTGTTTTTCAATTCAGTTGGTTTTAAATTTTTCATTTTCCATGTCTCAGAGTGCCTGACTCAGTCTTCCTCAAAGAATGCCCTTGTAAATGAAATGTTATCCTCTCCAATGTACTTTCAAAGAAATTAAAGTACTCTTAAGTTGCTACTTGGAAAACAAAATCAGTTCTGGCAGCTTAGGAGATTGCAGTTGTGTCAGGTTGTATTTCAAGAAGACAGCTCTATGTGCAGTCTTCTAATTAAAATGAAAATATATTATCAACTTATTAAATTAGCTTCCCATCTGGTAATTTTACTGTTTGAAATACATTTTTTTTTGGTGCTTAAAAAAACTCCAAAGCCAGCATAACAAGTGCTAAACTGATCTTGATACTGTCACTGCAACAAAAGTTTTCCGAAAGATGAGGGTGACATTGGTGTAGCGAAGAGAAAAGTTGATAACCCTCACACAAAGTCTAGAAATAGAAGATGAGGGCCACTGGTGGGGAGGGGGTGACAATGATGAATGCTTTACTGACTCTAGATCAGGTTTTATTGTAAGAATTTTCCCTGAAACTCCCAGAACCCCCCTTCCATCAACCTCTGTGTATAACATGAATGACTCCTGCCCCTATTCTAAATAGCATGAGGTGGATTCAGAAATAGATGTATCCTTTTAGTGTGTATCACATGTGAATATTTGATATACCAAAAGGAGGGAAATTTCAGCTGATTATTCAATGTATTTCATGCAAAGCCATTCTCACATCCCTCGGTTTGCTCTTGGTACCCTCCAGCAGTGGCAGCAGTGGCCCCTTGGTAGGGGAGGTGTGGGGTCAGGTTGTCAGGCCTGGGCTCAGCTGCACTGCCACGTATCCCCTCCAGACAGGGATGTCAGCAACGTGGCTTCCCTGCAAGCTGTGACACTGCCAGCACTCAGCTTGGGCTCACATTTGCCCCTGCCAGGGTCAGCACCAACAACACATGCTCCAGACCAGTCCATGTAGGTCTCCTCTCCTTCATCCCAGCACTAAGAGATGTGCTGAGGACCACATCCCGAGAGCTGAGATGTCTCCAGCTGCTTTGAGACCAGCATCCGCCCTGGAGTGCTGCTCCCCAGGGAAAACAGCGAGAGGAATTACTTCTCAACAATTATTTCAGAGTGTTCTGATCCTTTTAACTGAGGGATTGTCATAGTTGGGAAAAAGAAATACAAAGAAAAAGAAATCCAAAGAAACTCCAATGCAGTGTAGCTGCATGAGTTATCACTTAAAAAATCCTAAAACAAGGCTTAAGCTTGAATGCTCTTTAATTGAATTCATTCTTCTCCATTTTGTTTGTTTCCATCCATGGGAATTTGTGTGTATAGCTCAGAACAGCTTTTTGCTTATTTCTTTCTACTTCTCATCCGGAAAATCACTTCCTGATGCCTCGAAGCCTCCCCAGGACTATCCATGGGTTATCCAACAGTGTTCAGGCCAACCAAGAGATTAATAAAGAAGACCAGCTCTGTAGTCATTCATACACATTTCCACTGCCAAAAACTACACAGCAGGAAAGAAAGAGTCGACAAAATAGGGGTCCACAATGTTTTGTGAATGTTTCATGAATCAGAAGAATTTCCGGGAAAGTAAAATCTTAACAGATAGCATCTGCTGTACCTGGCAGCAGCAGGCTAGAATAGATTCAAGTCTTTCCAGGCTTATTGCTTACAACTCAAAGCCACACTCCTGAACGTGCAGAGGCTGTAGGGTCCCTGGGAGGAAGGATTGGAACCCACTGCACCAGTTCTGGGAAGCAGGGTGCTGGCCAGGTGATGAAGACAGGTCCACCCTGTCTCCCTTTTTTTGGCTTTCCACTGCCTGGAGCCAGTAAATGAGGAGAAAAATTGCGAAGGAACAGCTACAGACAACCATCTGCTGGAAGAGAAAGGAATACAACAGGAAGAATTACTCAACAGGATGTGAGAACAGCTTTTGTTCAAAGGTCCTCCCAAACTGCTGTGTCCATGTCTAAGAATGGAGATGCTGAGACAGGGCAGAGGGACAGAGCGTGATGGGCGAGAGCAATCTCCCCTGGCAGCCCAGCCAGGAGAACTGCCCTGCTCTCTGCAAGCATTCTCCTGTGCTAAGCTGTCAGCAAGGGGCAGGAGCACAAGCTGCACCCTTGTAGTTTACACCAGTGATAATTCTCAGCCATTTTGCCCGTGAGGAAAACCCACCGAGATGTCTACGGCAGCTTAGTGGCCCTTAGCTTAGCTGACTGCCCTTAGCAAAGCCTTCACTGTGTCAGCAGAGCTGTTGTGCTGTGTTAAGGGAGGGATGATTTCACTTCAGCTTCCTGCTGCACTTAGAACACAGTTTTTTCCCTGTGAGTGAATGCCCCCCACTCAGTCATGGAGGGCAGATTCAGAGGAATGTGTTTCCATGCAGTAATGGGTCTGGGATAAAGACCTCATCAGTCTGATATCCAGTTGGGATTCTGGCTCAGTAATGATGAGGCAGTAACATTAATGCTGGATGCTAAAGCAAGAAAGAGATTTTTAGCCCTTAAATTATTGTGTTGGGCTCCCTCCCCAACAACCCTGTCTCCACAGGAATAGAAAAATAAAATCAGAGAGAAGAATTCTGTTAGCAGACAAGGCAAGAAATTCAATACAGATGACATTTGCTTTGCAAAGCAATAAAATAAGCTCCATCTGTTTAACAGTTAGGTACTTTCAGATAGGATTTAGCACAGAACATTTAGAACATTTTCAAAACATTGCAATGTTAAACACTCAACCCTCAGGACAGATGTGGGGTGGAGATGAGTAATTGGAGGCAGAGAGGTTGAACTGTGGCAGAATTCCAGTTAGGACTTTTGGCTTTTGGGGTTTTATCCCAAGAGCAGAAGGTCTAATTTGGTTTTGCTGGGTGAAGCACCCAGCATGGCAAAGGGTAATCAGCATTTCAGCAGCGAGCTGGGCATCTTTAACTTGTGTTCTCCAACACAAGAGGAGTGGGACGTCAGGCAGGTGAACCTACATGAGCCATGGTGGTTCATACCTACCCGGCTGTCAGGATTCCTTGGGTCCCAGGGCTATGGACCATCTCCTGCTCCTGTCTCAGCAGTGCTGTGCTTATGACAGCCGATGTTTGCAGCTCTAACAGCGTTCCTGTCTCTGCTGCTCATTCTTCCAAGTCACAAACACCAGAAATAGGTTTTAAACAGGGAGCTCTTTTCTTACTGCAAGGGAGTGTTCCAGTGTTTAGCATACTGGGGCAAGTCATCCCCACAGAAGTGCGCATCTGCTTTCTCTTGAGATGACGTGAGATCCCCAGCCCATCCTTGTTCAGGAAATAATTCAATTGTTTGTAATTAGATTCAAAAGGCAGCAGCTCCCACTCTTCTGTGTGGGTCAGTGAGGGCCTAGGAAGGGCTACCAAGGAACCAGAGCAATTAGCATGTGGGCACCTGATCAGCTACTGCAAAATGGCCTGAAGTACAAAGGAGAATAAAGCCTCGGCACACACTATTTCTGGCACAAACAAAAGCTTCGATTAATATTGGAGCAGTATGCAAAATACACATCACAGTTTCATGGATATTCAGAAACAACAGCTGCTCGTTTTGTGGCTGTTTGTGGTTGAGACCTAACAGAGGTTAAAAGTTCATTGTTTCCATTATCCTCAATCTATATGTATATATACATAGCAATTCATGGAGGTATGGTGAGGCTGGATGCATCTATTGGCATTCTCCTTCTAGAAGGAAGGCCTGCCTGTGTGTATCTGCATGATGGAAAGATCTTGTTCATTAGCTCAGGATGCTCATATTATTTATATTCTATTAAGCACATATTGAATATGCATCTCATTTTCATTTCAATTAGGATCTGAGGGCTGATTTCATTCATGACTATTGATTCCTTCCAGGCCATTTGCATTTTATTCTGTTCATTATTATTTATAAGCTCTGTGCTCTCTGAGGAATTTTAACATCCCTCTCGCGATTGCCCCCAAGTGATGAATTATACACCGTCCTTCAAAAACCAACACAACAAGCCCCACGTTAATCCTCTGCTCTTTCTGTGTATTTATGGGGCTTTCTGTGCTTGGCTCTGGTGCCTCCTGTCGGGTTGGCAGCAGGTGATGCTCTGCACGGTGAACTCGATTTACTGCATGACAAGCTGTGGTACCGCCTGGGGTTTTCCAGTAGAAAGACATATTTTACCCCCAGCTCTGGTGGGAAGTATTTCCCTGCCCTGTCAGGGCACTGGGTCTCCAGGAGCAGTTGACAATGAGACAGCTGAATCACAGATACCACCCCTCTTCAGAAAATCACTCCTGACTTTTGTCCCTGACTCATGAACCAGGACAAGAAACACTTCACTCCCAAATCCTCTCCCTCCCCAAGGATACCTTCTTGCCTGACATTTCATAGTGTCATAGAAATATTAAATGTTCTTCCCCTGTTTTTATAGGAAGGCTGTGTCCTTTTGGGCAAGATACCGTGTTTTAAGTGTTTTAGAGAGAGGTTTTAGTTCAGTGGTTTGCACACACTGATGTGTGTGACTGAATTTGCCAGTCCCTGAACTCCAGGGGGGTGAGTGAAGAACTGGAGATTCTTCCTGACACGTGGAGGCTCCCCAATGCCTTTTGATGATTTGACAGGTACTGCTTGAGATCAAATTTGCACAATCCCTAGGTTGGAATGAACAGACAGGAAACTTCAAAAGAGCCGGAATTGCAGTTTAAATGGAAAACAAGTTGTGTTTTTATTGGAAGAGCTATGCAATAATTAATTGCTTACTTAAATGTAGGTTTAGATCTGAAAGGTCTTTTGAGAGATTTAAGAAAGTCTACACATTAAATCTGATAGGAACATATGCTCCTAGATTGTTTTGATCTATGCTAACAGAGCTGGAAGAGAACAAAAGTGCAAGAGAAATAAAATGCAAACTGAATTTTTCCAGATGTAGAGGAAAGTAGTTTCCTTGATAGAGTTTTGATGCAAATGGATAAAAGGAGAAGAGGAAAAAGACATCAGGGCACTAATTTTTCTTTTAACAAATTAACCCCTCTGTCCACAGTTCAGGCTTTCACAAACCTATAAGCTAAAGCAATGGCATCACACAACGTGTGCAGCCAGACAGGAAGAAATGAAATCCTGGCTATCAGGTCTGCCAGGCTTTTTTTGTCCACTCCCAGAGGAATCCTATGTGATCCTATCAACATGTGACAGAAGACACAAAGTCCCAAGACATTTCTCCAACACTCATGTTAAGGGCAGGCTTAAGTTGGATGGATGTTATCTAGAGATTACATTCCTGACTCTCCAGTGACTGATTGATAATTACATCCTGGCTGCTCCTAAGGGGGATTAACATGGAAGGAAAGAACTCACAGTGCAATTGCAATTGAAGTGCTGAGGATTCCCATATCGAAGCAGCTTCCCAGCCCACAGGCATGCAGGGAAGATGGATAGGAAAGAAGGGAGTAGGAATGTTACAAAGAGAGGAAATTAGTAAAGCTTTCACAACTATACCAGGCATCATTCAACAGAACAGAAAGAACGAGATGTTGGCCAAACTTTTAGTTTCTTACAGCAAAAGGTACATAAGAATATGTATACTTGCAAGGAGGGAGCAAGGGCTCCATAGGATGCCTCTGGAGTTTGCCCTTGCTGCGTCAAGTCAAGGAGAGTTAGCTTCTAGAACTCTTTTTGCCTGTGGTCAGACACATCCTGCTCTGAAATCTCAGCCAGTTTCTGGGTCATACTTGTGAAGAAATCCATCATATTATTTGGATTTTCAGGATCTTGTAAGCTGAGGCAGCCAGCCTTAATTAAAAACTATTACAAAAGTTGCTTATTCCCAAAACTGTGGGTGGGGAGGATTTCTTTCCCAAATGAATTATCAATTTTGCCTGTACAGATCTGCATCTTGGACGCTCACTTCTTTACTGACAGCTTCTGGGATATGCCTTAAGAGTCCCTGGGTAGATACATTTCCCTATTTCACCGTAAAAATGAAAGCCCATTTATGTCAAGATACAAAAGGCCCTATTGACACCAGAGACCACTCTTGGTAGAAGTCAATTATGTTGTACCTAACCCTTTAAAAAAAAAAACCTTTGTGATTCTTTCATGTGTAAACTGGGTATTCCCTAATTTATCTTGAAATAAATGCCACTAAGCAGCCTCTAATGCAGCAGTGCTGATCAAAGGGTCCTTGCCTCTCCACTGAAGATGCCAAAGTGGTTTGTGCTTCCCAAAACCCGCTCAGCATGGGTATTTCACTCCTTGAGTCTAAGCTACCAGCACCCTGCACAAAGGCAGAGCTGGGGGCTGTACGATGGAGATAAGACCCAGAACGAAGCACTCGCAGATGGCAGTCTCCACAGAAGAGCACAAAGCATTCTTTAATTAAGTCTTCCCTTCCCCTTATTAAAATTCAGGAAAGATTACCAAGGAATTTGTACTGTATCTGGAAAACAAATCATAACAATTACAGCAGACTGCCCCAGGCTGGCTAGATTGTAGCTTATTATTCCACAAAGGCTTGATAAATGTGTAAATTTATATAGAAGGCTTCTGCATGTCATCATCGCTGTGCAAAGACTCCCCGCTTGCCGTATCCAGTTTTAGAAGGAAGACCAGCTGGCTAGAGTCCCTTGAATTATTTGCTGTTGTTGTTGAATTTTTAAAATACATATAAATTATGTCTCACATTTACAGTTTATCTCCAAGCTGTCAAACGGGGACTCATTCCTGCTCTTTTTGATGCCGACTGAAAAGCCATCTAACTCAGTTAACCCTCTGGCCCCACATACCTTAAACATCACCAAAAACAAAGGCTTTAAGATTCTAAATGAGCATTTTTAAATGCCATGGGCTTCCCCTTAAGGAAAAAGCAAACTTTACAGCATAATTGTTTTATACCTATGAGCTTAATTGCCTTACAGGCATTAAACAGGAGATCTGAATACGTGCACATCCGTCAGGCCAGTCTGTATTTCCCCCCTAACTGATTAAATGGTGGGTCAAGTGGGGTGGGTGAATCACTCATTATAGGCATGTCCTCTTAAAAGGGGAGCTTTGAACAAGGATCAGGGCTAGATTTGATCCTCTTCATCACATCCTTTGCATGTGTGATTCCCTGGAGAAGATTGGAGCAGTGGTGTGATCTATTGGCAAGGGTTATGGATTATAATGCCACAAGGGACTATCAAGATGACCTTAGCCAACTCCCCTGCATAAACCAGACCAGAATATTTCTCTGAATTAACATCTGGATGAAGATCAGATGTTGGGAAACATGTCCAGTCTTAATGAAAACCTATCCATCAGTAGATAATCTACTAACAGCCCCGAGGAAACGAAGCAGGGACATCGTTCTGGGATATGCACCCACCCAAGCCAATGTCCATGCCTGGCCCATCTCTCTACTTTTACTCTTCTCCTAATTTTATACCTGAAACCTCGGGCTCCAGCATTGCGTAGGGAACTCCTTCACCATTCTCCCGGATATATCACTATTTTTTCAAGTTCAAAGCAATTTATATGAAACTGGTTCAGTGTATGCTTGCTCTAGAAAACAGGAAAATGTAGATTTCTGAAAGATAGTGCTTATGTGTTCTGTTTCCCAAATGCAGTGGAACAAATGTGAAATTCTTAGTCTGTCTCCTGCCTGGCTGTGGTGGCTTCACCTTTTCTTGCAAGGTTTTAAATGTTCAGATACAAGCAAATCCCATTTGCAAGGGAAATACCAGGCACTTCCACAGTGCCCAAGAGCTCACAGCACCATGTGAGCACTTTGCAAATATTTTAAATTCTGCTCATTTTGCCAATGGCACCTTGAAGCTGGGACTCCAGGGCCTCAACCCATCATGTTGGCAGCCAAGTTCAGCTAAATCAAACAGACCCAAGGTACAGCACTCCACAATCTGCAGGAAGAGACGTGGGCTGGAATGTGATGTGACCAAGGCCGTGATGAGAGACCTGGCAAAGAAAAAAGGAGAGCCCTTCAAACTTCCAATGGGAGGGAAAAATACATAAGAGATTCTGTGTTTGTAGTGTTTTGTTGTGTTTTTATATTTGATTTTAAACTACATTTCTCATTGCATCTCTGTGTAAACAATCAAAAGAAGATATTCAGCAACCTTCTCTAGAGCTAGTCTCTATTCTAGCTTTTACTCAAAAACACTCCGGCTGGGCTTGTCCAATAAATCAAAGTCTTCAGCTGATCATGAAATTAATAAATAAGGTGACACATTTGCTCTCCACTGCAGATGAGATTTCCCATTTCATGCTTCAGTTGCCTGAATAAAGAATGCAAGAGAGGGAGATTTTTTCCTGTGGTGGTAAGGAAAGCTGATGAAAGATTACCCTAAAATCCCTCATAAGGGACGAACAAGCAAGAGACAGGGGTTTTATTTTTAACTTCCCTTAAAAGAGATAAAAGCAAATAAATAAATAAAAAATCGAAGGGGGCATACTTCGTATTGATTTTCCTGCTCTGCCTGCATGAAGGCATCATTCTCCCAGGGACTGCAGGGAGAGAGGAGCTGAAATGAAGAGATGAACAGATGCCACGGGCGTGTGGGCTGGGCACCAACACCGAGCGCGGCTGCGGTGACGCTCCCGGTGCTGCCCACGCCTTGCAGGGCTCCTGCTGCCAGCTCCTGTCCACTCAGGCCTCTCCACTGAGCACTCACAGCCCTGCCCCTAAAGTGTCAACTTACAAAACAGGAGGCCTTTCGTGTCAAAAGAAGAAAACAAAAAGATTGCTGCTGGCTGAGAGGGGGTTTGAGATGCTTTTGCAGTACCTGGAGGGTGTAAAGCACAGTTTGAATTTCAGCTGAACAAAGGAGCCCCCAGTTCATGGGCTAAAATTGTTCTGCAAAGTTGCAGGGTGGCACTAAGAGACTGATGCACCTCAAGGATTCGAGAAAGAAATTCCAGGCCCGACTCATGTCCATGAATATACATGCACATGACCCAGCCATGTATTCTTTACTAAAATGATCTCATTGATAAACAGTGAGATACAGAAATAAATAAATAAATATCTCATCAAAGTAGCTACGGCATTTTTTAAAATTTATTTTAATAAAGGGAGACAGGAGGAGGTCTGTAAATTCTGAAATATATTCTTTGCAGGGATGAGAGCATCTGGGAAAATACAAGACATCATTACTTTTACTTAGAAGATGGCTTAATTATATTTTTGACAGAATGTTTGAAGTTAGATGGTGTGATGCGTTCTTCAGCAGCTAATGAAAGATTGCAGCTTCCCCTCCAGCTTGATAGATTTGGAATGTCTGTCCTATTACTGCAAAGAGGGAAATATTCTCTTAAGTGTTCTTAAGGCAACGGGGAACTTCAAAAAAGAAAATATCTCTTTCACCCGCAGGATAAAAAATAATTGCATGTGGTCAGTGTTTCCTTGTTCAGAATACCAAACTGTTCATCGAGACACAAATCTTTACCTCTCCGATATAATTAATTTTTTAAGTATTATTAAGAAATAGTCTTTTCCTTTCAAAATAAATGGAAGAGGAGGGAAAGATCATAGAGATCAGTGACCCCCCCCTTAAAAAATAGATTTGCATTTTGTTTGAAAAATAAGACAGGAGGAGAGGTGTGATTCTGCAGGATCTTGGTCACTGGTGGCCATAACAGCCAGCAATGGGTGCTGCTGAGAGGCGGCTTTTCTGGGCAGCTCTCTCTGCCCTCTTCTTTCCTCCTTACAAAGGAAGTTACTCTGATACACAAACCCCCAACCCTCCCATTTTTATTTGTTATTTGTACAAAAGACCTTGAATGCTCGATAAATGTTAATCTGTAGATGAGAATATGCACTGAGTGCAAAAGTTTTGGTAAGTCATGACTGAGACAACCAAAGTGTTTTTGAGGAATACTTCCAAGATCACCATGATGTGAATCATTATAAGAATAAAGAAAGGATGTTGCTACAAATGAATTAACTAAGTAGTGAAATAAGATATCCCTAAAGTATTGTGAAATAATGGCAACAAAAAAATTGCAAATTCGATTATTTGTTTTCTAGAAGAAATTGATTTGGCAGATATTGTCAACGTTTTGTTCTCTGTTCTGCCAGACCAAAGAGACTGAGAGTACGAAAGATTTAACAAAATATTAGAAAGGCTTTGATTAGTACCAATTCTTCTTTGATTAATAGTAATTAAATTTCTGTTTAAAATACTTCTACCTTTGAAATTTAATATGGTTCATTATAGATACAGCAAAAATAACAAGGGTTAATTTATTTTTTTCCATTCCCCATCTAACCTCAATATCAGGAAGAGCCTGGATTCCTAGTCTCTCCTTCACCAAGGATGCAGGGATGCTGCAGGATTTGCATCCTACAGCAAAAGGCTCATTATCACTCACTGTGGTGATGAATTCGTGAGCTGAAGAAAAATTTCTCAGCTGTTGAAGAATGTATTAAATGCTCCCAATATACATTCTAGCAAGTTAATGAATATATATATATGCATGTGTGTATATAAAAATGTTAACTTATAAATAAATCTTCCTCTCCTCTATGAGTCTTTATGCCATAGTAAGTTAACCCCATAAGCACTGGTTAATTTTATTTTACAGAGTTTCTGTTTATGCCAAGGGAATTACAGGCTGGTTGATGCCACACTCAGATGCTGGACTGGGTAAAATCAGGAATTATGGAATCTACAGTTCATGGGAGCTTCTCAGAAGCTGAATGCAAAAGACAAAACTGATGTTAATGAGCTGCAGAACTAAAAAGAGACATGGAAAACCCCTGAGCTAGACCTGGCCTCCTTGATTCATAGCCACCACTCGTATTAACTCAGCTCCTCTGGGTGAAAACACCAGGCTGCCAGTGTGACACTCCCTGTTCCCTTGCATGTCCAACCTGTACCAACAGCTACAGCAGGATCCTTCCATCTGCAGTCAGGCAGGAGATCAAGAACTCTCAAATAGGGCTGCTTCCACTCCATCCATCTATATCTGGCATTTCAATATTACTGACTGAGCATTACTCACTGCATCATCTCTTCAGTCTCCTCACAGAGGAAGAGATCGACAGCATGTTCAAGCTATTCCCACATGATGAAACCCAGACATGGCCCCTGCACCCTGCTCTTACTCCCAGCCCCATCTGAGCCTTTGTTTCATCTCTACAGAGCTGATGCACTCTCATTCCAGATTTCAGCTACTCAGCCTGTTGTGAAATCCTAGTAAAAATAAGCCAGTCTGTACTTTAGAAGTAAAGCTCCTTCTTCAGGCTTAACTCTCTCTTGGAGCTTAACATGACTCCCTCAGACACCTGAAGCCAGCCCTATCCTCTCTAATGACAGATAAAGTAGAACAGATGTCTTAGTTTATTACTTTTTTCTTTCCTTAGTTCTATTGAAACCTCAATTTTTCAGAAAGTTGAGTGTAAATCAATGAGCCTTTTCCCTATAATTATCATCAATAGCTGTACACTACAATTTCCAGCGCAGAAAGCAGACTCTGCCTTTCCTGTAGTTTGATCCCCTCTCCTCTGCATGCTGCTGCCTGCAGGAGATTCAGAGGGCAGCACGGCTGTGAAAACTGTGTGGGATGAAACCCTAAACAGGAAAGAATCTGTTGTGCAAGAAGCCTTTTGTCAGCTGAAAATTGCACTTGTAAAGAAACACAGAAACCCCAAAGCTTGTGGTTAAAGAGTAACATCTTTAGCCCTAATTTATACTGACAGCACAATAGAGCTATTGCTCAGACTCTGCCTGCTCTCGCCCCATCACAGCAAGGGTGTTATTAAGTGATAAATCAATTTCTACAAGGCAAACTGGAGATTAAGTCCTTATACAATGGTCATTTGCAATTGAAAGCAAACAGAAATACCCTGGGACAGGGGCTTGGTGACCCTTTTCAAGGGCCAAGCTTGAATAAACACCTCACACGCCAGCACAAGGCTAAGATCAGTATTGCAAGTCCTGAGTGAATGCTATTTCTCAGCATCTGATCCTCTAACCATTTCTTCTTTAAATTAATAAATTCCCTGAATAAATAATTTGGGTTTAAATGGTCACTGCTGAAAGAAATGTCATTCTTTGGGTCTGATGGTCTCAGCTGTTGGAAAACAGTGCTCAAATAGCCAGATCAGCTAAGACTAGGACCTGTCTCATCTCAGATCCCCTGCCAGGTGAGGGGCAGAGCCTGATAATTCAGAAGAAGACACAGGGAAGCCTGTCGAGGAGCAGATCTGTAAGTGACCTGTTCATGGACTCTCTCTCCAGGTACAGCACCAGCTCTTTGCCATGTGAGGTGAGAGCATCTCCCTTTGGGCAGTCGCTGTGCTGGTTAAATCCTCTCCTGCATCCAGGGAAAAGCCGGAGTGGAAAACTCCCCCCACCCATTTACAGTGCCAATAACAAAAACCGAAGGGGAAGAGCCCCCCCATCCCAGCTTCTTCCCAGCAATTTAACTGCCAGTGCCGTGCATGGAATGGAGACAGGGAGAAAAGATGTGGAAAACGAGAATTTTTCCATTCAGCCTGGCAACAGCCCAATGAAAGGGCAGCCACAACCAACCCCTTTGAGGTGGTGTCGAGTGCTCAGGCAGCAGACACAGATGGGAGCACCTGTGCAGGAAGTGACACTTCATGGAAATGCAATTACTCAGAAGATCAAGGTGAGCTTGTGAGGCAATGCCTGCTTTCTTCTCCCTGCCAATCCCCCTTCAGCAGTGCTGCAGGAAGTGGTGACAGCCTAACATCTCTTTTTCCCTTGGTGTGGAGCCAGCTGCTCGAAAGATGTGATTACCCTTCTCCTTTGGCTCCTCTTTTCTTCGAGGAAGAATTTTGGCACCATTTGTCACCTCACCAGTTGTGCCTTTCTCGAGTTCAGTGACCTCTATAGCATCCCACCCAGCTTAGAAGTGAATGATGCACATCTTTAGCCATTGCAGGAGTTGAGAGATGACCTCTGGGTCGGCTTTAGCTCCAGGCTTAATCCTAGAATCTTCCACTAAGTCAAGTGAGTTTTTCATTTTGTTTAGGGTTTTATGTTTTGCAAGGAATCTATCCTTGGCTGTGGTAGCTGTATGAGAAAAGCAGGAGGGAAACCGTCGCAGCATGGGAGAGTGAAAGTGCTTAGTAGCAAAGGGATTAGTGGTTCGCAGGCAAACTCATTTCAGAAGCCATCAGAGGAGAGAGGAAATCCTGCCTTTCCACTTCTTCCTCAGTGTGCCCCTCGCAGAAGGGCCAGGCTTTCAGTAATCCCGGTCTTTGCACACTGGAATGGGTTAGGGAGGGCTCCCAGGGGCTCCTCAGCTGGGAGGTGTGAGGGGGTGGCAATCCCTGCGTGTCAGGGGCTGGGTGGAAATTTCCACATCTGGCACAGAGGATGGGAGCTGAGGGCCTCCCTGAGCTGCGGGTGCCCAGCTCCCTGCAGGCTTTTCCCCGTCATTAATGTGCTCCGTGTGCTTCTGTGGTCTCATTAACAATGCAGCAGCCATAGCAGGGCCGTTGCTGCAAATGGCACCACTTCAGATCATTACTATAGATTGCCGTAGCATTATTTCTCTCCCAGCAACAGTTTCACTCGAGTTCAACCAGATTCCATCAAATATTCAAATGCAAACAGATATTTAACTGCGGTGGAAGGTGGTTTTCTGGCAGCGAGTCAAGGCTTTCAAATGTTTTCCTGTTTTTTCAATCATTCCCTCCATCCCTGAGGTGTTTATTGTGAATTACCAGGAGGGAAGATATAACTTAGCAATGAATGGAAGGAAGAAAAGGGAGCAAACCAGCAAACCTCTAAACCACAGCCGGGCAATAAGCAATGCACTTTGTCCCCAGAAAACTGTTTTCAGTGTTTCTGTTTTCTTTAGAGCTTGTTATATTGTGATTGGAAGAACAAAAATGCCATAACCTAGAGTCCTGTGGCTGGTGCACTCAACCTCTTTTCATCTCACCCCATACAGTTTAAGTACAGTTTAAAATAAAATTTTTACTGGCGTTCAGCACTTTATAAAAGCACACAAACCTTTAGAAAAATCTATTGCCTTCCTCCAAATCTTTGTTTTTTACTTACATATTTTCCCACTCATCTGGGAGCTGCCCTTGCTGGATTTATCATCAACACAATCAGGACTTACTCTCAAGGACAAAAAAGAGTAAGAAAGCTCTAAAAGAGACCAAAATGACACTGAATCCCTATGAAATCTAAAGCACACATATATTTTCAGTGCTCACTGTTGGTACAAATGCCGGGTTATCACAAACCTGGATAGAAAAGCACACAAGAGATGGTGGCAGCCTGGGAGGACCTGTGCTGGGACAGAGCTGAGGTCAGGGCCCCCCTGAGGAGCAGGGAGATGGGGCTGCTGCTGCCCTGGAAGCGCAGGGCACCACTGGGCAGCAGAAGGAGCAGCAGCATCTCCACTGCTCACCTAGGAGCAGCAGCACAGCAAAACCGAGGGTCGGATCCAGGAAAAGTCCTGCAACAGCCAGACTGCACACAAAGGGTGTCAAGTCAGACACCACAGCTTCTTCTTCACGAGAACAGGGGTGGATGGAAAGTAGGTCACCTGAAACCACCGAGCTCCTGCTCCTGCATTCAGGGCATGGTTCTTGCACCTCCAGCTTGGCAGCAAAACCAGGCTGAGAAGTTGTATCACTGCAGTCAATCCCTGATCCCTCACCAGCACCCACCACCCACTCAGCTGTGCCAGCAGGGCAGAGTCGAGACAGCCTTCACCTTCCAACCTCAGCTCCCCAAAGTGGGCACCATGCACAGCAATATCTAAGGCCCAAAAAAGGCTGTCGCCCTGGGGCTGTTCCTGTTGTGGCACAAATTGCTCAGGAAGCACATTGTAGAACAAGCCACCAGCACTATCTCTGCTCACCAAAGCCCTTTATTAGAGATCCAGTCTTTCCCATTCAAGTAGCACAGTAATTTGTTAACCAACAGGTAGAAGACCATAAATAAAGAGCCCACAAAGAGGGGAAAGGGAGATATGAAGAACAAAGACATCCGAGCACAGCCCACTGCTGGAAATAGCAATGTGAGAGCATTGCAGCATGCAAGAGATTTAAGTTTTACATCTTTGTGTCAGAGAATTTGTTGCATGAAAAACAACAAAAATAATTCAAAGCAGTTTTGCCCCCATTCTCTTCATGATAGGAATCTGTTCCTTTTGCAAATAAACCATGTTTTCCCCAGCTCATCCCTCTCTGAATGGAGGAGCGGGCAGAAACAAATTAATCATGCTTACACTGCCTATTTGGTTTTTGCTCATTGCTCTAAGCTTCTTTGTGATCTCTCTCAAAATATTTTCATCTATTTGTTTAGAGAGAAACTTTCCTCCAGGCAGTAATGCATAATACAGTAATACAGGACATTGCAGCAAATTTCATCTTGTTAAAAAAAAAACAAAACCAAACCAAAACTAGGTAGATTTGGTCTCCCATTTGAATTCCCATTCAGTTACCTAAACAATAATGCTCTTATCCCCACTGTGAAAAGAAAGTCAATACGTTACACTTAATGATGTTTTTCTGTGGTCTGTCTATTCTCTGCATTCTAATTTTCAGTGTTAACTTCCAGACACATCTAATGTTTCATAAAAGGCAATGATCCATTTCAAATTCCTTGGGACATGTCTCATTTTCTGAAAGATGTGTGTTGTTTACTGCTGGCTGAGAAGAAAAAAAAAAAAAAACCTCTTATTTCTTGCTGCTGGCCTTTATATCCCTGATTTTATGTCTTTTTAAATCCTGATGGAGAAAACAGAAAAGGTGCTGACCCCCATTTTATGGACTTTCTGCCCAATAAGTTTCTCTCTCGCTGATTTCTTAGGGTTAATTGTACATCCTGCAAGTGACGTTTTCAAACCTTTCAGGGCAATATTTTCATAATTGTAGCATTTAGATTGATGCTGGGGGCCATGGCTGTGTGTAGTGGCTGTGTTTATCTGGTTTGCCATCGCTGTCTCAGCCCTGCACAACAGCTGCCTGTCTTTTGCTGCTCCTCTGCTGCTCCACAACTGCTCTGCTCCACTGATTAATGGAAGGTATCATCTCTCCCTCTGCATCCTCACTCACTCCTTTCCTGGGAAACATTTCCAAGTCCTGATAATTGCAGGAGGGGTGCCCTTGGGCTTTCTGGGCATCTTTTCCCAGTTAAAATCTTGCATGGATACAAAAGGACCCCTTTTCCAGGGACAGATCTTGGCCTCTGCTGAGGGAAGTGGGAGCAGAGTTTACAGCTAGGATCTTCCCTGTGTTTTGGTGTAAATGTCTTGACCCACCTCACTTGTCTCAGTCGAGCCTGCGTAGCCTTTTCCACTTATTTCCAGGCCCTAGGGAATACAGCAGATGAGAAAACAGGATTCTACAAAATCCTGCTGATCATTCCAGGAAATGCTGATGCCAGGAGGGCCTGAGCTTTTCTGTTTCACTTCCGAGCGCAGTGATCAGGACAGCATGGAGGGGCAGGGAGGGCAGATGAAGAATATGCCTGTGGGATTCCCATCAGGAGTGATGCTCAGCACACCTCCACAGCCCATGACCCCATGGAGCCTCTTGGCTTGTGCTGGCACAAGGACACACGTGGGAAACCAGAGACCCAACAGAGCAGGACAGCTTTGCCCCTCTGTGCCATTACACGGCATAGAGGACAACCCTTGACACCCCCAGTAATGCTCAGGCATCAAAGTCAAATAAGTACCAGCTTCAGGGAGGGTTTTATGTATTGATTTGTAAATAGACAAACCAATTTTGCCTGACTCCCTCAAGACATTATTGATATTTTTCCACTGTAAAATCTTCCCTTCTTTTGTGTGTATTTATCAAGGACAAGGCAAATAAATGACAGGATTCCTGTTTCGTAAGGGTAGCTATGGAAGGAACTGTCAAAGATTTTGTTTCCTATTTCGCTTGCTCCAGATGGGTTTTAAGCTGATATTATGTAGTAAAGAGTAGAATTCTTTTACCCATTCTTTATTGGTTTGGTTACATTTTTAATTGATCCAAAGCTTTGGGAGTCACTCGGCCTCTTATATGAGTCTCTTGCATTTGCAGATTGTTGATTATTCACACAGAACTTCTCCTGAGAAAATGGAAATAAGATTTAGTGTGCCTCTTTTGATCTTTAACCACCACTCTCAACAACAGATGGACAACCCTTTGGTGAGGAGGGGCATCCTGGTGCAGGACACCCAAGAACTAATGGTCCAGTGCTCAGCACTTGCGTGATTTCTCAAGAGGAGCCACAGTTAATTAAATGCAATAGCAGCAAGTATTGAGGGCACTCATTTGCCCAAAAATAAGCTAAAAAAAACCCCCAAACCCTTAGTATATCAACAAAATGTACTGAAATCCATTGTGCCTTCCACAGCTACTGATCAATCAGGGTTAGAGGAAAGTAAACCCCCTTGTGCTTCGTAAGTGCAAGGCTATGGAGGTATCCAAACACACCCAAGCAATGGCTCACTGGATATTGAAATACAACAGGGAGCATAATTCCCACTGCTGCTGTGTATTGGATTAAACCCTAGCCCTTTGTGATCCTGGCACAGAAGATTTTCTAGCTGAGAATATCCCAAGTGTTTTTACTAATTAACCATTTCCAGAATCTACCATCCCTAACGCATGAGTCAGATTCCAAGAAAGCGTGATATTTTAATTTTTTTTAGTGCACCTCCTGCTTCCTAAACCCTGGCATTGAATTCAGGCTTTTCTGTGGGATCCTGTAGCTGAGATTTCTATCTAATCATGTATCTGCAGGAGATTCAGTGCTGAGAAAAAAAGGACATATCGTAAGAGTCAGAGAGTTGCATTCTGGCGGTGAAGAAAAAAATCTCTATTTCCATCACTTTCCTCCAGGATGAAGGTTTTGCAATACTGCTCTATGGAATTTCAATGTATAAAAATATGGGAAAGACTTTTGTTGTAAGAGATCCAGACAGGTTATTTCAAGTGGTTTGGAATCATGCGATAGAGATCATCCCACTGACTGAACAGGAGAGCACCAAGCCCTGTGTGAGCAGGGTCCCCATGAAAAGCTCTGGGCAGAGTCCTAGGCTGTTTGGTTGGCTCCCAATTACCTGAAACAACAAGGTCAGTTCTTTTCCCTTGCTTTTGCCTCTTCTGGGCCAAAAGCAAATGCAGTTACAGGAGACCAAAGCAGCCAAACTCCTCACATCAGAGAGAACATCAGTTTGCAAGATGCAGGCCCACCTCGCTGCCAAAAACTCACAGACATAATAAAAGAAGGCATAATTTTTATCTCCCTTTGGACTATACTAATGCGAGATTCTAAGGGGATGGGGAATTAAAGTCCAAATGCAGATGTTCAGCGTGGTGTGGGTTGTGCTTTTCTATTTCATTATCAGCTGTTTTCTGTTGAGGACAAAATATCATTTCATCTCTTGAAGAGCTCCAGTCCTTTACACACCACCTCTTCAGCTAGGAAGGAATTAAGGACTATTGTGGATGTTTTGGTAGTGATGAAAGCTTCAGTATTCATCATGCCAGCTCTCTTATTCATGGAGAAGCCGATCCATGCTGCTGGAAAACTCCACCAGCTACACCTCTTTCGGGTGATTGTGAAGTGTTTGTGCACAAAATCGGCCCAGTTCCATCTCCCTGCTCTGCCCTGATTGTGGGAGCCAATTTCTACTGAAATTGAAAGTGAATGCAAAAGACAGGAAATCAAATTTATTGCTGGGAGAGATCCACAAACTGAAAAACTTTAAATGATGCATTTTTCATCCACGAAGAACAGCACTCAGGGTCACCCTGTGCCATCTCTCCACATTAAACATTTTATTGATTTTATCTTACTCAAGTTTGAAGGGTCTTTTAGATCATTAAAATTCAGGTGAAAGCAATCTGAGCGAGGGGAAGGTGTGGTGGAGCCAAACTTCCTCCCACAGGGCAGCCACAACAAAACGCCCACGTAATTGTCAGTTGGAAGTCGTTTCTTTGGAATCCTCGAAGCAGCTTAAAAAATAATGATGACCCTCTGTCCTTCTGCTCCATTACCCTCAGCATACTTTTTCTTTCACATGGATACATGCCACAACACGGACAAATACCGGGGAAAGTGAGTCTGCGGAAGAAGTGCTGTTTAAACCCAGGGCTGAGCCATTTCCACATGAACAGGCTAAGAGGTGCAGAGGAATCCGAGATGAGGAGGATGCTAGTTATCCTGAAACATTCATCAGCACTGCCAGCACAGCTGTTTAACAAAGAAGGAATCCGCCATCACTCTTGGCTGCCAGCTTGGAGGTCCGCAGGTGGAGGAAAAGTAAAGGTGCAAAACAGCACAGATGCACAGTGCCAGGTCAGGATTGAGGGTATTTTGCTTCACTGCCCTGATCCAAGCTCACGCAGGAAGGGGATGGCTGTGGGACTGCAGTTCTCCCAACTGCAGGAGAATTCAGCTGCTTCAGCTGCCACGGGAGGGCTCCACACCGGGGTGGTCACGGTGTTTTTGCCAGCAGCAAATTGTCTCTTTGGGGTGCCAGCCGGTTTGTTGTGAACTCAGAATCTGAGCACAGACCTGTATTTAGGGGAAAAAAGCTTCTTACAGGAGCTGTTGCGAGAGGACAAGGGGAAATGGTTATGCACAGAAAAGGGGTCAATTTAGGTTAAATGCAAGGAAGAAGGGGTTTTTTTCAGTGAGGGTAACGAAACACTGGCATGGGCTGCCCAATGTCCCATCCTGGAAACATTCAAGGCCAGGCTGGATGAGGCTCTGAGCAACTTGACCAAATCAAAGATGTCCCTTCTCACTGCAGAGGGGCGGAACTACACAGGCTTGAAGGGTCCCTTCACTCCCGCTGCTGATGTTCACAGAGAGACAGAAGCAGGTTTGGAGTTTATTTAACACTTTTTTTATTTCCACGAAAAATGTGGGTATCCTGCTAATTGCTGGGATCTGTTTCCAGGGGAAAATGGAGACTAAGATGGATAGCTGCTGTTAGCAATGCCTGCTTCATTTTCAAAGACAGCTTTTTGCTGTTGTTTTCTTTTGGTTGCCTGTCTAATAAGTGCAGAGCAAGTACCAAAGTCATTACACTCAACAGGAAATGGCTCTGGGCCACAGCAAGCTGGGGTTGTTTTTGAGCTGGCAACTGAAAATGAGATTTCTGTGTGCTGTTTACCAGCCCTCTGCACCTCCCATTCCACCCCTCCTTCCTCCCTGCCTTGCCCTCTGTCACACGGTGGTGTGGATCTGTTGTTGATGGATGATGTCCAAAACCAGGTCCTGTCCCCACTGTTGGATGTGAATGTTGGGCAGATTGTGACCACTGCACAGAGACTGGTCTCAATCTTAAAATGCTGAGCAAAAGCAAATTCTCATCCTAGGAAATAATTACTGAAAAGAGAAGAACAATAATGTTCTACTGGTACATGTTTGGCTCCTTCCTGCTTTCGTGGTTCCCAACACTGGCTCAGTCACCATCATCCTGATGGTTATTGACAGCCTGGGGGTGCTGGTACAGCCACTCTTCCCACACTGCTCCCCTGGGTATCCATTTCCCCCATACAGACCATTCCATCAGCCAGCATGAAGGGAAAAAATGCTATCTCCTGGAATGCAGAGGGTCTTCTCTGCAGCCAGAGGCTTTCCCCCAGCCTGGGGTGTGACTGAATGCTGACAGGGTTCCAAGAGCTCAGTGCAAAAGAGTAAAAGCTCTTGTTCCGGGCTTGTAAGGGGGGACTGGATTTCTGATGTTCAAAATCAGGTGGTGGAGGAGGAGAGGATCCAAAAATCGGTAGAAAGAAAATGAGGAGGGAGTAGTGTCTGCAGACAACAGAAAGGAGTAATGGGGCAATAATGGCTGGAGGGAGAACAGTGACATAAACCATGGAAGAGAACAGGGGAACAGTGCCCAGAGCAGGCAGGAAGCAAATGGACTGTTCAGAGCACACTTGTTCCTTTTGGCTCGTAATGCAGCTGATAATCTTTTCCTAAATGCATTTTCTTCTCTTTTCATCATTTGCCCAAGCTAACAGCCCTGTTTCTAACCCTCAGAAAGGTAACATTTGTGAATAGTTTGTTAGCCAAAATACTTTGGGTGAAAAATTTAACGGGTTTCAGGACGGAGCTTGCTAAATTTATCAAAGATATTAAGTGGTGGATGTGCCTGTGAGATTTGGTACCCTTGGAGTCCCCTTTGGGCCTGTTTCCTAGGTTCCTATCTCAAAGCACTCTGCACACATTTAGCCTCTAAGCCTCAACAACTGGCAAGCTGATATTATCACTTCTATTTTTTATCTAGGGAACATTAGACACAGAAAAGAGTTGGTCAAAAATATTGTTGCCAATGAATTTAGTGGAATTACTAACTGCTTAAAGAGAAGTACGTGCTTCAGTGCTCAGGGTCAGAGCCTCCCTTGTGCTCACTTAGACCCATTTGTGCCTTACAAATGACACCCTCTTAAGATACCAGCTGGCCCCTCGGTTTCTGAGTTGCCTAATGTGTCCTGTCTTCCCACCACTGCCTTTCACATTCCCAGTCAGATGGCACTGGGCATTTTAATACCTTTGACAGCTAGAGGGGTACAGGAATGCATCACATGTTGCTCCTGATAGTTAATGGAGAACTAATGAGACAACAGCTGCCAAATGCCAGCAGTGCCCCTCACTCCCTCCCTCTCTCCGTGACGGCAGCAGGAGCACAGCAGCAGAGCTCGGGATGGTGGTAGTGCTCAGGGTCAGGATGCAAAGCAGCCCCCTGGCCTTGGGAGCAGAACAGACCCTCAGCACAATGGCTCCGCTCTGCAGCTGTGTAACTTCACACAAATGGGTTTTTCCAGGCGCCTCACAGGGCTCGTGCAGCACTTTCCAGGGAGAGAATCAGCTAAAGAAGGGAGGGAAAGGGAGAATCTCATGGTGCTCACTGCCCGTTCTACACCAGTCAGGAGCAGACAATGATATCTGAACAGAGGTCAGTGAGAGCCCAAACACAATTTTTTTTTCCTTTCCCACTTGCTCAATTATTCTTCTTTTGGTTGTCGTTCCAAGCATCCAGTTTGGAAAATACAGTCTGCTGCTCCATAAACATCCAAAGCTCTTCACCTCCAAAGACAGTTACTGCGTGCTGTGGGGGAATGAGCAGCCACAGCCCTCCATTTCTACCTTGTAAAGCAAGAATGTCTGATCAATAAATTTTACTGCTGTAGCAGTAACTGTGGTAGTAACTAAACTAAAGCACAGGAGCTGACAGAATGGCCGGATTGATATTCTGTCAGGAGGAGAAAGAATTGCCAGGTAGGAAACTCTTTAAATGTTCATGAACAATCAACCATATGATATTTTTTCCCAGAGGACATTTTTTAAGGACAATAAATTAGCTGCACAAAAATATTTGTTGCTCAGAGCGCCTGAGTGAAATGATGTCGTGTAGATGTCTTTCAGGTTCTCGAAAGTCCTGTACTCCTTTTTTAAAGTGGCATCATACAAACCCGGAGTCACCTTTGCACAGGTAGCTGGGGTTGGGCCATCCGCCTATTCTGCATGACTGCATGTTCAGGTCTACTGCTAAAACCTGCAAGGAGATGGTGGAGAATTATTTCTGAAGAATTTAAAAGCCAGCTGAACTCAGAAAGCTTGGAGGTAAAGTTCTTTTATAGTTGTTGCAAATATTGATTCAGTCTCACAGCTGTTAGCAAAACTCTCTGGCGCCAGAGCAGGGAAGAATTACACTGAAACCAGACTACAGTCTGCATCACAAGAGTTCCATTCTGGGCAAAAACTGGAGACTTTTGGAGGTGAGAAGTCAGGAGACAAAGTCTCACTGAAGCACAGGCTTCTCAGAATCACATTTTGGCAAGTTCTTATAAAGGAAAAACACTCCTTGAGTGTAGCTGCTTGTGTCTCTTGAACAATTTTCTGCAAAGTCATCATCATTTGTCAGCAGCACCTCAGCTGAAATAATGCATGACTCTCATGCATTGATCCACTGGCTTGGCCAGGGTAAGCCAGAAGCAGCAAGTTAAATTTCCATCATTAAAGTCTTAAATACAATTTACTTCTTGATCATATGTAGGCAGCCTTTAGAGCCTCTATCCATGAAAACTGTCTGCTTGCACTCAGAACAAGGAAAGGGTAACAACTTATTTAACTCCCTCTCAATCTGTCTTCTCAAAGGCCTTTTCTTTTTGTATTCACTGCAGATAAAAGGCTCTGGGATAACCAAACAAACTGCTGGTACTTATCCAAATTGAATGAAATCTTAGGAACTTTCCCCTCTTTTCTTGCAAGTAAATCCTGGCCACACTGAAACGAAAGGCAGAATTCCTGTCACTTAAAAGGGGCTTTAGTCATTCAATCCCGAAGTTCCCAGCAATTACCCCTAGGAGTGGGCTTGATGCCTTCCTATTTCACGTGATGAATTGATCCTTGTTCAGGACACAGAGGGGTCCCGTTGCCAAGTGTGTGGAGTGAGCACGGGAAGGGGTGAGTGGGGCTGAAACAAGATGCTCTGCCAAGAGAGACAGTTTCTGTCCAACTGCCCTGCACTGTGCCTGAGCAAGCAATCAGGGTTGTTCTTCCCTTTTTTATTTTTCAGAAACTACTGGGTCTGAACAAAGTTATTTGCAGGCTGGGTTGGCAAAATGCTGGTCTGTATATCACTACTGTGGGCTGGCATCCTGCCTCTCCTAACGATGCTCCTGTGCCTCGCTCTCTGCCTAGGGTACCAGAAACAAACTCACAATGGTCTGGGGAGAAGCACCTTCCTCTCACAGATAAATTCTAGTGTTTGTCACCAAATTAAGAGAAACAACCTAAAATAACTGTTTAATAAATAGTGGTGTGCCCTATCTTCATAATATTTTATGAGCAGTAATTATTGATTCATTAAAATAACTCGTGCGTCTCTTGTTTTTCCGCGCAGAGCAACGTGTGAAAGCAGCATCCACCTCGAATATTAATGGATGAATCATTTAAACAGTTTACAGCTTCAGTTCAGATAACCAATTAAGTGCAATCCATGTCTTGTTAGAGTAAATGGAATATTTGGGGAGGAAAGGAAGCCAGCATTTACAGCCATGACTAAGATGCAATCAGGGATATGGGAATAAGAAGATGGAAGAAATATTTTGGGAGCTTTCTGAGTCAATCTGGGTCCTCAGCATCCAGATCAACTGGGTGAGAGACAGTCACCAGCCTGTTCCCCCCTCACACCATTTTCCTGGGTCCCTCAGTATTTTCCAGTTACAGATCAGAGTCTGACCATCAGCATCCTCACACTGGTTATTCCAGTTGCACCAGCACAAGGTGGCCAGAGGACATCTACCCCGAGGCAGCTCCCATGCATGACAGGCAGAGGAGATGTCCAGAAGGCACGTGAGTCAGGGGGATTCCAAGAGAACAGTGAGCCAGAGAAGTCCCAGGGGAGTGAACCCAGAAGTGAAAGGACCATGTCTAAATATCTGAGACTATATTGCTGCCAGCAGCAGAAAGGCCACTGTGTAGATCAAACTGTGATGATAAAATCCAGGGCATCCTATTCTGGAAAATTTTTCTTGCTCTCACAGGTTATGGACAATTTGAGCACATGCCAGAAGGAAAAACACTCTGACTGGGGACACAAATCCTTCATTTCCAAGAAGTCCAGCCCCAGTCCTTTATCTGGACAGGGCAGCTTGAAACATCACTATATTCAACAGCCCTACAGAAATTCAGCCAAAAGATAAAGCGCTCTGCTATAATATAAAGGCACACGCAGCAATGAGCTGTGCCGGGAAAGCTTGGGAACAGACTCACAGCTCAGTGGATGGGATTAGTGAGGGCTGGAATTGCTTTTACAGCCTGGCTTCTGGTTAACCCTGCAGTGCACGTGGGACTGCAGCTCCTCTGCAGCTCTGTGTGAGCAGTGCAGGGCTGCAGGCAGCTTTGGAGATGGAGAACCAGCCTGTGAAAACTTTCTGCTTATCGGCAGAGAGGAGGCAGGAAATGCCAGCTGGGGTTTTCCCAAGGTAAGGTATTTGCCCAGCTGTCTGGTCACAATATTCTTTTGTATCCAACAAGGTTGTAAAGTGTCTCCCACTAAAAGCTGCCTAAGGAACTAGATAAGGAATGGACCTCTATGCACTCACACAGATTTGTCCAACAAACCCATTTCCAGAGACAATAAAACTTGCAAAGATTTATTTGTGTTTTCTCTCACCGTCCCTAGCATACAAGCTGGGTGTGGCATTTCAGAGTTCCTTTGAGTGAAAGTCTCTACCTTAGTTATTAAAAATATTTCATTAATTTCATACTGTTATTGTGCCTAGGTATTCAGCATCCTGTGCAATTGCTCCCCACCTGTTGGGAGGAGTATTGGGACATCTGTGTTCTCATATGCGTTGTGCCAGTTCCCGACAAATCTCACTGCATCCACATGAGGAGATGAGAACTGATTCAATGAGGGTTCTGGGTTATTCACTAATGGGATGGATGTTTTTCTGACAGTGAGCAGCTTGCAATAGCCGTGGACCATGAGCTAGGACTTAGCAAACATTTTTATAGGCAGGAAACCTTCCAAATGAGAGCAGTTCCATTAAACTCAGAGCAAACACTTAAGTATGATAATTTCTTTGTAATATTTTTATTTGCCGTGGCCATTTCCAAGAGACGTGTAAGACGAAATATTTAAATTGTTTGATTCAGGTGTCACTGAGTCAAAATTTCTCCCATGGTCCCCAAGATTTCCCAAAACCTTTAAGATCTAGCTTGTGCATTTCAGTGGGTCCATGGGATTTGCTGTGTCAGTAACACGCCTCGGATTTCCATGTGCTCTGGACAGGTATTAGACAGACAGAGATTTCAACTCTTTATCTCCAGCTCACTGATTTCCATAAGGCATTTTGTAGTTGAAAAACAACAAAAAAAGACAATCATATCTAAAAATTTAATGGGGAGGGGGGGAATTGTGTAACAGAAAATAACTTCTTGTCTCTGCCATTCTCAGGGATATCTCCCACAACCCCTCTGGAGAATGCACACTCCTGGTTGGCTTTGTTAGGACCAGTGAAGCCATGTGCTCTGGGAAGCAGCTACAGACTGGTCTCAGGTCCTGCCCCAGCCTTCTTCAACAGAGGAGGGAGAAAACCAGCTGACACCACAGTGCTTTTAAGGTCACCTGTAACCACCTGAAAGCTGTGATCCATGAAGCACTAGCAGAGAGAAGGGTGCTAGGGAGAGTAGAGAGTTACTGTATTACGCCTTTTGTGGATAGCTCCTGTTTATTTTGGGAAGCTTTCCCAACAAGTGTTGCTGTCTTGGTACTTTTATTCCTCTTGATATCATTGGAGGAACTACTTGCTCCCTATCTGGCTCTGTGCCCTCATTTGCACTAAGGAAAGGCTAAAAGAGTAAAAGAAGGATTATTCTCAGCTCAGGGTAGTGCCTGTGCTTGGTTAATTTGGGGACAGCAGCAGCCACCGTGCAGCTGAGCATTTATGTGCTGTCACTGTGTGAGCACTGGTGCTGCTGGAGGGCCCTGCCTCACTGGGATTTGAGTGTGCTCCTGAGTGAGAGGCAGTAGGAAGAGTATTAACAGTGGCTGAACTGAGAAGTGAAGGGCTTTTGGGCAATGTGCTGAGGCATAAATTGTATCTGACTCCTATCAGCCCTCAACTGCAGCAGCAGTGAGAACCTTGTGGTGTTAAGGGCTTCAGTGGGGTTAGAATCCTGTGTTCAGCCCTGGGCTGCTCTAGGGGCCGGATACACTGTGCCAGCTAGGCTGCTGCTGTGAGGGCTGGTGACACATGGGTGACTTAAACCTTGAACTGAAACCCTCTGGGTTACCAAAGGGGAAAAACTGCACAGCTGTGGCTCCAATTTAATGCAAGTACAGGGGCTGCAGCAGCAGCGTGGAAAATAGGGTGGCTAAAAACCCTTGCTTTCCACTGAAGCTGCAAAGTTAGAGGGTTGGACAGCTTAGCTCTCCTCACAACTCAAAGGGGACAGGAAAGAGAGACATAGGTTGGTACCCTTTGGTAACAACCCCAGAGAGTGTTTTAACAGTGCCAGTTAGGATCCTTTTCCCTATTTCCAGGCTATTTTATGTCTTGAATTCATTTTGCTGTGACTTGACATTTTCATTGGACAGCATCCCTCCTGCGGAGAACAAAATCAATGTTTAATGTGTGCCCTAACAAAATAACTCAGTCCCTCACTCTGGACATTCCTTCCCTATAACCCATTGGTCACGGCTGGGATGAAAACTATGTTTTCCCTCTACTTCTGTTGTCCCCAGTAATAAACCATGGAAGATGTATTACCAGATCAAATGATGACCTGCTGTGAAACTTCAGACCCTGGCTATTGATTTGTGTGTGCTGCCTGCCTGTGTTAACAAGCCCAGGACAGAGAGAGCGATGTGCTCACTGCCCCTGATGCTGCTGGGTGCAGTTTGCCCCTGGCAAATTAGACCAAAGTAGCTCCAGAGAATGGATATTTTTAGACTGGAGAGCTGGGGATTGGGAAGGGGATTTCTGTGCCATTCTGGGCTGTCATGCTATGTCACCAGGGCAGATGTTTGGTGAAGCCATTTTGACTGTCACTACCTTCTTGTCCTTCCTGTGGGTAGGAATGAGCCATGACCTGGTGCCAGGGCCATGTTTTTACTATCTCCATGTGTATCATAATGCTCTAAAGAACTGGGATCAGGTCTCATGTCCATACTGTGTGCCTGGTGCTACAAGGCAATGCAAGAGTTCCTCCTTCCACTCCTTTTTGGCCACCCTGCCTTCCTAGCACCCAAGCCTGCAGGCCTGCTGAACCTAACCTGTTTTCTTCAGTGTGAGAAAGTTCTTTTAGATTTCTTTATGGAAGCCCTCATAGCTCTTTTGACTTGTCAGGAATAATTAAGAAAAATGAGAATGTGAGACTTGGCAAAAGGCATAAATCAGTGTAATGGGAAGTACCCAATTTGAAGGAAAAGCAGAGACCTTTGCCCAAGTTATTTTTGTGCTGTAGCTCTTGAGTATCAATATTTCTTTCCTCTTAAGAAGTTGCACTTCCCTGAGGACAAAGAGAGGAAGGCAGGATCCTCCTGGGGCTGGTTGGTAACTGATACGGTGTCTGTTTTCTGGGCACTTGAGATAGAGGAGATAGAAATATATTTCCTATGTTAAATCTAGGCCTGAACAACTTCTCTGCTGTGTAGTTCCTTCCTATTATTCCCTGGGAGCTGTGTGTGCCTTGAGCATATAAGGATATGCAATAAAAGGTGAAAAGAAGGTAGGATTACTGCTTCTGGGGGGGATGGGGGGAACCCCATTACTTTGAGGCTTTCTGGGAGAGCATCTCGGTTGGGTGAGTAACTGCAAACTGAGAAAAAGGCAGCATGAATTTAGATACAAGTTCAGACCTTGCTGCTGGATGGACTAGAGGAGGTCCCAGTTGCACGCACCACCACACTGATGTACCATTTCTGACCGGGGTGGCTTTTATGGAGCTCTGGCTACTTGCAGGGCCCTGGTCCAGAGGTCCCCTTAGATGCAAAGAGGACTAGGGAGCAAGAAGCTACTGCCTTGAATCATGCAACATCACTTTTTTACCATCAGCACAAAACTCTTCCTTTCTCTCGCCTCTTATTTTGGCAAAGGTTTAATTTTTTCAGAAGGAGCTGGGTATTAATTCCCTATTCCAGTGGCTGCTAGTGCCTAAATGCCTTACCTAGTCCTTAGTGCCTAAATCCAGTAGAGATGTCTCTGTGCCTTAGCTCTGCCTACATCCTTTTCTCAGATTGGCCTGACTGCTTATTTTGTTCTCCTTCCTTTAACAATTGCCCACCCACCTGAACTGTAATCTTTTGTCTTACTGCAAAGGTGTGGAGAGAGATAAAACAAAAGCACTCTAGTGAGACACAGAAAAACCTGGCTGTGAGCAAGGCTCTGTTCTCTGTGTGCAGTGTTTGTATCAGCCATGCTTGGCAGACCAAGAAAATCAGTCTCTGGCCTGCATAAATATGAATGATGCAAAAGGAGGATTAGATGCAATAAAACACCCTGGTTGTTTCTCCTGCCTTGTTTACTTGGTTTTGTTGCTATTAATAAGTATCTTGTGTGGAGGATTGAAGTGTTGCTATTGCTCTACAAAAGTACATAAACAGGTTTAAATAAAAATAAGCGCTGTTTATCCTAAATTCTAATTTGCTTTAGCTAAAGGCACATATTTATGATGTGGTGACAGTGTGGGTATGCATTGGTTATGCTATCCACACATGAAAACAGACATTGGCAGAGGTTTAGGATGTGATTTGATGCTGCATCTACCCAGGACCGTGCTACAGAAAAGTGCAGCCATCACCTTTCCCTACCAGCATCACCCTCCCCCTGCTTCTCTTACATCCACTCAGGGCAAATTAGATCAAGAAACTGATCTCCTGGAAGACTTCTTTCAGTTTTTCTTCCTCCTCTTGTCAGATCAGCTCACTGAACTGACTCTGACTCAGGGGCTGAAATGCTGAAGAGACTTTAGAGGAGCAGCTCTGCCTCACACAGCCTAATGCCCTGCTGCAGGGTGGAATGTGTGCTGACACTCATGGAATATCCTGACCTGGAGCAGGTTGCTCACAAGTAAGCACCAGCCAAGGCAGGAGCAGGCTGGCCTCTCTGGGGCTACCAGGGGTGGTGTGGTGAGCCTTGGATCAGGGTGCAGTGATGTGCTTGGAGGGAAGCACAGATTGCCCTTGCTCCCAGCACTTACCACTTGCCTTCCCCCAAGGAATCTGATGTCCCAAGCAGGTGCATTATAAATATGTGATTCCTTGCTGCAGTTGATGCATCTCCTCGGGAGCCTCATTTTGCAGTGGGGTGGAGTCCATGAAGGAACCCAAGGCATGCGTTCAGTAACCCCCGTGCCGGGGGAGCGGGAGCCGTCATTGTGATGGAGAGGGGAAAGCAGGACAAGGCGGCTGCGAAATTATCCCTGGCCACAAGAGGGTGGCCTAAGGTGGCACTTATTCTGACAAGTATCAGATTTCGAGGTTAGAAATAGCTCTGTTTATATGCGTTTTTCTAATTCCAGCCAGAAGCACAAATGATGGGATGTAAGAAAAACTGATTTCGCTATGATTTTCCTGCTGTGGCTTGCAGATCAAAGGAGTTTAGATAGTTTACTTGGGCAAGTTTTGCATAAGCTTTCAAACTTTCTTGGTGCTTCTCAGCATGATGTTGACTCCAGCAGGAATGAAGGATGCTCAAAATCCTAAACAGTTGTTGAGTTGTTCTTAACCTCCAGCTGAGTAACAGCGCCTAAGAAGCTGCATTTGTGATATGCAGAGCTCCAGAAAGTGGGATGGATTTTTACTTCCACATCAGGAAAAGAGGAAGGATAATTGAGTAGTTTACGTTCTCTTCTTTGTCTCCAATGAATTAAACTTCCTCAGAACACTTCTGTCTTCTCCTCTGCCTGTATTTGGCTATTATCTTTGTTACCTTACTTTTCAAGCCTCATGAGATAAATCATCTTCACATGGCAAAGCACTGAGATTTTGTACACTTCTCCTAGCTGGTAAGACATAACTGCAATTAGGGATGACTTGTTTTTATGCCAGGGACTGAAAAAAAAACCTTTAAATGGGTATTCTCTCCAAGATAACTGATGTCAATCACATCATTACAGTGAGCTTTGCTGCCTGTTCCACAGCATCAAGCTGTAAAGAACATCCTATTGTCCCAAGGGTTTTTGTGATGGATTGATTGAGTGGAAATGAGGGGAGGGAGGTGCTGCATTTTGTATTGGAATGCTACTTTTTAGTTTATATTTATCCTGGGTTCCTTTCTTATGACAAGCAGGTACTACATCTGATGGGAAAATCTGCAGAGATGCGGTTCTGCAGCAACCAGCCTGGAGGTGAGGTGGCTCTGCAGGGAAGGGAGTGCCTGGAATCCCTGCTTCAAAGGGGCTACAGCAGGTAGCCAAGATGTGGTGTGGGATGTTTAAGGGTGCCTCAGGTGGGAGGCAACAGTCCTGGGAGGAAAATGGTGTTAGGTGGGCACTGAACTGAGCCCTCAGTAAAAGACAAATGGGAAGTGCTGGCGGTTGGGAAGGAAGATGTGAAGAGACAGTAACAGGTTCAAAAAGGGTTCAAATGTGAGCTTTGAGGGCTTCATGGAAGGATTCAAGTTCAAGTCAAGCAGCTTCACCAGACAAAGCTTCTGAGGCTGATTATGCTTGTAATACTACTTGGCTGCTTTACAAAGCATCCTAGGCAGATGTTCAGGCCCAGGAACACAGATTTTTCCTGCAGGGGGTTAATTTGCCTTCTTACTGCTGTATTTTTTCCTGTGCTAAAAAGGTGTTTTGATTTGCAAAGCAGAAAAGCCATCACCTGCTATTGAAGGGGACAGTCCTAGGGAGTGGAGGCTTCAGAAAACTGCTCCCCACAAGCAGCTGCTGCCTGCCTGGGATTTCCATGCCTGTCTGGAGATCAGTGGAGTACTGATGAAAAGAAGCTAAGGAGAGCCTGGGTAGCCATTGTATCAGGGAGTTGAGCATGGATGACTAAAGCAGAATGGGTTCTGTTTCTCATTTCCCCCTTCAGTGCTTAATGATTACTAATGGAGAGGTATTCCCTTGGAGCCTGAGCTGGGAGCACCTTCCCTGCAGCTCGCTGGGCTTTTTCTGTTTGAGTTGAGCTCTGTGTTACACCAGCTGCAGTCAAGCTTTGCAAGCTAAACATGCTCATTAGTGTGGGTAATGTTGATGAGGAAGATGCCTCAGCTTTTCTTTGCTCGTGGGTTTCTTCTCTGGAAAACTGAAAGAGGGATGGTGCTGAACTTGTGTCCACATCTTGCCTGTCTTGCACCTCACAGTGGGATGCAGCAGCCGTGTGAAGGGTGCTCATCTTCACCCTCCTTACTGCACACCCCATGCAGGCTGCAGGACTGACCTCAAGGGAAGGCAGAAGAGGGGTGAGGAGCTAATCCTTCTCTTGCAAATGGACACGCCACTCCTGTCCTCCACTGCAGTGACAGCTATGCACTGGTAAATGGACTCCTCAGACCCTTGCAATGATGCTCTAGGTTCACTCTTGTAGGCTCTTTGTAGCGTCTGTTACAGGAGCAGGTTCCATTTTTAGGAGGAAAGTGAGGCAATGTCACAAGGAAGAACAAAAAAAAAAGAAAAAGGAAAGTTATCAAAATAAAACACCTTGGCCATTTTGCTTTTTTGTCTGGGTGACATCCATCACTGCTGCTGTTCTTGTATTCAAACGTGTGTTCATGCCCTACACTCCTATTCCAAAGAAATAAATTCAAACCAGATGTAAGTGTGGTGACTGCTCTGAATTTCATTTGTTTCCATGTGCTTGTATCAACTGTGAATTCATGTTGAGACAAGTCAAGTTTTTACTCAAATTATTATTAAATACTTCTGTGCTGCAAATGCTGGGTTTTTTCAGGCATCTTTATAAAAGTATTGCCATTATCTCATTAACTTCATTCAAATTCCACATAATTACTTTTCCTATCCTATTAGTGAATATATAACAGCAAAAAAAAAAAAAAAATCGTGAGATGACAAAAATATGCCAGTGTCCAGGTGTCTCTACTTCTCCAGCACAAAAGATCCTGCCTCTTTTAAGTAAAGCTTCTGTTTGTCTGTAAGTGAACCTGCTACAGGACTACAATAATGGAGTCTTTCAAGGGAAAACAATAAAATGGTATCAGCTGACAGATGCTGTCCTTCCTGACTGCAGTGTTGTATCCATTATTCAATAAGATGGACATGATGTTCAGGAGAGCAGGAGCAATGAGGTGTAACTGTATCTTTCTGCACCAGGAGGAACCTCCAGAGATTAATGGAGAAGGAAGGAGGGGAAGATTTTTCCTTTGGGTTTCTGGTGTCTTATGACTGCAGCTTTTGGTCTGCAGGCAGGACTCTGGAGGAGTCCTACTGGGTGAACACTGAGATGCACAAAGCTGCTAGTAAATTGGGGTTTTTTGCACCGCTTTGGCAGCAAATGTGTTTTCTTTCTTAGTGCTATTTTTTCAGTATTTTTCTGCAAAAGTGAGGTCAAGTCATGTTCAGCTCAGGTTTTCTTGATACTATTGATGAGCAAGAGGCACAGGGATAAATGTGTTGTTACTTAGAGTTGGAGAAATAACCTTGGAGCAGCTCCATGCTGGAGGTACAGACTGAGGAGATGGATCAGCAAGTGTGACTCACACAAACATCAGCTGTTCTGGTACAGTGAGGTTTCCTTAGTACTGACTGGAAAGTCTTGGAGAAAATGAATTTTGGAAGCTAGCATGCATATGAAATGAGAATGTGTGTGTTCTGAAGTTGGTCTTGATAGTTAATGAGTGGTGTGGGGACAATTAGAGCAACAGACAGGGTCTCTTTGGCTAAAGAATATGCAGATCTTGGCTGTGCTGTTTTCAGCTAGCTGAAATTTGGGAGGTTTCTAGGTTCTGGGGAAGTAGATCTAAGTCTCATCTCTAGGAATTGGTCTGATACCAGTGGTTTTTCCTAAGCAGTCTTCCAAAGTAGCTGCTAATAAATTCTATGAGCAGGTGTAAAGCAGCTCTTAGATGTGAAAGATGATGATGTTCACATGAGAGACCAAACATAGCAGGTAGTCCATATGTCTAGACTGGAACAAGAAATATATATACCAAACCCCTTGGTTCATGCAGGTCAGATCTATTTCAGAAGCAGGCTTTGTGCCTGGCTACTGGGATATAAAGATGATCTGGCCCCCTGCCAGCAGAAAACAATCCCCAACCGCCCCTGGCTTCCTTATCACAAGGCAGCATACTCCAGGCATGCTGATTTCCTCTGATCTGGCCGTAGGTGCTCAACTGTCAGCAATTAGGCTGCCTGAATCTCATTTCTTGGGTATTACAGTTCTAAGGAAAGGGCCAGTGCCTGATTCTTAAGAGGGCAAGGGGTTAACATGCTTAATAAAAATACTCTGACACTATAAAAAGCTGTATCCTTATCTCCGAAAGCAACATATTCTATTACCCTGGAAATGACTGATTGGCCCTAATGAAGCTCCATGGGGAGAACATGGAGCAATATGGCTGGCTCTGGTTACCTTAGCAACTCTCTCCTTGAGAATTCGGAGGCTAAATTTATATAAAATTGGAGATCTAAAAACACCTGACAATATTCCAACAGAGGAAAATATTACCCACTGAAATTAACCTTGATTAAGGAGGATGATGTTGCTGTAATTGACACTGTGTGCTCCTCCAGCAGAAGGGCTTTGAATGCTCATTGTTGCTGCGAGTCAGGGAAAGCAACAGGCAGCTCTGAAGGGGCCCGAAGAAGCATCCGGGGGAAATCAGGGGGGAAGTTGTGGAGTGAAAATCAGTGAGATGGGGAGTCACTGGCCCCAAGCTACGTGGAAGTGTCCAGCTGTGAGTGTTTTTAGTGCTTGCAGTCCTCTATCACTGTTTGTATACAATAATTTAAGTTGGAAAAGACCCTTAAGATCAAGCCCAGCTGTGAACTTCCTATGACTTCTAGGATTGTTCTTTAGGCTAGAAACTCTCCAGCTCTCAGGCAAGGTCTACTGCTCTGCCTTGAGAAGCACCTGCTTGGGTCTCCCCCTAGAGCAGAACTGAAGTTTGTCAGTAGTGAATTTATTATTATATGCCAGTTAAGTCAATACACGTGTGACTGCTCATATTACCAGGGTGTCTGGGCTTATTTGTATCTCCCTGGATATCAGTGCAGATAAAATCTTTTACATCAGCCCCAATAATGCAGGATAACCCTTGAGAGATGGTTCAGAGAATAATGCTTCTAATTCTTCCATCTTTCTCTTTCAGGCACGTGCAGTTTGTGACCATTTCAATGGGGCTGCTTATTGTCTTTAATAATTTTAATGATAGCTTGGACTGACTTAGCTTTTAAGGACTGACATGGAGACTGTCTAGGGACTCAGTGGGAGAAGGTAAAGCAGCAGGAGAAACCCCGAGCTCCCAAAGGGGAAGCTCAAAGAGATGTTCCTGGCTGAGATCAGGACCTGAGCCACTCTGGGCTGTGAAAGCTGTGGTTAATTTTACTTGTAGAGTTTGTTGCTGGGGGAGGTCAGCAGGCCAAATACTCCGGTTGGGTTTTAAATAGGGCTGGATAATTTCATGATGTCTAACAATATTTGCAGCTCTGCAAGGCAAGCTAACGAGGTTAATCAAATCTTATGCTTCAGGGAACTGCCTTGCCATGCAGGCCTGCTTCTGTGTAAACACTGCAAGATGGTGCATCATGAGTGTTTGACCAAAAATATCAAGAGTCTGCATCAGTGAGCCAGTTTTGTCCTAAGCTAGAATGATCAAGGATTTGATCTGAGATGGAAAAATGGAATAACCATCATTACCTCTCAGCTTACTGCTCTCTGAAATGCAGCTGAGCTGGCTTATTATAAGAAATCAGAGCCCATGTGCAGCCACAAAACCTTGAGGAATTAGCAGTTACACTCCATTGCTGATGAGTGAGGACCTTGGTGATTTTAGTCCCTGTAGTACTTAATGCTAATGCTCTTATGGCAGTGCTTTCCTGCTGTAGTGCAGCTTCTGCAGGGTCAGGAGCTCAATAACAGATCAGGAAATGGTGCTAAAACTGAAAGGCTTGCACAGGTGAGGCAGGGCATGGCTGCACAGTCTGTCCATTTCCTCCTCCTTCACTTAGTGAGACCAGGATAACTTCATTTAAATTGTTTCTCTGTGAGTCTTGCCAGTGGTCCTGGCAGGCTCAGCTGGTGGGGACTTTGGGGTTGTCACAGAGCTTGGGACACAAAGTGTAGCTTTTCCTCTGCTGTGGTAATGTGGAGCATCATTTTGATGAGCACCCAAGTTGTTTCTGATTTAGTGATGAAACGGATGGAAGATCTCAGACTCTTATTCCTGTTTTGATCATTCACAAAGGGGTTATACTGGTATAAATCTGTTGACTCCTTTAGGATTTATACTCTGAAAATTGATGGCAGGGTTTGGCTGGCTGCTTTTGTTTTTCCTGCTACTTGGCTCTTGGATGCAATGCTTGTAATTGAGAGCTGAAAGCAAATGGAATGAGCTTGGCCACCAAACAGCTTCACTTCTGGTCTCTTCATTTGCACAATGTTTTCACTGTCTTGAAAGGAATCTGGAGGGGAAATGTTCCTGGCTCGACTGTGGCATTAATCCAGGCTGGGCCAGGTGGGCTCCAGCTAAGTTTGGCTCTTCAGCTGTGTCTAACAGGTCCAGAGCCGTGGGAGAGAGCAGAGCTGGAAGGCAGAATACAGTTCTATGTATTTACTGGATGGTGTCCTTCCTTTGCCCTTGCTGCTAAAATTCTCTTCAGTTACACTGAGCATCAGGCTGGAGTGTGTTAGTGAAGGCTGAAAAAAGCTCAAGGTTTTCATGAGCTTTCCAATATTCTGACTGAAATATTTAAAGGCCTGAAAATCTGAAGCAAAATCTTCTGGACTTCCTTAAATTGACATTTCCTTAAAACTCACAACAAGCCAATACGTTTATAATTACAACATGTTTAAAGGGGGAACCAACATGAATTTAAAAACCACTTCCCACATATAGAGGAACTCCAAGTTTCTCTGAACTAAAACAAAAAGGATTTCAGTTTTTGGGCTGCAGATGTTTTCAGTATCACAATGATTAGTTCTTCACATATTCAATTATTGTTTAAACATAAACTAATACATGCAATGTATCTTCAATTCATGGAAATATAATTTGATTGTAGCTTCCTTTCTTGTTTTACAAATAATTACATGATGATCAGGCAACAAAAAAATTTTTGAGAATTAATTATGGAAAGAACATTCAATAAGAACTCCCCTCTGCATACTTATGCTGTGCCTGTGAGCTTCTGGAGACAGCACATGATGCTGACCTCTGCTTAACCCAAGCCAACAGAGAAACACAATAACACCCATAAAATTACACTTTCATTGTGTATACATATAAATCTACACACATTTCTATGTAGTACATAATTGTGCAGAATTGGACAACACTGTCCTTTTAAATTAACACTTTCTCCAATACTGGTTCTCAAATGCTTCTATCCCAGAACCTGCATCTCAGCAGAGTATTGTCTGACAGTCAAGAGTTTCTAACACTCTGTTTTGCCACTTCAAAATACTCCTGAGAATATTACTCTTGAATGAAATCAATTACAAAGGTCTCTGATATATTAAAGGGAGGAAAAAGACCAGTCTCTAACTAGAGGTTAACTGATGATTAACCCACCTGATAAGAGAAGGTGTTGCCAGTCAGGACTGACAGAGGGAGGTGATGGCTTGTACGTGTGTGACATCTTATGGCATTGCAGTGGGACATGGTCTTCTGTCAACGCTTCAGCTCAGAGCCAGAAGTCTGTCACAGGAATTTACAGAGGGAAACTTCCTGGTTGTCTTGGAGCCAAACACACTATCCTCAGGCTTGGCTTGCCTGGCCAATAATGGATTTAAGGATAGGCACACTGAATGGTATTAAGCTGTTATGGTTGTTTTCCGTTTATGTAAATGACAACGCTGCTTCCTACAGAAAGGAAGGAAGCTGGTCCCTGCTGAGAAGGGATTCTGCAGCCTCCTGTTGTGAGGGTCTGAAGTGCCTCAGCCAGGCTGCACCAGGAGCTAATGTATACTTTGCAAAGATGGGTAGCTTGAAAAGGACAATGCTCTGGAGAAGCAGATATCCAAGGAATGAATCCTATATCCCTATGACATATTTTCCTTGCCCTGTCCTATCTAAGCAGGTGATGGAAGCAGAGGGGTCATAAAGTCCCAGGAAGACCATCAGCTCTGTTTTCTGTTTAATAAAAACAGGTTACAGGGTACTGATAACCCCCCACCCGACCTCTTGCTACCCTTGATGCTTTTGAGTGATATTTTTAATCACATTTGACAGTGAGATGCCCAGCTGTATGGCTCAAAAAAAACCCACAAACCTTATCAGACAATCCAGAAACTCATCAAGATCTTTCCGTTTGCAAAGCAGGTTTTGAGATGTTTCATTCTGCCACTGGCCACACATGTGGTGTCTGTCTGTCACCTTCCAGCACACGCTTGTCACTCAGCAAAGGGTGTGGAGGAGCAACCTGAACATAATAAGAAACCCTGGATAAAAGGAAATTGAAAATGAAAGTCCCTGGCCTTTGGAATTAAGGGATGAAGCAATCACTGGTTAGCTCTTTTCCCCTAGGGAAGTCCTCAAGCCTCTTGCAGCCTGCACTGTAAAGAAGCTTACAGTAAAATACGCATTTCATTTTATTTTGTTGAGAGGGAGAAGGGCAAATGAAATGACCAGGGGAGAGGTGGATGGAGAGTGGAGCGGAGTTGACACTTTCCATTATGTTTCATTTGTCAAGCCAGTTAGTCTTGCTGCAGGAATAATCTCAGGTTCTCTGCCTTTTTTTCTTCTGGATATCTGCTGCCCTTTTGCAGTGATTTATCTCCTTGCCCCATTCCTCCTTTCTGGGAGAGCAGATAAGACTGTTTGGGCTGTCCTCTTGTGCTCAGAGGCAAGCTCAGTGCTGCCTCTGAACTTGCCTGAGCTCAGAGGCAAACCCTGCCCCTGACTGAGATTGTGGTTTGAGATCCTTGCTGTGGGGAGCATAAAGATTTCCCTTTTAGGGGGCTCTTGGTCAGCATCTAGGAAAAATCTCTCCAGTTCTGTTTGGGATTGGATTTGTCACAGCACATCTCCAAAGTACAGGGCACATGTCTCAGAAACTGGTTTAGGCATGTCCATCCTTTCTTAAATAACTGTATGATGTTTCTATACAACGGGCTTTGTGACATAATTGAGCTAAACCTCTTCCTTTCCCACTAATAGCAGCGTTTTCCCCTCACACGCTGCCCTCTGCTCGCAGCATGCAGGCTGTGGTTGGATTCTGTGCCTGTGAACTCCTGCATATCCCATCTGAAACCATAGGCTCTGCAATCCATTCCCCGTTCATGCAGGTTCAGCCCCCAGCAGTGCTGAACTGCTGGGCTGCTGCGAGAACTTAGAAAGAAGCTGTTGCTTACACAAAAGCTGGCAATTAGCAAATTTTGGTAGGGACATGAAGTAACACTTGTACCTGTGCTCAACTCCCCACAGGGGCCGGTTTACAGTCCAATTAAACAATTACAAGTCATTAAAGTGAATCTTCAGAATCCTCTGGGCTCTCTAAATTGCTGTTTACATAATCCTACAGCTAAAAATAATGAAGATAAAGTAATCAGGTGGCAGTGGAACATCTTTTCCAGTATATGAAAAGTTAATTGCCTTCACTTTATTCCCAAGTGTGCAAACACTGTCTTGTTTGGTAGTGACAAATATAATTCGGGGGGTATTTTACCCACCTGACACTTTGAAGAGGATATAGGCTGTGCTTAGTGGCAGAGTAATCATCTTGGAGAAAATATTATTACTCTATACAGGTCCATCATCCTGTGGTGTTTATTAAGGAAATATGAGATCGCTGAAAGATGTAACTTCTGAATTAGGCTCTGCTAGACTTGACAGGATAGGGAAAAGCTGGAGTGAACTTCCCAGGTTTAAAGCCTGGTCAAAAGGAGTTTTGCTTTTCGTTTTTTCTTTCCTGTTTTGAGGCTGTCCTGTTCAGGGGCAGGAGCTGTACTTTGATCCTTGTGGATCCCTTCCAGCTCAGGATATTCTATGATTCTATGTTCACCTCACATTCAGATCAGAAAAAGCCCTTTATGCTTAGGTGGATAGCAGACCTTCTACAGCTTAATTTGGAACTCTATTGGTGGTGTTCTTCCCTGCCCTCAAACTTTGGGTAAACCCTGCTAGGCTTGCTGTGCTTTCACCTATTCACTTCACGACAGCCGAAATACAAGGCTGGAAATAAAAAGATGACATTTATCTTAAAGGCCACACTTGACTTCAATTGGAGCTTCCCAAGTGCTCAGTGCTTTGGAAAATACATTCTTCAACTGACAGTTTGATGGCTTATCCCATACAGGACACCTTAAATGCTTTATGAAACAGAATGGCTTAAACATCTCATTAAATGCCTTGCTGAATACAGAGTTAAAGAGCAATTATTTTGCATGACTCAGTTTCTCTACCCGCCCAGAAGGAAGTTTCTGAGAGCTCTGCACAGCATTACAAGGAGATACGGTACAATATAAGTGAGCTGTTGTACAGATACAAATCCTACACTCAGCATTAGATTTGCCTTGCTGTGGAAAGCTCAGATAATTGTTCTTTGCAATCAATGTCCGTGTTTCTTCAGCATGACACCAGTATAACTGCAAAACATCAGTGAGTGTTTGGAAAAGAAATTGCTCTTAACTGGAAAAGAAATGGTTTTTTTTCCCCAAATACTTCTTGTCCAAAGCTCCAAGTACCTTTCATCAAATTTTATGAAAATGAAACCAAATTAGTTCTAAATAACAGACCTGAGGACTGGCACCTCAGCTGTGAGAACGGTATGTTTGTTCCCTTTTGCAATGTGTTTCTAGGAAGGAAAAAAAAAAGGCATTAGAAAAGTGATGTGAAAAATAAAAATCCCACTGTTTGCTGGTTCAGTACCTCAGCAATATTATGATAGCTCATCTTTGTACTAAAGCTTCTTTAACCCTCTGGAGGTGTTCTTGGAGCCCCTGAGATGTTCTGGCTCTTGCTTCAGTTCCACAGCAAGAAGGGATTTACTGCAGGGAACAAAGCCAAAAGCCCCAGTTTTGAGGAAGAAGGAGCCCTCTTCTCCCGATACAGATCTAGGGAAGGACTGACAGATGCATTGCTGTGATATGTCTGTATTTCCCTGATTTCACAGTAAGCTATACCCTCGATGCTAAAAGATTAATTTCAGTTGGTTGCAGCCCTGGTCTTGAAGGTTTTCGTTCCTTGAATCTGTGTTTAACTTCACAGCATCCAAACTCTCCAACACAGCAGGGGAAAAAGGGCCAAAGACCATTCCTAAGCTGGTATTCTTAAAACTGGTGTCCAGTCTGGGATGTGCAGGAAAGGCATGTGGTACAGGACTGGATCTGACTCTCAATTTCCTACTCCCTTTGTACTAAGGGACACAAAAAGAGGCAGAGATGTTATGTTAAAGAAAAGTGAGAGTGGCAAGGGTGGCCTCTGGAGATTTAGCACTGCACAACGTCTGTTCCCATCAAAGTCACACCCCGTGCCGGTGCCCCTGGAGCACTGAGCATCCCAGGAGCTGCACGGCAGCTCGGGGCCTGTGGGCATCTGTCAAGTGCCCACACCTCGATGCTGGTGGAAAGGGATGCCTGCAGGGGAAGTGCAGCGGCTTCAGACGGCTCTGCTGACAGACAGATGGCACCTTCAAGAGGCACAAACGCCTGAATTCGGTGATGCTTCTATCCTGAGCTAACCTCTGCTCCTCCTCAACAAGTGACAAACTGCTGCAAGTAGAGGCACGTTAGCACTCCAAAGTGACCTTGACATGTCACAGCCTGTGAGATACCTTATAAATCAAAAGGCACAGTAATTACCAGCGTTAGGCAAGTGATTTGGGATTGTTTTGGGTAACAGCATCACTGCAGATTCTCCTAGGGAAGAGAAGGGATTTCCTAGGGATTTCTCAACTTCGGGAAAGTAGGACTTAAGGTTCTCTCTGGTGTCCTTTGCTAAGCCTTTTATTGCGTCTTTTGGGCACATTTTATGATGATCCAGCTATTCTCAGAGCTTCTAATGACCACTGCTGGCTGGGAAATGGCATCAAGAGGCTTCTTTAGCTTGAACAATGTGATATTTTATTTACAGCATCCTTATGCTCAGCTATGATCCCAAGTAGAGGGACACATAACCTAGCAAGCTGGAGTAAGCTATGATTTGAAAAACGTGACGTTTTCTTGATTTCTGTACCTTTTCAGGAAGTTTTGCTTATCTGACTTTAATTTTGCTATTCCTTTGAGCACTGGATTCTGCCAACTGGATTTTATTCTTTAAAGGATAAAATTTTGCCTTTTGGTGGAGTTGCCATTTGAGGGAGTCGAGAAACCCACGAGAACAGAGACAAAATGAGAAAAGAACCAGAGTTGCTGGGCAAAAATGGAAACAGCACTTTGTATTTGACTGGTGTAATTCTGCTTGGTCTCTCACTTCCAGGTGAATTAGAACCCTTGACACAGCATGTTGCTTGTCTTTTTAACTTTATGGGGAATTTAACCTGCCTGTGGAAATTAACGTTTGCTCAGTCTCAGAGATGTAAATGCTGGGGATTCCCTGTGCAGAGAGGAGTCAGCCATGGCCCCCAGCTGCTGCTCCTTCAGAGCAGCTCCAGCTCCCCTGTCATGTGCCTTCTGGACTGGCTAGGAGGATGAATTGACACCAGAGGTAATAAATACAGAAAAGAGTGAGTTTCTGGAAGAGGAACGGGAAACCCCTGTAGTCTCTAAAACCCTGCATGCCTGCTGGAATGCTATTCTTGTCTTCATCTGAGCTCCAAGACAGTGTTCAAGGGCTTCCAACATTTCTACATCACTTAAATCTAGGTTTTCGGTACAAAAATGGAAGATATTTTAGTAATAATTCAGAAATGGCTTAAGTCTTCCTGCCAAAAAAAGTCCTCACCCCAAACCAGGTCTCTTAGAAACTCTTGAAATCCCAAATTCTGTTTTGAAATCCTGCTTTGGGTTTTTTTCATTCAGTGCATTTGTCTGAAGCTGTTTATACACCCCTGGAGGATGCTCACCTCTGGCTGGGGATTTCTGCACCGTGGTGCTCCTGCCCTCTCTCATTTCAGGTGGATCCTGGCTGTGCCTGCTGCTGGGCAGCCTCACTCAGCAAGGCTCAGGCTGCCCTGTCTGGCAGCCCAAACGACACAGGTTGTGCCAGAAGACACTGCCTCTGCTGGGTTTTGTGTCTGAGCTTACTGCCTGTGCCAGAATATCATCTTGCAGAGTCTTGCTTAAGAGCAAAAGGCCAGGGTAAATCTCACATCCTGCTTTCTTGGATAAAATAGCATCCCAAAAGAACGAAATCCTGAACTCTGAGCCTGACCTGCCTGACTCAGGATGTCTGTTGCAGAGGCCACAGGCTTTTTGGTGGGGTGTCCCTAACAATAGGAGAGCTTCAAATAAAGCCCTTGCTCAGAGAGATGTGTAGCTGAAATTTCTCCAAACTGTTCAAGGAAGGAAGTTGGGCCTTAAGAGGAAAAGTCTGTCTTTGAGTCATGTTTCTTCTACTTCCTAGGGCTATTTTGGAATTGTACAGGAAGGAGAAAACAAAACAAAAAAGCAAGGTTTAGGCTGACTTTTTTTTTCAGTTGAGCATCCTTTATGTCACCAGGAACTTTGCCATTCATTTCAGTGGGAGCCCTTATCACTGCCTTTCATTCTTCAGTGTGCCTCCAGCACTGCAAAGCAACCTGCAGTGTGTTTTGGCTTTCCTAGGGGGAGCGTGTTGAACCCCACACCCTCTTTTGCTGTTGTTCTCCCCAGGAACTGAACAGAGACTCTTCACGTATGAGTTATAAGCTGGCTTTGTGCTGCATCAGTGACCAGGGCAATTCCCTGCAGTGCCTGGCTTCTGTATCCCCACTCTCGTGTAGTCGTGTAGGGACAAAATGTCACTGTCTAAATGTAACAGAGATTCTGCATGGAGGTAAGGGATCTCAAAATACTGTAGAGTCATTCCTGTGGTGGTGTGACGGTTTTGCAGCAGTAATCCAAAATCTGTGGGAGTGTTACTAGTACAGGAAACCTGAAGTGGGATGCACGAGGTCTGTGTTTGAAAGGAAGAAAATTTGCAGTTGTAAATCTCAAGGTGGTTGTTCTTTCCTGCCAAGTGTCTCTTTGTTCTTTCCAAAACCAAACCCTGTCTGCTCTGCGCTGCTGGATGTCTCCAGGTCATTCAGTGAGGGATTTCTCTTTGGCTGAGGTTACCAGAGCTGGAAATCCTCAACATTTTTTATCCTGAGCATTGAAATTTGTAGCGGGATCCAGCTCCTGGACTTACTATACATAAAGACTGTCATCTCATTAAAAAAAAAAATAGGAAAGGAAAAGATATTTTGAGCCCTTTTGGCTGAGGGGCAAAGCTCTCAGCGGTGTCCTGAGGACTCCAAATGAACAAACAGAACTTGGGAGTTGAGTTTCAAATTTCAAATTGCTGAGAACTGGAAAAACAAACAAATCCCGGGAACTGCCTCAGAAATACAGGGTGGATAAGGAGAAATGCTGTGCCCAAGCAGCACCCTGCTCCCATCTGTTCCAAAGTGGCAGAGACAGCTTTCCCTTTTTACCTGTGGGTAACTTCTTGCCCTCTTGATAATTTCCTGACTCCTAAGGACATGTAGGGAAAACTGCAGGAATCAGCTCATTCCCATGTATCATCCTGCACTTTTTTTTTACCCTGCTGCAATATTTCTCACCTGTCCCATGCAGCAGATTCAAAGAAGTCATACAGGGGGCAGGTCTGCTGTTCCATTTATCACTTCAGACAATATAGAAAATTGTGTTGCAACAGAGCAAACTACTAAATCACATATAATTGCTCTGATAACGACTTAGGGAAGGTGACAACAGCTAGGGAACTCTTTCATCCTCCAAGGTTAAACATCTTAGAGGCATTTGATCGCCTCTTCTTGTGAAAATGCGTATTTTCATCCCAGATCTTTCCTGCACAAAGCAACTCAGAGAAAAAAAGAGGTTTGCTTATTTATCTGTGTGTAACTAAGGGAGGATTGTCTGTTTTATAGGGGGTGTGTGTGACAGAGGTCACACTGCAGGAGGAAGGTGCAAAGCAGTCACTGTCCCCGTGCTACCAGCAGCAGTGTGGCACACTGAGATGAAGGACCTTGCCCAAGCCTTCAAGAAGTCTTTGGCAAACGTCATGGTTGGGTTCAGGTTGGTCCCAAAGCCCTGCTACGAGCAGAGAAGCCCCCTCATCCCTGAGACAGTCTGCCTCCCGGTTTGGTTTCACTGATTGCAAAGCCAATGTTTTCAGTAATTGAAATCTGTTTGGCTCCTGGTGTGCGGGAAGTTACAAATGTTTTATCTGTGCAGGACTGGAGGAAAAGGCTCTTCAAGCTGTTGACTGTTCCCCCCACCCTCAAAATATCCTTTTTATTGCCCTGCAATACTGAAACTTCAGCAGCTAGAAACTGTCATCAAACTGCTAAGAAAATCAGAAGAATCTCATTGCTTGAGTTTTAATGAGGCGCTTTTTTTTTCCCTGTGGCACTCCAGCTTGTAGCAGCCAAAAATAGAGCTGACAATTGAGAAGTGTGCAAGGAACTTGTCTTGCTGCTCACTCCCTTTCCCCCTTGGCAGCAGGTGGTGGGGTGCCCAGCACCCACCCATTTCCATGGGCAAAACCTCATTGCTGCAAAGATTTCTCTCCCCATGGACACCTAAAATCTTGTGCAGCTTCCTCAGAGTGAGCTGTGGCAGTGGCATTGAAGCAGGGAGTGGGTTTAGTGTGCTGGTGGCTGTCTGGATTCTGGGATAACTCATTGGCCCCAGTGCACTGGGGGTGTCTGAGCATTTCCAAGTGGGACAGTGGAGCCAGCCAGGGGCTTGATCCCTTGGGAAACGCCATTCCCTCAGGACCGAGGGCAGGCGGAAACCCCACCTCAGCCAGGCTGTTTTCCTTCATTGTCTCTGGTTCTATGTCCAGCTGTGAGGCTTATCTTGGAGGAAAGGGTGGAGGTTTTCTAAACAGCTTATTCACTTCTGATTTTCTCACCCTTGGGAAGATGCTGCCTCTTTGCAGCTCTGACTGCTCCAGCAATTTCCTAATTGCTCGTGAGAAAGTCTGCAGGAGGTTGAATGTGGCAGGGGAAGGAGCAGGGCTTTCAGGTAGGTGGGGAGACCTGCCCCCTGTTTTTCCCAGAGAGGCACAGCCCACAAGTCATTTGTCTCATATATAAAAAAAAAAAGAAAAGAAAAAACAATCACAAAGAAAAAAGAAGTAGCTCAAGAATGCAAAAAGATTGTAAGAAAGAGGTGGGAGAAGGAGAACAAGGCAAAAAAAAAATTGTAAGTTTTTGCTAGGTGTAGTGCAATGTCAACACCCAAATCTGTCACTAAACCCAGAGATGAGGGTCTCCCCTCCACCCACCAGTGGGTTTGGCAGGATGCTGAGCTCTGCAAAGGTGCTGCATTAGCAGTGACCTCCTCAGTGCAAAGGACAGAAGAGATCCACACCATGATATTTTCCAAAAATGACAGCTAACTTCATGCCTGAGTCACCACTGCGTGTTTCACCGTCATGGGAAGATCAAGTGAGGAATGTGACTGCAGAGCCTCTGTGTTCTTGGGTTTTGACTTGTTCTCCATACCAAAAACGCAGCACAGGCATGTCTGCAGAGGGTGTGAGCTGACGTGCCTCTTCTGCCATCCATGGCGAAGCTGTTCTCCCTTCATCTCATTTCCAGGTCACTAAGGCAGCCAGCACAGCTTGTTGGATCATCACAGTGTATTTGCAGCAAGCGCAGGATCTCTGAAAGGCCATGAGGAATAACAGTGCCAGGTGGTGGCTGGATGAACAGAAGCTGGCCTTGCTTAGGAACACCTTGCCCTGGGTGTTTCTGCCCAGTTTTAGGCAGTGGGGATGTCAGTCTAAATACAGACTTGCTGTTGACAGGACTGTCAGTGCAGATGAATTCGTTTTGGAGCTGTCTCAGCCACAGAGCTCCTTAGAGGACACCTTTGCTTCTCCCCCTAGAAGCAGCATCACTCCCCCATCCATCATTATGACACCCATCCCTCACTGAAGACTTAGAACCAGCAAATACCAGTGAGTTTTGTGTAATGTCACATCCTCAGCCAGGCTGCTGACCCTCAGGGTAGTTTCTCTGGACTCAGTTTCATGATACACAAAATAAAACGAGTAACACCACCTTCTCAACATGCTGCAGATCTTCAGTTTTGTTTCAAAGATGCTCTGGCCCCTTTAGATTAAATTCATGGATCAGCTGCAGTAGCCTTCCTGGAGTTATTATGCCATTCTTTATTTTGATATTTGTAGTTGTTTGTGTGGTAAGATGCTTCCTCAGGCCCTCTGAAGAATGGGTGCATCTGTGATAAAAGAATTTCCAGCAGTTATTTATCTGACCTTCTGAATTTTCATGATTTATGTATGGATGGGGAATATTTCCCTGCCTGTTTTTGCTCTGGGTTTCAAAGATGGGAACTGTGTTTTCCAAGGCTTTAGTAAGAGTTAGTCTCAAGTTCTGCTTCAGTTCTGGAGGTAGAGCAGAACAGGTTACTAAAGTATGTAATATTTGAACAGTAGTTTATAAAACAGACTGTGTAGATTTGTTTCACACTTAAAGTAAGAATTTCACAAAAGCAATAAAAACAGTCTTTAAAGTGACCTTGCATTTGCAAGACTGAAAGTCTTGTAAGTCATGAAGTCACAGGTGGTAATTCAAAAACCTGTTCATCCATTTATCAAATTCCATAAAATTTATGTATTGGGGGATGGGGGGTATTTTTGATTGGTGGCTTTTCTGTGTGTGAAGTACACTTTTTTTTTTTTTTTTTTTAATTTTAACCATTTTGACCACCTGAGTTTCATTTTGGAGGTTTTTTGGTAAGAGGAATTGGGCCCAAGACCTGACACTTGTTTCCCCTTCCTTTTCACCACCACAGTCGTGTGTGTGCTCAGCGGGGCTGGAGAGGTGAGAGGCACCTTCTGCTCCTGGAGCTCTCTCAAAAAGCAGCACAAATTTACACTAATAATGGTGAGGCTTCAAATCCTGTGCAATTTGTAAATGTGCATTTCCATGGTAACACGTAGGTAGTGAAGTAATCCTCAATTCATCATCGTCCATGAAATTCCAGCAATTATTCCTAAACATTCATCCTTTTCTAATCCCAGAGCTGTTGCCATGGAAATGATCAGATAAGATACAGGCCTTTAGGCAGATGGGTCTATAAAAGATGCTAAATCTTGGCCCATTGAAATCCTTATTTAAAAGCAACATAGCTGGCAGTGATTTTCCTTCTGATTGTTTCAAGATTAATTAAATTAACTCCATGTTACAAAGGGCTTCTTTTCAAGTGACCCCTGGGAACTGAAAGTGTCTCTGGCCACAGAGACTCAGGTCCCTCCTCTTTCGTGTGGTGCCAGGGGCTTCCGCTGCTCCCGTTTCCTGCTCCTCTCTCCGCACACGCATAACTCAGATTCTCACCGGCTTTGCTCACACTCTGGGGTTTAGGCCTGCTTTTCAGATATCTTGCTCTGCAAAGGAGATTATTTTTATTTTTTGCCATTCATTGGAGCAAAGGACAGCATCCAGGAGATTACGTCCAACACCCAGATGATCACTGCTTTCCAGTGCATTAAATTCTCAATTCCAAAAGCTGTGCGGGATGAGAGGCGTGCACGTGCAGAGGCACCTTTGGAGCAGTTTTCCAAGCTGGACCTGGAGGTGTGTAGATGGCTGTTGAAAGGGGATTTGGTCTCTAAATCTCTGTTCTTAAATCACAAAGGCGTGTTGAAAGCTGGATGTCTTCTGTCTTCACCGAAACATTTCAATGCAGGAGGAGACATTCATTTTTGCCTTCTCCTGCAATCAAAAGGAGAGAGTTTCAAAGACATGAACCATTCTTAGGCACCAATTTTTCTGACTTTTAATAAGGGTTGGGGATCCAATTCCCATATATACCTTAGGCATTTTTCTGCAATGTTTCTTTATCTCTCTGCACAGAAAAAAACCTCCCTGTAAATTAATCTGAATAGAGAACATCTGAATGCAAAGTGGATTTCTTGTTATTTTATTAGACTTTAGGGACAAGAGTCAGAGAGTAAGAGGCACCCCACTTAGACAAGTGCTATGGAGATAACAGTGGTGGTTAAAGAGCCCTCCCTCAAGCAGCCTGCTTGTTATCAGTTTTTGGTGGAAGTTTTCACCTCCTGAAAGGTTGTGAGCTTGAAGGGTGGAAGGCACCTGGTGTAAAGCATGGGTTGAAGGGATGTGAGTGTTCCTTACCCAGAGCAAAGTCCACCAATGCAGGTTTGCTTGTTAAGGAAGGTCAGGTGAATGTTCTCCGTCCTGAAGGACTAATGAGAAGTTGAGATAGGATGTGAGAATCGTAAAGTGGAGGGCTGGAAATACCAGGTGCCAGCAGGGATGGTTTAAGAGGACAGGAAGAAAGTGAGAAAGAAAAGGAGAGGATGAAGGACTCTGCCAGAAGCTGTTGAGCACATGAAACTCCAGGGAGAAGAGCAGACAATATTACGACATCGATCAGTGTCTGCACAGTCTGTTCCTCATCTCCTCTGCAGGCTTTACTCTCTGCTCCTCCCAGCATGGCAGCAGTTTTGTTTTCATTACAGGGGGAAATTTAGAGAAATTACACCCCCAGAGCCAGTGCCTTGTCCCTGCCAGTGCTGCTGGCAGTGGCAGCCCAGGCCATGGAACCCCAAAAGGGCCTCTGCAAATCAAAAGCTTCACTATTGTTGCAGAGGGGCACTTTTGAAGATTCCCCCACGGATGACCTAATAACTCCCATTTAAAAAAAACTCCATGCAATTCTTTACAGAGCTTAAAAAAAATCAATATCATCAGCAGCTCTGCCAGGGTTTAAATCATTCGCTGACACTGTTTATTGCCTAATAATAATATTGCATGGATTGCAGCTCCTGTGCCAAGCACACCACAGCCTGGGGTGGGAAAAGGGGGGAATAAGTTCAGGAAAAATGGCATGTGTTACAGCCAAGAAGGGCAGCCAATGGCCTCCACCAGAACATTTGGCCAGTTCAACTTCCCACAAAAAAGGTTAACAGCAATCATAGCCTGGATTTATATGGTGCCCTGAATCCAAGGAACACATGGCCCCTATTTATATTTTTCCAGCTTTAGCTCATAGATGAGGAAGGAGCATCAGGAAGAGGCTGAGTCACAAAAGCTCATGGACAGAGGCAGGAATCAGACCCAGGTGTCTTGGGCTCTGGTCTGCAGCTGTAATTCAGTATATGATATTTATCTAGACACCGAAGGGAGTTTGAATGGGAGAGGACGATGAAAACAGGAGAGCAGGAAGGCAGGGGGTGATGAGCATGATGAGAAGGAAAGAGAAAGGGGAAAAGAGGGGCAGCAAAGGAGTATGCAAGATTGGAATGTCATTTTCTAGGGTCTCCAAGTTGGTAAGAGTCAGAGACAGAAAGGAAGTTGGACCAGCAGTGGGAGAGATGGGCTAGAAGACAGAAGAACTACAAGATGGGGCATAGGGATGGTGTTGAACAGCAGAGCTAGCAAAGATTTCATGCTGTGGTAGCCAGTGGAGAGCTGCAGTCTTTGTATTTGCTCCTGGAGCTGGGCACCATCAGAGCCTCCCACATTCAGTGCAGGAGCACTGAATCTTCAGCAGGGAAGGAAAACCATCCATCTCCAGGGAGACAGCTTGGCTTAAGTCTCAGACAACATCTCAGTCACTTTCATTATGCCCTAAGTAGCAAACTGCTGTGATTTCAGCAAGACTTAATAAGTTCCCTAAAATATCCCCTTGACTAGGCCTGGCCACAACTGCCTTGATTTGCAGATCTGCAAAAAATAGATGAAAAGACAAGTGTGAAACAGGTGCTGTCATGCGAATGAAAGGATGGGAATGCAGCAAAATTTTTGTCTGCCTCCATTACCTCCCTTTCCCTTTAGAGACACTTACCTGTTTGCAGCAGTCCTGTCCAAATGCTGCCTGATGATCTGCAAGGGCTTCCAAGGTGGCTGCAACTGCTGCAGATGGAATATCTGTCATGCAAAGGGACTTCTTTACAGAAGGATTTTTGTGGCGTGCTACCCAGGTTTATCCTATTTTCCAATCATGGTTTAAAAGCAGGGAACATTAAAGAGCCTCTGGTGCTCCTGATATCATGAAGACTGGTTGGGAATATAGCAGCAAATGGCATCACCAGCAGGGTCTGAATCTAGAGCCTTTGGCACCATCTCTCCTGCCTGAGCACAGGGAACAGCATCTCATCTGGTAGCTGTTGGAAGTTATTTACTATCTTTAAAAAATAACAAAAAGTCCCACTTTCTCCAGAAATAAAACACTTTGAGGGTTTGATAACAAGGTCTCACCACGCTATCTGTGTTCTAAAGGAATGCATCTGTGTGTGCTCACAGTCAAGTGCATGATGAGCTGCCTGGAGTATTTTACAAGCCGGGTCTGCGAGCTGAAAACTCTGGAACAAGTAGCTTATCACTTAAGCTGCTTCGAGGATTTAGAGTGGTTTAAATTACTTAAAGTGCTCTGGGGACCCGATCCTGCACCCATTGAAACTACTGGTGATTTTGTTGGAGACTTACAAGGGACAAGGATTTGGCACTAAAGGCTTAGAGGGCTGAAGTGGATAAAACCCCTATAGCCCTTTAGAGATGGCTAAACCATTCCAAAGCCTTAGACCTGTTCACAGCTCACAGAGGTTGGCCAGTGATAGAAAAGCCTCAGAGGTGCACCAAAAGTCTTGCTGATGTTTACATCAGGCACCTTTTCAGCCCCTGTGATTGCAGCAGCTCCTGTCTTTTTCATTTCCCATTGACAGCCGTGGTCCCATCCTGCTCCCAGCCGAGTTTGCAGCACCACTGGGCACAGAAAGAAAAGAGTTAGAGTATTGTAGAATCACTTTCTGGCAATTTGGAGCTGAGCTGTGCCCCAAGATGGTAGTTCAATTGTTTCTTCCTTTTGGTTTCTTCATAAAGACTCTTCTTTAGCCCCTTTTGTAGTCCATTTCAATACTTTACTGTCATTTGCTTTGTTCCTCTCTTCCTTCCACATACCTCTTAGATTATTTCAAACCATAGTCAATACTGATGTTTCCCTTCTTGCCTAAGAAAGTACCAGCAGGCACCTTAAGGTTTAAGTTATTAGTTAATGTATTTGTCACAGGCAGAAGAAAAGAACAATATGAAGGCCTTCCAACTTTCCAATAGCAAAAAAGAGAAAAAAATATACAAATGGGAGGAGGGTGTTTATACCCATTGCAAACCTTGGAGGTTTATTGCTCCCCAGAGATCCAACCTTCCATTTGTGCACAGGCCTATTTTGCCTTTCATGCAGAGTGGAATATGATCCCAACTTCAGTGGCAGGGAGTGTTAAGGGACCTTGGGCAATGCTGACATGGCCTTGCAGGCACAGATCATCATCTGCAGCGGACACATGAGATTGAGGGGCTGAGCCAAACTCCTCCAGATCAGCACCCAGGGACCCTCAGCAATGCCCAAAACCATGTCATCCCCCAGGATGTTTTCCCCTGTTTTTTCCAGCTTTCTCCCACATCCCATCCTCATGGGCAATAAGAGGGAAAATCTTAACTTCTTCAGGGAAATTCAGCCGTCCACAATATCATACACCAGGGGATGAATTCCTGAGAGAGACTCCTTCTGGTACAAAACCGAAGAGGATCTGGTGTTGTAGATAATAGCACAGAGATAAAAAAAAATTTTAAAAATCTTGTGCAGCCATTGCCTGCTAAGGTGTTCCTCCTCTTCCAGTTGCCCTCACCATCTCAGCAATTCCCTGTGACTTGAGCTCTCATGACAAAACAAAAAAGAAAAGAAAAGAGAGAGAAGAGCTGTAGCAAAACCAGAAAGAGAGGATTATATTCCCAGAGGCCTCCAGCAATTTTTTTTCCCAGGAGCTTCCAGAACCTACTCAAATCCTGTCAGTGAGGTACAAGCCAAAAGGGCTGGAAAGAAGCATCTAGGAACCATCATACCAATAGAAATGCTCTTGTGATATTAAAAAAAAAAACCCACAGCTTATACATTTTTCAGCTCAGGAGATTTCCCTTGGTGGAACACAGTAATCTGGACAGACTGACTAGAAATATAAGTCAAAGAGACTAATCTATTTCCATATATATACCAACCTAGATGTATATATTTTAGATTTATAGTGGATAGCTCAACAGTGTCCCCTGAAGGATGCACTGTAAATAAAAGAGGTTCTGAAAGAAGTAAAAGAAAACAAAGAAACAGAAAAAAAAAAAAGGAGAAAAAGAAAGAATAGGGAGAAGTTCACGAAAATCTTTTTGAGAAATAATTCCAGCTACTTTTCTTGTAACAACTACACCGTTCTGGGGTTTTCCAGATTGGTTAGTTGCTGCAGTGATGTCCAATTGGCTGGACAAGAAACCTCTCTGCCTTTTCAGAGGGCATCGCTGCCATGGAAAAGTGAGTCTGGTGCACCTCCCTCCTCAGCTGAGCAGGGAAGAATGGGAGTTTTGGTAAGGGTGGTCTCAATAAACACCTGCCCCCATCCCGCTGTGCCCAGGGGATGCACTCAGTAACTATCCACAGGACACCACTGTCAACAGTTTTGCTGGATGGATGCTGAAGTCATCCAGGCATTGAGAGCCATGCCAGCTACGTCCCTCAGTGCCACCAAGCACCTCCCTGTCTGGGGGCTTCTTTGGAAAGGGATGTTTCTGCAGCATCTTCCTCTGAGCACTGAGGGTCCCCGCAGAGGCAGGACTGTGCAGCCTGTCCCTGCTCTGTGCAGCCCTGTCCAGCTCGAGGCTGTGATCCTGCAGTGAGCTCCCTGTGCACACTGCAAATTCCTCGTGGGAATGCAGCTCTCAGTAACAACCCCAGCAGGATTAGGAAGTTCCCTCTATGCATTTAACCCCACCGTGGTTTCTTAAACAACAGCATCAATGAGGTTTTCATTTTTTGACACAGAGAAACAGTCTGACCACGATGAGTTCAGCTCTGTAGTTTTCTGCAGGGAATCTATTTGCTGAGCCACAGACTCCATTGGTGCTTTGCAGTAATGCCAGAGCTCGGTAAATATTGGCCACTGTGCCTCTAAGTACTATTAATGAAGTTAATTAGCAACAAAAGTTTTCAAATGTGAAAAAGCTACAGGCACAGCCACGGTTCATTAAGCTTCTCAGAAGATTTAAACCAATCTTAACTGCATTTCCCAGGGAAAGAGAATGCAACTTTTCTAAAGAATTCAGAAAATTTATCAGGTCTTCTCTATTTCATGAAAACAGCATTTTATGGCTATGGGTAAAAGGAAGATTGGTCCTGCTCTTCCTGGGAACATTTCCCTGCAAGTGACCTCCATGATGTACCCACTGTCTATTCAGATGGAGCTGATGGAGCATTTAAGAGATATTTAGGAAGGAAAAGAAAAGATCATAACCTTTTTAATAAGCAATTTGCCTACGACAGTGCTGGTCAGTCCAGCATATCCTTCTCACATAATTAATCAAGACCAAGCACTAGATTTGCTATCATCCCATTTCATAGCATTATGGAAATCCAAGATTTAAGCCAGTGCTTTAATGTCCCTGCCTTGTTTAATGCCATTACTGCATTACAGATTTAAGGTAGCTCTTAGGTGGTAAATTTTCAAAGCACTGTGTGGGATTTAATGTCAACAGAATTTCCATCACTAAATCTTTTGCTCTGCTTTAAAATCGTTCCTCTTAACCTCTCTCCTGCAGCTTAACAACTGGGCTAAATGAGTTGCTTTTAGGGTATTCTTTATGTCAATATATTCCCTGGTGAATCACAGGCTCTGAGAGACAGATTTCACCCTGATGGACAATTTCCCATGCTCCAGATCTGGAGTGACAATTCATAAGCAAAGATGCAACACTCGCCTTCTAATTTTCATTTGAACTATGTGGCCTCTGCCTTGACCAGGAGAGAAGTGGCTTTGTGGCAGGCTGTAGGAAGTGGGGAGAGGGAAGTACCAGATGTCTCTTCTTCCCTTCCCCACCCAGGAGACACAGGTTTGCACAGAACTGGTGCTGCTGCTTCATGACAGTGTTCAAAGCCTTTCTGATTCAGGTGTCCAGATCCCACTGACAGCTACAGGATGTCATGTTTTCTCCTTGCTGCTTTCAAATTAAAAACAAAACGAGATTTCCTTTGCTGTGCCCTGTAAGCCCCTTTTTCTCCATTTTTAAGTCTAAGCTGGATGCAACAATTACTCCTTTAAAATCAAGGGTTATTGTACCACTCCCAGCTGTTTAGTTGAAATGTTACCTAAACCCCTTCTCAGCTGATAAGCTTGCATCAGTCTCTTACCAGGAGTGAGACTCAATTTCCCAAATAATATCCCTCCTTAAATAGAAACCTAATCAAACCCATTCCACATTCTCATTGGTTACCTGAGCCTATTTCCCAACAATCTGTCTTTCTGTGCCAGAGTATTAAGTCCGGTAAAGTGAAAAAAGAAATTGTGGAGGAAATTAAAGTTGGTTTACTGTGGCAGCCATCACTTCTAGCTCAGCCAGCTGCATCACTCCTGGCTGCTGTGAAATTGATTTTAGAAGCAAAATTCTGTATTGCACCCTGATATTTCCTCAACAGTTCCCTGAAATATGTGTGAATAGAGCTGTGGCAGGGATGGCAGGGTCAAGCTAAATATAACCAGAAAGAGTTAATATAAGAAGCTGTGCCATTTCATGGCTGATGTCCCTGGAGCACTGCATGCACATAGGGCCTCCCAGAAAGTAAATTTTGATGCAGATGGAAATGTCTGTACCTGAAAGTAAAAAAATTGTACATTTTTCTCAGCCAGTTGAGAGATAAAGCCAGTATCCTGTTGTCTACAAATCTGGTAAGATTTAAAACCCATGCTAATCTCCTTGCAGATGCATCACAAACAGTTTTCTCACATATAAGAAGAACAAGATGAATCCTTCACCAGAATTATTTACTGAATTACTTTCCATGACCAGTCATCAAAAGAGAAAGAAAAGTAGTAATGAATTGAGAAAGAGATGATGAGAAGCTAACAAAGTATTCATGCGGTTTTATTCCTTTGGGCAAAACCTTTATTCCACCAAAATCAATGAGAATAGAATAGGATGAGTTATGATTTATTGCTACAGTCAGATCTCATTGTGTTGCATTAAAGAGGTTGTGATGATTACAGGTTTTCTCTGAACGTGCCACAAACAGCGATGTATTTAGAAAGCATCAGATGTCAAACACCAAAATGTTTCTGAGAGAACTTATAAAATGTCACATCAAGAATGGATCAAAGTAGTGCCTTTCCCAGTTTTTACTGTTTCCTTTTGGCAAGCACCAATTTCTCAATGTGCTAATCCAAATTCTTTCTTGATGCAGGGCCATTGTATGTCAGTTTTGAGGACAACAGAGTCACACTAGCCTGAGCCTGGCAGAGTATGTGGCATCTGGAGCATAAATCAACGTGGCTTTGCTTTTTTCCTTCCTTGATCGTGCACCAGATAACCAGTGATGACTCAGAATTACTCAAAGAGTAGCTATTGCAAGTTCATTTTGTTGTCCTGTCTGTGTGTGCACTAATCATGCTCCAGGGTAGCTGGATTTAATGATGGTGTCATCAGAAAGTGGTAGTGTCTTTTTTGAATTTTTTGTGACAGTATAAGCCCAGCTGATGTATTGTTAGTGATATTTTTCTGCTTATATCCTTAGCATGGATGGTACCAAGATGAAAGCTACACTGTCAAGCCTTTTTGACTGCAGCTAAAACTCCTATTTGCTATCAGAAGAGATTATGTTAAACCAGCCATAGTGGGGCCGGAGGTATCTCACAGACATACTGCAGTGACAGAAAGCATTTCCAACACAGAGATGCAGCTGCCTTTCATGGGAGCTCAGCTCCCAGGTATGACTGATTGTTTTAGGGCAGAAGCACTGACAGGCTGGACCAATTTTATCAGTTGGAATTTTCCTTCTATTTTTATTTGATTTATTTTATTGGAAAACGTTCTCAAAACGCTGGTGTGGGGGTTTTGTATATTAAGCATTTTTCTTTGCTAGAAGGGAAGTGTCAGGACGTTGAAGTCCATCTGGTTGTAAGAACCAGGGAGTGACTTTCCCAGAGAGAAGGAAGGTTGTGGCTCAGAGGGCCTGAGCGCTGTTCTCATCAGTTTTCGCTTGTCACCACGAAGCAAGGGAAGCCTGCAGGGTGGGCACGGGGGACTTTGAGAGGAGCTTCCTCCAGGCTGGGAAACTCAAACCCTCACTGCTGCCAATCACCTGTGCTGGTCCCTCCAGTGCAGTTCAGCTCAGACCAGCACCTGCTGCTCATGGATACTCTGGTACCTCTGGAGAATAAATAAGAGCACAACAGCAGCAGAAAAGGAAAACGATCAGGAGCTGATGAGTAGCAGAAGGTACTGGATGTGAGCAGGGGCTGCAGTGTAAGATCAGTGATGGTTTGTGAACCCTTCGGTGCAGCTGGGAGGAACTGGTACAAATGTACCTCCTGTTAGTTGAGAACTGATGATGCTTGAAATGATTCTGTGAGGCAAAATAAGTGCATAAACTTGTATAGAGGTTCAACCTGAAATAAATTAATGAACAATTTTATTCTCTTAGGTGGCTATTTTATTTGAAGAGCTGAATTTCCCTTCTTTTTTTCCTGTAAACTGTTTACGGGGTCTTCTCAAGCATCTTCCTTCTCTGGTTCACCCAGTAATGTCTGAGGAATATCCTTGGTGTGTGCGTGGCTGGTAGGAGGCAGAGCAAGGGGCTGCTTGTGGGTTGGCAGGTGTGGGGAGCTTCTCTCTGCCACTCTCTTCAGTTTGCTGCAAATCAATGGGCAAAATTCATGTGATGCACAGTAAGGAAAGGAGGGTTCGAGCAGTTCTTGGCACAGAGATGAACCCCAGCCCCACAGGTGTGCACACTGCTATGTCACTAGTGCTCTGCAGAGGTTGAAGGTGGAATATTTCTCCTCTTCCCTGAGGAAATTCTTCCAGCTCTGGACTGGAACTCTGAGCAGAGTGGACACAGCCCTGAGGATGCCATCCCAGCAATGTCCTTGCTGGAACTGAGGCCATATCCCTGTTGAGTCCCCATCTTTGAGACAAAGGCGGTGTCTGTGCCTGGGGTGGAAAGAGAGCTGCTAAACAGACAAGCAGAGAGGTTGTGTTTTATGATCGTGGCACTATTTCCCTGATCTTACAGAAGAGTGTTCAGGCTGTGTTCCTCAAACCAAGGGCTAATCTGCCAAAAGCATTTGGCACGGACTCACTGACTGCCCTCCTCAGATCAAACACTGATCTTTTGATCTGCTCGTGCAGTGCCTCCTGTATGTGGTAGCGCATTTTCCATCCATCATTGGTAGGGAATGGCTACTGGTATTTCGAAGGACAGATCCCCTCCGTGACCTTTCACAGATATCAAATATTCAGTTGACTTTACTTGGTGCTTCCTAAGCGAAGAAAATAGGTAATCCTCGGACAATGAAATGCAAGGAAAGTTCACAGATCTGCAGTCTCACGAGGAAAGAGTAGAGGCTGAATGAGGAGAAGTTTACTCATGCATTTAATTATCTGAGTCAGCCTAAATAAACTGGTCATCCTAGAAGACGGCAGGGATCCAGGATCACAACCATCATCAGAGGTCTAGCAGCAAACATTTTTCATCTTCCAATTAGCACTGCTCTGCTGGCACAGATTCCCAGCCTCAGCCTGAGATGGGGCCCTCCCTGGAGACCCACTGAAACAGCGAACAGAGGGTTACAGGCTGTAGAAAAAGGAACACGTGTGTAAGAGACTGAATTAGGATTGCTTAGGCAAGCTTAACTCAGGCATCTCTTAACACGGAGATCTTGACTGGACTATATAAATGTTCTCTTAATGCTGCTTTTTCAAAGACAATTTCACAGATGAAGAACGAGGAGTATGAAGAGGAACAAACAAGACGGCAAGAAAGCAAACAAGACAGCCAGCAGCAAACTTTCTTAGGGAGAGAAGTCTCAGGATAAAGTCTGACACGGTTCAGCTGCAAAAGATATGCTCTACCGTGCTGGGAAGAAAGGATAAACTTTTACGAAAAATTAGCTGGTTTTGCTCTGTGTTGAGCTTGATCTGTTAAATACAGTGCCAAATTCAGGTCAGACTATGGAGAAAACATCCTTAGATCCTTAGAAATTAATAATCTCGGTTTTTAGAGACAGATTAATATTGAGAAGTAGAAGAAAGACATTGGCACAAAATTTTAAGGAAGGAGATGGAGTTTGATTTTCCTGAAATCACTATCTTCCCAAGTCCTACCTTTTTCCATTAAGATTAAACATCGAGGCTGATGATTACCTGTGGTTTGTAGCTCTCAAATTTTAGACAGCAAAGAAAGATTGACTTTGCTGCATGGTGATAGTTTGAACACTTGGTTGCATGTCGGTGGATTATAAATTTTATTCAAAATTAACTGAGCCATGTTCAATATTGTGCACTTAGAGAGCTGTAGAGCTCTGAAATAAAAGTAACAGTAAAAAAAAGAAGTTATCTGATGAGTGTGGGTATGTCACAGGGGTGTGTAACTTCCCTGTCCTTGCTAGTTTGTTTCATCAGTAATTGCTTTCTTCTTCCCTCTACCATGCTTGGTTATCTCGGGCTCTGATAACAGTGTGATTGCCACATTGCAGCCTTCAGCAAAGCCATGCAGGGTCCCTCCCACGAGAGAATTTGGATGAGGATGGTCCTGCTGCTGTTGTCACAATCAACTACACAGCACCTGCTGGGCTCTAATGAAGACACAGTATCTGTACAAGGTGCCTTCTGCTGGTGAGATGGTTTGGATCAACACGATGTCAAAGCCTTTATTTGCAGTTAGAGATCAAATACAGCAGTTTAGCTCAAGATTAACACTGGCTTCCTACAGTCTTCTGGATGGAAGCGGGTATTTTGGCTTATTCCCAGTAGCAGCTGACTAACCACAAACAGAGACTTGCCAGTGGCCCGTGTACAGATCCATGGCTTGGTGACCAGACCTCTCTGTGATCATGTGTATGTGCTTGTGTCTGTGAAATGAGGAGCACATCATTTAATTTCTCTGTATCTTGGGTCTCCACCAGCAGGGAACAGTTAACATTCCTCCTGCTACTCTTATAGAAATGCCATTCATTTTTAGGCTGATACCCTAAAGGCACCCACACCTTGACTTTATAATTACATATGGCTAAAGGCAGCATTAAAATCTCATGTTCTCTCTCCAATTCTTGCAAGCTCTTCTGTGGAGGAGATTTTTAAGGAAAGGAAAAAGTAATTCAGCTTATCTCTTTTTGTCTTTTCTTTACAGACATTTCCAACAATGGAAAGTTTCACAAGAGGTACACCCACAAGAGAGCAAGAAGGAAAGAGAATGTTCTAAATACAACTTTTGTCAGCAAAAAAAGAGAACGAAGTGTATTTAAAAAAAAACCAAAAAACTTGTATTACAAGTTTTCTTCTGGATCACATTGTAAAAATCTTATGCATTTCAACGGAATTACCCAAGTGTAACTTCAAGGGGAATTTGGCTTATGTGGCATCAGGGCAGGAGGCTCAGGAGCAGAGGCTGGCAGGTGCCTCATTCCCTGTGGCTCCTTTCTCTGGGAAGGAGAGGGAAAGGGAGAAAACCCAACAGCACACGCACTTAAAACATTTCATCAAACAGATCACTCACCCCAGGCAGAGTCAAAAAGTCCATTCTCCAGCTCCTATGATAAATACACAGAGCTCTGACTGAACGGATGCTCTGAGCTGGAAAGCTGGGGCATCCCTTTCTGCAGTACGAAGTTAAGTCCAGTAGACAGAGACAAGAAGTGACATTTCAAGGAGGAGAGTTTCTGTTTGGATACTGGGGGGTCACCGTGCTGCTGATGACACACAAAGCATGGAACCAGTGCTGCTCTCCAGCGCAAAGCACAGCCTGAGCTGCTGAACCAGCTCTGCTCAAGAGTGACTGCAATAAACTCGGGATCTCTGTACTGTGTATCGCCCAGTGGATTAAACATTCACCACCAGTACCTATCTACAGCTAGAAGTTATCACAGCTTGGCTCCATATCTGGTGGACTAAACCTCTGCAGTGGTTTTGTCCAAATCTCCCACTGACATCAGCTGGGGACAGGCCGGGTGTGCGGTCGCTGGAATCCCACTGGTGAAAGATTACAACAATCCAAAGGATTAGAGCTAAACCAGTGGGTGCTTATGGCACTGGCTCTGTGGAAAGATTAATGAAGGGTTGGCAATTGCAGCCTGCCGGTGAAAATACATGTTTTAACAGTACAGTGACTAAAACTAATGTTGTATTTCTGCTAGCTGCTGCCTGGGAGTTTGCTGATGTATTTAGTGCATAGGTTCAGGGCTAGAAGACCTTACTCATCACAGCTCTTAATGTTCCTACCCTACTGCAAAGCCTGGCACCTGACTTGATGAATAGTTATAGGAATTAATCATCAGAGGAGACCAGTTTCTTCATTGTACATTTGTCTGAAAAATTGCTCTCTTTGTGGAAGCTTTTAATGGATTTCTCAAGTCTTTCTGAACCGTGACACATAATGCCTGAAATTCAATGGAAGCGACAAATGAAAGGGATGAAAACGGAGGTGGAAGCATAATTACTGTGTATCAAAATATAGCGCTTTGGTAACTGAAATTCCAGGTGATGTGGGACAGTTTAACACTGCCAGGGGCTGACAGTGCCCTTCTCCACAGCCATCCACGCTGCCACCCTGCTTTCCCTTCCTCAAACTTAATTGCCCTGCAATTATTGGCTAGGAAAAAACCTGTAATCACTAGTGATTAATTGCCCAGCCCTGGAACTGACAGGAAGAATGGTCTCAGGGCTTCTGTCCATAGCATCATTTAGCAGTGAAAATACAGCAAGTTGTTTTGGAAATGTCAGGGGGAAGTTGCCAGCTCTCCTCATGGGCTTGGATGGCTGCTGGAGCACTGCGAGTGCTCTGCTATTTCCATTACAATGGGGCACAAACCATCTGATTTCCACATAAAACAATGAGAAACCATCTCTGGGCCTAAAAGAGATGCTGCATTGCATCTCCCCCTGCGGGGAAGCAGGAACAGAGCTCACCTTGCTAGGAGCCAGGAAGGGGGAAAATGATGCAGAGCATTGAGCTGTGGTGAGACTCTGGCTTTTTTGGAGAAGGCCGGGATGGGATCTTACTAAACCTGTCTTAGCTTTTCTTACTTCCACCTTTTATACCCTGGACTGCACCAAAACCCACGTACCCTCATGATCACAATTCACAGACCTGCCCTTCTCTCCTGAATGACAGGCTGTCACCACAAGCTCAGTTTGGTAGGATCAAAGCTGAGTCTTTTAGAATACTACAGAGAACACCATTATTTCATTTGTCATCCAGAAATAAGGGGAACAGGATTCCTTTCAGGTTATCATACCCACGTTATTTCTAATTCCAGCATAGAGGAGCAGACTGTATCTCTGCTGTATTTCCATACCCATTTAGTTTCATTTCACACCTCACAAGCTCTTCTGTCTTGCTATACGTGGAGCAGTATGCAGCATATTGTCAACTACAATCAGGCAATTATTAATATTTTTTTAAAAGTGCAGGAAAATCATGTGTCCAATTCTGAAATCTCAAGTGGTTGGGGAAAATCCTTATGAAAAATTTTACCAACCACATGTACAAGGATCCTGTTATGGGAGTTAGAAAAAACGCAGCCACCACATCAGTGCAGCACCATAATTTAGAGGCTGAAATTCTCATTCTGGGGTATGTGCCATAATTTTTAATAAAAACAATTCTACAATAGAGCTGCTGCCAAGCAAAGCATTACCAGGGCTGCCAAAAGGCCTTCTGAGGAGCCAGCCCAACACAAAACCAGGCAGGGTTTGGACACGGCTGGTAAGGAAGGTTTGCTTGAATAGCTCGTGGATTTGCATGGGAATTTCAGCAGACTGAGGTGCTTCTTTTTCGCTGAATTGGAAAATATTTGATGGGGAATGCTGTGGTTTAACCCCAAATGGCAACTAAGCCCCACATAGCCTCTTGCTTCCACCCAGTGGGATGGAAGAGAAATTCAAGAGTGAGAGTGAGAAAACCTGCGGGTTGAGATGAAGACAGGTAAAGAGGTAAATCAGAAGCTGTGAGTGCAAATACAGCAAAACAAGGAATTCATTCCCTACTTTCCAAGGGCAGGCAGGTGTTCAGTCATCCCCAGGGGTGCATGGCTCCATCACATGTAATGATGATGTGGGAAGACAAACACCATCACTATGAATGTCTCTCCTTCTTCCTCCACCTCTGTATACTGACCTTGACCCCATATGGCCTGGGATATCCCTTGGGTCAGTTTGGGTCAGCTGTCCTGGCTGTGTCCCCTCTCAGCTCCTTGTGCCCCAATCCCGCTCACTGGTAGGGTGAGAAGAAGAAAAGGCCTTGGCTGTGTGTAAGCACCACTCAGCAAGGAAAAAAAGCATCCCTGAGTTATCAACAGCACAAATCCAAAACAGCCCCATACTGGCTACTGTGAAGAACATGAACTCTACTCCAGCCAAAAGTAGCACAGGGAAAAATGTCTCTCTGAAAATTCCCAGCCTGTCCTGCTATGTTTTATCCAGCAGCTGGGAACAGCTTTTCCAGATGGTTTGAGGTAGGAAAGGAAAAGCACATTTGCTATATGACGCTGGAAAGTTCACAGAACCAGATGATAGAGATGAACCTGGTTTGGGGACAGGACTCAGCAACGACATGTGGAAAACATGACTTTTCCCACAGCACTTTCTGGGTCTGTTCTTATAGCTGTCTCTGTTGGGTAAAAATTTTCCATGTGAGCCTCTTGCACTAAAAGATATCCAGACAATTAAAACCAGATTACTCTAGCACAGAAAATACATAAGCATTTTTTAAAATGCACCATGTGGATTGTAAACCATTTAAGTTCTGCAGCTTTTGTTCATGCCAAGCCCTGAAGTAATGGAAACTGGATATCGAACTGACCCAGGCAAGATCTTGCAAAAAAATCCTTTGTCTGGTACACTCACTGCTTCTATTAAAGTCCCTCCTGGAGAAGATCAAGCAGAGTAGGTGGCAACAAATCCTGGCATCACCTTCTGAGATATTAGTGGTCTCTCAGATTGCCTTGTGCACTGGGTTTTTATCTCACTTGCCAGAGCACCACTGAAGAGGAGTTGTTAAATGACTGATCGAGTCCCAAACACATATGTAATAAGGTACTAGGCCCCCCCTTCCGTCTTGGTATTTATGTTACATGACATGATTTTTCTTTCTGCTTTGCATCTTGAAAAGGAAGTTCAATGTTGTGGAGAATTTGAAATTGGCTCACACTGCAGAGGAGATTTCATTACCTATGTATCAGCCCTCAAGGTACACAGTAATTCTCTCCCTTACATTACTGGAATTTTTTGTATCTTTTCTAGGAACTAGGTATTGATCCCTGGAAAATGAGCAACACTTAAAATAAAATATAGACAACTGCAATCCCAGTGGTCCCATTAAAGGATGAAATGCTTCATTAACACCTCATAAGAACATTCGGAACACGAGCGGACAGCAACTTTCCTCTTCCATCACTAGGCCACGGTATCCACAAAGGAATGGCTCCTAAACTTCCCAGGATTAGTCTACACACAAATTACTACAGCGTAACCAAGACAGATACGAGTTGCAGCGCTCTTTCCTACCATATCAAGATAGTTTTTCTGCTTAGAAATTGTTTTATCATATTCCAGCCTAAATCAGCTACTCAGCAACTTAAATGAAATAGAGGAAACCTAAACCTTCCCAGAAACCATAATTAGTTTGACAAAACTAGGTTAAACTATAATTAAACCAACACAGCTTCATATATCCATGTGTCCTTGAACTTCTTGACTGTGAAGAACCCCACCAAATTGCTGGACACGATCTCCCTTGAAGTTTCAGCTTGTAGGTTTTCACTGGGAAAAAGCTGCTCAGTCTAGCAGAGGTAGCAAATCTGACTGACATTTGAACCACGTAGAAATGCTGAGTCTCTACACACGACTACTTAGTTTTCTTGTATTTATTTGAGCAATGAAGTGAAGACAAAAATGAGCAATATGAGGTGTCCTGCTGATTTCCATGGCGCAAAGGTACCTCTGAAAATTAAGTCTCCAAGCGTTATGCAAGTCATAACTTGCACATCAGGTGGTGCCTGCCTGGAGTGGCTGGAAGCACACACTAAATTAGCATGCTTATGAGAGTATAATTAGTTTCCAGTGGGGGACCCAGGAGAATATGTCTCCAACGTGATTTCAGGTGCTAAACAAAGTGTAATAAAGCCCAAGAGGTAAGTATTCAATACATAGACTGGATCCACCTGAGCTGGAGTCTCCTGTGTCATCTCCCATGCCTGCAAGGAGTTGTAGGGGCTGTCTTAAATCCTTATGATGTGTAAATGATGCTTGGATCACAACTGTCCTCCTGAATGCCCCCTCAGAAACTCTGTCTCAGGCCAGAGAGAGAAAATGGATCCACCTATGAATCCTGGCTTCCTAATGCCCAGAACAATCTCTTTCTGAATTTTCTGCCAGGTTTCCTATTGATTATTTCATCCAGCTGGAGACTGATTATACCTGAGACATCAATGGTGTTATGTAAATCTCTATCCTACACAATCAGTGTTATCTGCCTAAGGCTTCTGAGGTTCCTAGTTTACTTCTGACAGGTCCATGAAGAGTAACTCAAGCTAATGATCCATGTCAGTTGGCTTAAATTCCTCAGTTGGAAAATGCTCAGGGGGGCTGCAAATCCAAAAAGGTTGAGAACGGAGGCAGTCAATAGACAGATAATGTCAGTCAGTCTGATACTGTTAGTGTCTGACAGAAAAAATATCAATAGCTGGCATGATTGATGGGGAATGAAGGAAATACCACCCACAAACAAAAAGTAAATAAACAGGATTTGAAAGGGCTGTATTGCATGCATTTCGAGACTTCTTATTTTTCCCTTTATTAAGCTGATTTGATTTCACTCCTTGGTGTAATCCTTTGATCCAGGCATACTTTATAATAAAGAATTAAATAAATTCATAGATACATAGTGGCTCTCATGGCAGTGCCTGTAACATGTGCTCCACTCCCACCTGAGTGGAGCTTCTGTGAGCTGTCATGGAGAGGAATGGAGATGCATCTTCTTACATTCTCTGTGTCATTAATAGTGTGTTGCTTAATGCCTTTAAACATGTAAGTAAAAAAATTAAAGAAAGGAATGGGTAATTCAGTTGGTTTTCAAAAAACAAAACTAAAAAGGTCCTACTTGTATGTGTTCATCTCCTCCCAGTGTTTGAAATTCTGGAGTGTTAAGCCACTTGGAATCACAGATAGCACAGAGGTTTTGGCTGGAATCTGGGTGTTTGCGTTCTGCCAGGCTATAAATAAACATAGATTGATTTACGTATTTATTAACTTCATTTTTACAAGGTTGCAAGCGTTTCAGGTCTTTCACATACTGTGGTCAAAATGCCAGCAAGGTCATTCTAGGAAATACAGAAATTCACCAAGCCATTTCCCAGTGTCAGAAATGCATCAGTTTAGATCAAAGAAAAAGAGACGAGAACAGGCACCACATGAGGTCTGTTGTAAGTACAGGTTGGGAGGATCTGAAGGAACTTCATGGGGGTGTAATATCATTAATAGGCAGGATACTGATGGATACCTCTTGGTTGCTGGCACTGGAAGAGTGTGACCTAGATTAGTTTGTGGAATAGCAGATCAAATTACATGGAAGAGCATGCCTGTCGCCTCAAGGAAGCATGAAGAAATTTAGGGTGGAGAAGGAAAGAAAGAACAGCATGTGAGTCCAAACATACACAGCATTTGTTGGAAATGTGCCACTTCCAGGCACCTCTGAAAAACTAAAGCCAGGTGAACTGTGATCTCAGTTCTCGGCAGCAGCTCAGTACCAGCGGCACAGAGCATTTCAGCAGGGTGTTTCAAGCAGGAACTCTGGGTGTGATTTCCAAAGAGACTGGAGTCTCTCCCTTTTCCAAGGACCTGTATCTCTTCTCACATGGAATGAAGTGTTCTGATTTTTTCAAGCAATACACCTAGACACTACTTGCACCTTTATCTGTCTTCCATTCAACAAGTATTTCGGGGAACGTAAGACTCACCCATTTCAGCTGGGGCTTCACTTGGCAGTTGAGCAGGCCCTCAGTGCTAACCACGCTGTCTCCTTAGTGCCTTGCTCCAGGCTGGAGCAAACTACATGGCTGGTGCAAGTAAAAACAATTTGGGGTATCATGAGAGGATAAAAGCCTGCTTTCCCCCTGGCAGGACAGCTGTGAGCAGGTCGTGCCACACACTGTGACAAACTCGAGTATGCGCTGGCATCTTTAACCAGGACAATACAAACGCTGCCAACACGAGTTATGTTGGGAATGAGTGATGCAACTTTTTGTTGCTACTTTTCTTTCACACCTTCAAGCCTTTTGACCAAGCTGCACCACAAAAAAAAAGAAAAAAGTGAGAAACAGATCATTCTCTGGAGGGGTGAGGAAATACTGCTATTCTGAGCAGGAAAGAACAAAGTCAGTCCCTGAGCCACTATGTAGATCACTGAAGAGTTTACATATTGTCATCAAGAATAGATGCCAGAATCTGATGTCTTAGATGTCTTTGATGGCCCATCAACAGTCTAATCAGCAACATGAAGCCATCTCAGAATGGAAATTATTTGTCACACTCTAAAAGACTTACACTTGACATCTGGTTTGACAGGTTATGAGGCACCATGAAAGCACCCTTGGAAATGAAGAAATTCAGTTCCTCCATCAGAGTACATCAATGACACTTCTGACAAACCTGGAGGTTCTGGGATTCCAAAAGGTGAGTTTGGACAGTCACCCTCCAAGGCCACACGGCATGTTGCACCCCAACCTACACACCAGGAAAGAGAAATTCTAATTTCTTCTCAACTCACACCTCTGAGAAGACCCTGAAGCCAAAGGATCAACACGCATAGGACATACAAGCGTAGACAGAAAATTGACTGAAATGTCCCATGATTAACCTATCAAACACAACCGTGTGTTACAATGTTGGGACATCAATCAGACATTAATTAACATCCCACTCACTGCAGAATGCTCCTAAATACTGACGCCTGCAGAAGAAAATGCCCTTTCAGTAGCAGTCCTGGTGCAACTCTCCATTTCCCAAGGATGTAGAGACTGAGACATAGTTTAGTATCTGGTACTACTGAGAAATACCGCAACATGCAGAACAGGGAAGCACTTCACAACAGTTACAAAGAGATAAGGTACCCTGCTTAGAAGCTGTAACAGAGCAATAAGGCCACGGCAGCAAGCACCAGAACACCCCAACTGAATTATCTTTTAAAGAATGATGCACTCGTGGCAGTCTCCTGGTTTTGTGGGCAGAGAGTTTCACAGCACTGCAATGTGCAGAAAAGGCTCCAGCCTCAAGGTCACTGATAATTTTAAGCCCAGTGACGTTCAGGAGAGTTTTGACGAGCAAAGACTGCAGAGTTTTTTCCTCAAATCAGTTGCCCTGGTAAGAACTTGCACAAATGGCTGTATGGGATGAGAGCAGAGGTCTGTCTAATCCTCTATCCCCTTCCTCATCATGGCCAAAATCAAAAGATATGCTGGACTCCACCTGCTAGCCTTCCTGGAACAGAGTCAAACTCAAGTACATTTGCTTTGCACTTGTGCATCAACAGACTCAAATTCTGGAAAAATAACAGGGGACATGTATTAAAAGCTGGGGGCTTTCCAGTAATAACTCCTATAAACCAATCACACCCATCGAAATCAACCAGGCATGCCATTTATTTGGTGTTTTGATAAATTATAGCCCTGGGGGGCACTGAGGGCCAGATTCTAAAAGCTGTTCAGCTGTTTAACTCTCATTGATTTCAGAGTAATTGATTTCAGTGGGAGTTAGGGGCCTGCATTTCTTCACACTTTGGGCCAGTCCCTCCTATGGTAACTGTACCAATTAGGCAGGAGAGCCATTTATCAGGAGCCCCATTAAACAGAATCAGAGGTGCCCAATTACATCCAAATTACCAGTTCAGCCCCTGTGATGTTGGAAGGGGAGGGGTGGTTGTTGCTGCAGCACAGGCACCACCATCGACAGGGAGAATGCCTTCCATTGTATCCCACTTACGGCAACGCTCATCCAGGGAAAACATCCTGCTTCCTCCATTAACCCACGAGGTATTTCTACCCTCCCACAAGGTCACTCTGTCACTGCAACAGCCTAATGGTGTAATGGATACCAGAAAGAAAAGCAGGCCGAGTCCAAACCTAAATGAGTGGGGCTTACATAATTAGAGGGTGAGAGAAAGAGAAACTAGCATCAGAGACACGGCCTTTTCAAGGTTTCCAAGGCAGCAAGTGACTGCTTCTCACACAGCGTGCACCACAGTCGTGTTTTCAATTCTACAGCGTCAGTTTCCCCTAAGAGGAAGAGAAAAGAAATCCCCACTCTTTTGAAATGTGAGTGCTTTTGAAATAATAGAGAGGAGGCCTGGGACATTATGCTCCACATGAGTAGTTGTGGTGATATCTTCATTTATTTGATATCATCTTCTGACATTCCGTTCCACTTGCAGGCAAGTCATTTGTAACGTTACGTACAAAGGACTCTGGTGCCATGATCTTTAGCTTTTGCCCTGCATTTAATACTGAAGATCACTCAACCATGATGAAACCAGCTGGATGAAATTCCTCTCCTGCAAGACACGAAGGCCAATGACGGTATGAAAGATGTGGGGCTGCTTTGTCATTTATTGCTTCGTATGCCATACGTTCGTCTGACTGGTGAAGGGAAAGGTCTGTTTATTAATACAATAGTTCATGTGAATTGCAAGCAGCTGGAAGGAAAAGAAAAGAGGAAGAAAATCAGCCAGGAAGGCAATGCAATGACTGAGCAGGACAGCCTTAAGGGAGTTCCCAGGAGGCTGCTGAAAACCACATGAGAATGGCAAGTTTGGATGGCTAAGCCTTCCCTAGCGCCATGTTTTGGAAAATAATCTTGGGGAAAAGGGTTCTAGCAGGGGGAAAAAATACCCTTTTGGTAAAAACACTGAAAATTTCTGCCAGAACACCAACGGGTAAAGCAGGGGAAGAAACTGACTCTAGGAAGTATAGAAATACTCCCCTGCACAGATGGATCACTCTGCATAGGTCAAAATTCTGTTTTCTGCCAGCCTTCTTTCTCACTCCTAGAATGACACCAGCTGCACCACATTGTACTGCTGGTTCTTCATTTCTGACAGCAATTTTTTCTAGATGCCAAACCAATCAGAATAATGCAGGTAGCTCAGGTGATTACAGGAACTCAGAGCCAATGTATTGGGAGGAGTGAAATCCATAGACAGCATTCCTAGAATCTACACCATCAGGGGACAGACCAAGTATCCCAGGACATCCCTCCCAGCTCAAACAAGCTATGCTCCCAGGAGTGCCTGGAAAAGGTAAATGCTGACTAAAACTGCTTCCTTTTTAGATCAGCTGTTAATGAAAGCTCCTTGTTACCCACAGCCTTGCTGCAGCATGAATGAGCCAGTTAACACACTGATGGTGTGTCAGTGCCTCGCTGTACTCACAATTCGAGATTCAATGCTTACTACTGCTAAGGGAAAAAAATATGAGTAACTCATTTAGCTAGATTTAATTTCTTTACTCTCTGCAAAGTCTACAAATTAATTCCTCGTGGATTTCTGTTCCAGCACTTAACCTGATCTTCTTAGACACAACAGTGATCATTTCTCAGTTCCTGCCTTATTCTGAAAGAAAATAGTTCCACAATACCCTGCCTTCTCTGACCTACACTTGGTAGAGCTCTCACATAGCTATGCCAGATAGAACAAAAAGTAATTCTGTAAGTTTGGGTGGAATTTGAAATACTACAGAGGTTGGTTTTAATCAGAAAAAAAAATCCTTGTTCTTCATGGGACCAAGAGCAAACACCACTGTGGGGTTTCCCTTTGCGGGTACTCAATCCAAGCCCTCATTTAATTTCAGCTAAGGCTGGGAGAAATAAATTTATTTTGCTTTCCTCCACCATAATACCCCAATCTATTTCTTCTCTGTTCTTTACCCAGCTAAATTGTTCATTCACTGTTGAGTCCAGCTAACCCTTTTTATAATGTGCTGGTCTTCATAGGTGTGGGAAGGAGGGCATGGAGACTAATGAGACTCGTAACGACTCCCAGCCTGTTACTTGTAGAATCTGGCACTTGGCAAAAGCTTCAATGGTATTTTTCCTCGTGATGATGAAAAAAGAAAAAAAAAAAAAAGGTGGTGCTGCTTGGCCAAAGGTTTTGTGACTGAGGAAATCATCCGCAGCTCAGGGTGAATGCTGGCTTTCTCCTTCCCGATGAGCTCATGTTTTCACACGTTAGGCTATAAAATCGTTCTGTGGAGTATCAGGGCCTCTGGTTTCTCACTGTGAATGACACAGAAGGGCACCTTCTTGCCATGGTGAAAAGCCAAAGACACAGTCCTGTAGCCAGAGAATGTACAGAAGTAAAGCTATGGCAGAAGCAGTACAGGTGGATGGGTTGCTCATCAGGGAATGTTTTTTAAGGATACTGGGTAGGGGGAGTGGGAAGAAAGACAAAGTCCTCAATATTGCCTGTTCACTGCACAGAATATGCCAGGATCTGGTGCTTCCATAGATGTTGGAGTAGATGCAAAGTGAGGCTGGGATTGCTGTGTGCTGAGTGCTGCCACTGGGGTTTTCTCAACCAGGAATCTTGAGGTCTTCTTTCTTCAGATGTTTTTTCAATATATTGTCTTTCCCACTTGTAAAACCTCCCATCTATTATTCTTACGTACTTGCTGAATTTCTCCATTTCTCAAGCAGCCGTTTCTACCCCATCCTCCTTAGGACAAGATTCTCTTGAGCTACAAACGCCCCTGTTTAGCCCTTTCTGAGACCAAAATCCTGCTGCCCTTAATGAGCACTTGGCCCAAATCAGGAACTGCGCCAGGATCTCTGGCTCAGGAGACCACTGAGCAAGATTTCAGCCCAGGTTACCACTTTTATTTTTAAACAAAACGTATCTCCAGTGCCTCCAACAGAGAAGTGTGCATACTAGCCAAGAGTTTTAATCCTTCCCAAAGGCCTTTTGCAGTTGGTCCAGGCTGGCTAACAAGCCTAGAGCTTGTGCACAAGCTTTTAAACATCTGCTCTAAGAGCACCATTTTAGCCCTTTGAATTTGGCCTTACACATGCTATTTTTGGCCTGCGCTAGTGACTGACATGTTGTCCTGCTGACTGTGTTATTTCACATCCTGGAAACGCTGCAGGCTGTGAGCTACAGGACTCTTGGTTTGGGAAAAACACAGGTTTCTCCTGTAAATCTCCACAGTCTGAATGTGTCCTAGCAAAGAGCCACCTAGCAATGATAAAAGGGGAAAGAAATGAAATGGGTACCGAAAAGCATTGATACTTAATAAAACAGTGGCCTAACAGACGGAATTTGTTCAGCTGTAATCTCAAATATTGGTGCAGAAGCAGAGTATTTATAGATAGGGGCTGCTCCATCCCTGTTTAAAAATACTGGCAGAAGTTGGAGGCAGAACTCAGATTACTGTGTAGGGTGGAAATGGCCAACCTACAGTGCAACATTTGCAGTTCTCTGGAAATCTTTGGGATTTCAAGCAGCTTGGGGCAAAGTATACTCCACACACATGGTGCCTGCCATGTGTTCAGCCCTCTCCTCTCAGGAGGCTAACTGCCAGGATTTGTGCAGCATGTGTGAGGATGTGTTTGGATAAAGCATTTCTGGAAAGGGAACTTAAGCAAACTTCACTGAGGTCACCTGAAAAATTTCCACACACACCTCCAACACCATGGTTGTTTTATAACTCGAGCCCAAATGACGCCACTATAGGATTTTTAACCTTTGTGACTGTCCCTACATTTCCAGATAAGGAGGGTATTTTTCTCTACTTCACCAGCTCAAAATTCATGCATAAACAAGTTCAAACATCTATTGCATGTCTTTCAGGTTCCCATTCAGGTGACTCCAACCAAGAGCACACAAAACCTGCAGCAACGGTGTAGAGATTGTGCCATGTTGCCACTAAATAGTTCCCATTTCCTCAGACAAATGCAGAGGTAAAGTGCTCAGAATATTAGAAGGACAGTTGAGTTTGACACAGGTTTCATTGATTCAGAGGATAAGAATCTTTCCTCTGGCAATGCAAATAATCTTGGCAGTGCCCAAAATGTCTCTGTGAGTGCCGAGGAGGTGCCAGCTGCTGACGTGGTGGGAGATTGAATTCAGCCTGGGGAAGGGGGAGGATCATTTCTTCTTGTGGCCGCAAAACAATAAGGGGTGAAAGGAGAAGGGCAGGAACATCCCTCCAGTTACGTAGGTCTTCCCTGTGTNGAGTTTGACACAGGTTTCATTGATTCAGAGGATAAGAATCTTTCCTCTGGCAATGCAAATAATCTTGGCAGTGCCCAAAATGTCTCTGTGAGTGCCGAGGAGGTGCCAGCTGCTGACGTGGTGGGAGATTGAATTCAGCCTGGGGAAGGGGGAGGATCATTTCTTCTTGTGGCCGCAAAACAATAAGGGGTGAAAGGAGAAGGGCAGGAACATCCCTCCAGTTACGTAGGTTTTCCCTGTGTTGACCCCTGTGGACACATTTATTCTTAATTCTCTGAATTTAGCACTTGTTTGCTGACTTTTATTTATTTATTTCATTATTTTCTGTTTGCTTCTTGCGGAGCTTCTGAAGGTTCCTGAGATCATTCTGTCTGCATATCCTTATGTCTACTTATCTGCCCCTAACCTGACCCCAGACTGTCTCCAGGCTTGATGGGGCTCTGAGCAACCTGGTTTAGTGGAAGGTGTCTCTGCCCCTGGCCTGGGGGTTACAACCAGATGGTTTTTAAGGTCCCTTCCAATTTATTTAGCACTTGTTTGCTGACTTTTATTCATTTATTTCATTATTTTCTGTTTGCTTCTTGCGGAGCTTCTGAAGGTTCGGAAGGGGGAGGATCGTTTCTTCTTGTGGCTGCAAAACAATAAGGGGTGTTAAGGTCCCTTCCAATTTATTTAGCACTTGTTTGCTGACTTTTATTCATTTATTTCATTATTTTCTGTTTGCTTCTTGCGGAGCTTCTGAAGGTTCGGAAGGGGGAGGATCGTTTCTTCTTGTGGCTGCAAAACAATAAGGGGTGTTAAGGTCCCTTCCAATTTATTTAGCACTTGTTTGCTGACTTTTATTCATTTATTTCATTATTTTCTGTTTGCTTCTTGCGGAGCTTCTGAAGGTTCGGAAGGGGGAGGATCGTTTCTTCTTGTGGCTGCAAAACAATAAGGGGTGTTAAGGTCCCTTCCAATTTATTTAGCACTTGTTTGCTGACTTTTATTCATTTATTTCATTATTTTCTGTTTGCTTCTTGCGGAGCTTCTGAAGGTTCGGAAGGGGGAGGATCGTTTCTTCTTGTGGCTGCAAAACAATAAGGGGTGTTAAGGTCCCTTCCAATTTATTTAGCACTTGTTTGCTGACTTTTATTCATTTATTTCATTATTTTCTGTTTGCTTCTTGCGGAGCTTCTGAAGGTTCGGAAGGGGGAGGATCGTTTCTTCTTGTGGCTGCAAAACAATAAGGGGTGTTAAGGTCCCTTCCAATTTATTTAGCACTTGTTTGCTGACTTTTATTCATTTATTTCATTATTTTCTGTTTGCTTCTTGCGGAGCTTCTGAAGGTTCGGAAGGGGGAGGATCGTTTCTTCTTGTGGCTGCAAAACAATAAGGGGTGTTAAGGTCCCTTCCAATTTATTTAGCACTTGTTTGCTGACTTTTATTCATTTATTTCATTATTTTCTGTTTGCTTCTTGCGGAGCTTCTGAAGGTTCGGAAGGGGGAGGATCGTTTCTTCTTGTGGCTGCAAAACAATAAGGGGTGTTAAGGTCCCTTCCAATTTATTTAGCACTTGTTTGCTGACTTTTATTCATTTATTTCATTATTTTCTGTTTGCTTCTTGCGGAGCTTCTGAAGGTTCGGAAGGGGGAGGATCGTTTCTTCTTGTGGCTGCAAAACAATAAGGGGTGTTAAGGTCCCTTCCAATTTATTTAGCACTTGTTTGCTGACTTTTATTCATTTATTTCATTATTTTCTGTTTGCTTCTTGCGGAGCTTCTGAAGGTTCGGAAGGGGGAGGATCGTTTCTTCTTGTGGCTGCAAAACAATAAGGGGTGTTAAGGTCCCTTCCAATTTATTTAGCACTTGTTTGCTGACTTTTATTCATTTATTTCATTATTTTCTGTTTGCTTCTTGCGGAGCTTCTGAAGGTTCGGAAGGGGGAGGATCGTTTCTTCTTGTGGCTGCAAAACAATAAGGGGTGTTAAGGTCCCTTCCAATTTATTTAGCACTTGTTTGCTGACTTTTATTCATTTATTTCATTATTTTCTGTTTGCTTCTTGCGGAGCTTCTGAAGGTTCGGAAGGGGGAGGATCGTTTCTTCTTGTGGCTGCAAAACAATAAGGGGTGTTAAGGTCCCTTCCAATTTATTTAGCACTTGTTTGCTGACTTTTATTCATTTATTTCATTATTTTCTGTTTGCTTCTTGCGGAGCTTCTGAAGGTTCGGAAGGGGGAGGATCGTTTCTTCTTGTCTTATCTGCCCCTAACCTGACCCCAGACTATCTCCAGGCTTGATGGGGCTCTGAGCAACCTGGTTTAGTGGAAGGTGTCTCTGCCCCTGGCCTGGGGGTTACAACCAGATGGTTTTTAAGGTCCCTTCCAACAACCATTCCATGATTCTGTCAAACCTTCGGGTCAAGTTCTGTCAGACGTCAGCTAAATCCAAGTTTCAGCTGAAGAAAAGGCACAACTGTGGTTTTAATATTCGTAAGAGCACTAGGGAGTGTGCTCAGAAAAGAGACAACAATAGGCTGGAGCAGAGTTCAAGCCTCTCAAAATACAACCAAATCCAACTGCTCAGCACACTGCTGTAGAAAGCCAAGCTCCAGTTTAGACTGTTTGACTTTATTTAAAAATGCAAATGGCTGCAGTCCCCCATCCATCTGATCTGCCAGAGAAGAGGAGTTTGAGGAGGTACAGCAGAGCACACAACAGTGCTTTTGGTACATCTTGTTATGCTGCAGCAGAAAACTCCAAAACGAAGCCTGAAGACTTCATGTATCAATGAAGACTGATTTTGCCTTTCACTGAAGGTACAGAAGAAGCTACAAACACATCTTTAAACCCTGAAGAGAGTCCCTGTGCAGTTGTTTGCAGACACTGTCTCCCCAGATGATTAACAAACAGCAGTAATGGGTCTGTATTCGAGCAGAACGCTGCTGGAGTTAATATCCAGGTCCTTCCTTGTTTGGGAAAGGCTTTTTTTAGGTGTTTGAAAATGGGCTGGTTAATCATCAAAACCAGAGTCATTCAGGCGACAGGTACTTCAGAGATGAGACAGCAGGGGGGAAAAAAAAAAGGCTGCTCTGTCTGCTAAAGGTGACAGATTTGACAACATTTTGTTTCTTCTGGAAGACAGGTGCTTTATCTGAGTTGGCATCAGGGAGTGTGGTCATGTAAGATTGTATAGACTATTTTACTGATACTGAATACGGGCAAAAAGTTGTGCATTTTTTTATTATGTTTTTTAAACAGTCACATTTTTCAAGACATTGTCTATGGATAAAAAGAAACATTGCATAAGCAACTCTTAAAAATTAACCAGAATTCTTGCACCAACAGTACGGGCACAAAATCTTCCCCTCTCATTACACCCAGATTGGATTTTCCACACTTGGTTTGGATTTCTGCCAGCAAAAGCACGGGGCCGACATAGTTTTATTTCAACCTTTCCTATTAAAATTGCAAGACACAAATTTCTGTCAAAGAGCACTGACTGGCCTGGAGAGGTGATGTGTGCTGGTGTTTGTGAAATGCTGGGAAGATGCAGAACGCTTCGGGAATGCTGCTTGTTCTAACGAGGACCAGAACAGGTGGGGATGCACGCTCAGAGGCTCGGGGAGAAGGAAAGGTCCGTGTGGTTGCACAGGAGGCGGTGCTGAGGTGCAGTGAATTGAAGGGAAGAGCTCAAGGGCAGCGTGCTGAGGCGTTTGGGAGAGCAGAGCTGCTGTCAGCCCCCACTCCAGATTTGAATGCGTTTGTTACCGTGACGAGGCTAACACTTTCTCTTTTGTGCTAACTTTGGTTCGTTGCAGTGCACATCCTCCCCCTCTCCTTCTTGAGCATCTGCTGAGGTCACACCTTCTCCTCTGCTCCCCCTGCCTCCGCATTTCGGGGATGAACACTCGTTGTTGCTTACCCCGAACAGCGCCCAGCACGTGCCCAGCATCTCCCCCACGACTGGGACACATGGCATTGCTGTAACAGTGGCACTTACACTGGGGACAAGGACACTGTCAGTCCCAGCACAAAAAAGAGAGCTAAAGAAGCAGCCACACTGTGCATGCTGAGAGGCTTAAGCTGTGCCCAGGCAGCAAGGCCAGCTCAGGACACCAGAGTCCTTCCCTGGGGCTGGGGTGGGACTGGCTGTTTGCTCAGGGTCTGCAGCATATCCACGTGGTTTTGCTGCCACAGGGCCGTCCTCAGCGCCTCCCTAGGGGGAGGAAGACATTGGATCAAGAACTGTCCACAGTCGCTGGGCTACATCCTATCTTGTCTTCCAAATTCAGGATGAAGGGACAGAAATTAAGTGAGAGTCTGCACGTCCAGTGTAACAACTGTCAATATTTTTTCTCTGCTACAAGTTCTGGTCTGCTGGACATTGGGCCACTAGCCTTTCCCTGCTACTTCATTTCAGATGCCTTATGTAAGCCATTCAAAGTCCTTCCAGTACCTGCTCTGGCACCCATGCAGCAGGTTATCTCTGTTGGTGTAGGCACCTCAGCCTCAGTTCAGTGACAACAGTGGACTCTCTGTCCTGCACATCATTGCCTGGCTTGTACTTGTCACGATCCATATGTACCACCTACAGACAGGGATGAGGAGCTGGCATGCTGGTGAATGCTGCCCTGAGAGCACAGGGAGCAGGTAGAATCTCTCCAACAGAAAATTCTCACTAGACTAAATCTAAATTAAATCCTTCTTTGTCCTTCCTAAGACCTAAGTAGCCCTTGCTGAGGCTTTTATTTTTCAGCTTAACTCTTCAGGTAGGTTACATATTCTCTACCCAGGGAACACCTACTAATAAGGTTTGAGCACACTCTTGCAGTTTCTTTAAAAGCTAACTAACACTAACCTATCCCTACAGGACTCCACCTTAATTGCTATAACTTTACTCCTACTCCTGGCTTATATATTGCTGTGTTCCAGACTGATGCATTCTTTCCAGACAGGGCAGGTTCTGGGATTTGGGGGAGTGGAGATCATCTGTGACACAGGGGGAGAGGAGAAGGAGCAAGAAATGGTCAAACAAGATAGAAGATTTCTCCAGTCTGCCAGCCCCAAAATTTCCAAAAGAAGGGAAGAAAAATGAAGACAAAACAAAATTGGAACCTTGGGATTTAGGGGCTGCAGAGAAGGATCCAGCTGACTTATTTTCTGCAAGAAAATATCCCTAAAAAATAGCAATTCAGATGGAGTGAGACAATACATGTGAGCTGACTTAAGCTAACAATACAGACTGGAAAAAGTGAGTGCAGCAGTTTTATGTCCTAACTTTCAAGATCACATTTTTAAAACAACATATTTCAGTGCAGGCATGCCAGTTGCAGGGGTATGTTTTCAAGCTGAAAAAACTGGTCTCTTCATGCTGAGACAGGAATTTTTACTGAAAAATTGACCTAGAAGTGATTTTTTAACAGAGAGAAAAGTTTATAATGGTAAATAATCCAAAGCTGAAGAAAACTATTTTTTTTTAAATATCCATTTTTACTTCCTCTAAACTGATTTTCTCCAACACTCTTATTTTCTATTTCTGCCATTAAATCCCAAAGCCAGGGTTTTACTGTGCTTCAGCCCTTCAGGCTGTGCTGTTCTGATTCCTCAGCACTCCAAGGGCCCTGCAGGAATTATGTGCCTCTCACAATAGGACACATTTCTAGGGTGAAGGTTTAATTTGGTTTTGGACTGTGTGACTGAGTGGATGAAAAAGCAAACAAGAACTTCCTCACACCTCTCCATCAGTTCTACTAATGGGAGCTCTAAGGGTAAATGGGTTGATTTGCTCGGTTATGGGTGGGAAATGGACTGAAGCAATCCTCCACCCACCACATGTCCAGCCAAAAGCAATTTAGCCAGCTAGGAAATAAGGAAAACTGGGATGTCCTGCTGGTCCAGGGCAGCCATATGCTGTTATCTTCCCCAGGTGGGAAGGCAATGCCATGAAAGTTCAGATCAGTGGGGCTCCAGGACACCACACTTGTGTTAGAAGAGCTTTGCAGTGAACATGAGAGTGTTCCTGGCTTTGGACAGATGGGTTGGTCATGGCTTTCTGATGCAGCATATTCAATTTATCATTTGTTGAATATACACAGAGCAGCAGTGAGCTACTTCAGCAACCCACTGTCCCATAGACTTTCCCTTCGTCTTTTGGGGAATCCTTCAGAGACCTTTCTGTATGGGCCTGTCCAGTGGTAGCCCCCCAAATTCTCCCCCTGGATCACAGCAAAAGACGCCCAGAGCCTGTGTTCTGCTGTCAGCTCTGCAGCCTCATGCACAGGTAAGGGGACCCCACGAGACACTCTTTCCTAAAAACGGGGAGGGATTGTACTGCCATCCCAGTCAGCTTCCTCACAACACCCACCTGAGGCAGGGTAACACCTTTTGTCAATCGAGATGTGTAAGCTGGGTTGATGTGGACATCCCAGGGGCACAATCCAGGCTGGGCTGTCCTGCTGCACAGAGCGTGGGGCAGAGCAGGGATGCAGGATGTGACTCCCAGATTCCTGCAGTCACTCTGGTGTGTGCTGTGCCCAGCCCACCTCAGGAACCAGCTGGGACAGCGCTTCCTTGGGGATCCCAACCAACTCACCCCTGTCTGGTGCACACATTCCCTGAGAGAGCGAGCAGCACGGACAGAAGCACTGCCTGAATTCTCTGCTATCTTTTAGTGTTCTTTGTCAGCAGAACTGTACTTCTGTCCTGGGAATACCCCAGGGATGCATAGCTTCTGCTGATGAGCTAGGATTAGAAGGACTTTACATAAGGCTGTTTGATTAAGTGGCTATTATCAACTAAAAACTTGGTGCTTCCCATTAAGTACTCTCAAACGTGTCCTCATTTTACTTATTTTGTGCTTGCATTATGCTTTGGAAGAGGCAGCCTGGCCTTTTTGCCTCATCCAGGCCCTTTTGCCAACACTAATAAGATGTTCTGTCTTGTTCAGTGCTAGTTTAAGAACGGCAATGCCCTGATGGAGCCCTTCCTTAAAGGTGTTTCTCTAAAATCAGCACATCACCCTGTAGTTTGCTGTGCAAATTGGCCCAACCCCTGTGAACTTTCTGCTCCCGACCAGACCCTTGAGCACCTCTCCCCCAAGGCAGCTCTCTCCTTCCAGGAAATCAAAGCCTCCACCACTGACAAAGGACTAAAACAGTAACACTCTCACCTTTTCTCTTTGTTTCTATTGCTGTGCCAGTGCAGTTTGATTTACTCTTTCGCAGCATCTGTGCTCGGGCTTCAGTGATTTCCCATAATAGTCCAATATACTTTTCATGATCCATGTTCAATTTATACCCACAACCCACTTTAATCCTTTTGTCCAGATCAGTTATTTCATACTTTTGTACATCAAATTGCTTTCACCATCTGTTGGCCCAGTTGCCCTACATAAGCCAGACCCTCGGAAGGTATAATTGCAATATTGTTCATTATTTGCTCATTCTCCTTCCTCCCAACATACATAATGACAGCAAAATGAAGAAATAATTGAAATCTAATTTAAATTCCCTTCAGGTTTTTTACACTGTGCTGATCAAAATAGTAGCTAGGGTCTTCCAAAGAAGAAGCCATCCATCTCAGAAGAGCCTTGATGCCCTTGGATAGCTATCTGTGAAAACGAGTGAATTTTTGTAGGACTGGAGCACCATGTAACAGCATTTAGCTAAGCTGATGGCAAATGCTATCAGCACATCAGCATGCTGTTAAATCATTGCACAGAAGAATTCCAATCTGGTTAAACAGGATCTGATTTTATACTGCCACTTCCATGAAATAAATGTACTCGAAACATTATTTCTTCCTGTTTTATCTGTCTTCATCTCTATTTCAGCCGGAGCTCGTTGTGCTGGGGCTGTGCACTGCGCATCGTGCTTGGGCAGTTTTTCAGGCATCTACAGAGAAAAGTTGTAAGCACCAACCCTCTTCCCCAGGGATAACTATTCCTTGAGCTTTGATTTAATTTTTTCCTTCAGTCAGGAGGCCACCCACAGAGCTCCAGTTCTGCCTGACCTGCTTCATTTCTGCCTCAGCATTAACAGCAAGGGCGCAGAGGGGCATCAGTCTCTGCTAAAATTCATAGGTTAATTCAGACCTGGGTTTGCATTTGCCTTTAGGACTTACGGTGGGGAGGAATCTGCTGCAGAGCTGGGGGAAGCACCTCTGCCCAGCATCAGAGGCACACGCTCCAGTGCAATACATTCCAGCAGCACCCAGCTCCTGGAGGAGTAACTTCAGTGGAGAAAAATAAGACATGTAATTTCTTGTCAGGCTGTTGCATTTCCCACCGCTCGCTTTAACAATTACACTCTGTGACTTTTTTTATTAAACAACCGAAAAGAATAGATTCATGTAACCCAGGAAGAAAAATTGCCTGGAGAAATGAAACATACCCAGACTTAATTTTCTCTCCTGCGCTTTTTGAGGCATTTGAAATGAATGTGTTTTCAGTACAGCAGTCAGTAACAACACCTGTGGTTTTGGCACTTCTTTGCCATTTTGGCACTTCTTTGCCACGCTCACCTCTTCACCAGCCCAATTTTGTTACAAACAAACCCGGGAGGAATAAAAGGGCCCATCCAAGACATGGCACAAGTTTCTCCTCCTAAAACTAATGGAAATACTGCCATAGTTTACAACAGGGATTGCCAAAACCCCACAACTATTTCATATGCAGCTTTCTCCAAACCTTATTTTTAAAGCAATTAATAGAAGGGGTGATTGACCTTTAGCGAGCCATATCCCAGCGGGATTTGTAATCAATGCTTCTTCTGAGTGCTTCTTTGCACTGACATCTGTACCAATTAGCAGCGTCTTCTACAGAAAGGTTACACAAATACAGTTTTACTTATTATTATTTTTTCAGACAGGGAAAAGTTTTAAATGGGTGCCTGGACTTAACAGCTTCAATATTGGATTTGCTCTTGTAAGGAACAGGCTGCTTTTAAGACTGACCTGGAAAATAGATATTCAAGGAGCAGACATGCTCTAAGAGCTGAAGCACTTCTTTTTGCTTTCAAGACCAGAAGGTTGCACATAAAACACATTCCAATACTCATGACTACAACTTCAATGCTTTTTTAGACAGTGATGATTCTGAACTCAAGACCATCCTGTTGTAAACAGATAAGATAAACATGAAACCCTATTTGTTTGTTCAACTGATGCACCTTTGAAACAAAAATAAAATGTAGAAGAATAAAACTGAACTTTTCTTTGAAGACCAAACAGAAGATACTGAGACATCAACCTTCCCTCTAGAAACATCTCTGTTTAATTCCAATTCAACAAAATGTAACATGGTATCATGGCCCTGCCTTCGGGATGGGGAGGAGAATTGGAAAAAGGTAAAACTCGCGGGTTGAGATAAGAACAGGCTCATAGCTGAAAGAAAATAAAATATACTAATAATACTATCCACAATAATAACAATAATAATTATAATTGTAATGAGCATGTTAAAAATGGGGAAGATTGGGAAAGGAGAAAGATTGCGAGGAATAAAGGCTTTTGTCCCACATCATGTGCGAGTCAGTAAAATGCATCTTGCTATTCCTGGAATATTTCTCTCGTGAGGGACAGAAATACAATCCCCTTGGAACAGCTACAACAGTTTTGTTGGGAGTATTTTTTTTTACAGGCATAACAAGCTGAATCTTCCCTAGTACAGTTATTTCTGTTGGAATTGGTGCCTGGCAGAGCAGGTCCCTCACGGCTGGGGCAGGATGGGTTAAGATCTCTAGGGAGGAGACTGCTGCTTCAAAAATCAAGGACATTGATAAAGTTGAAGAAAGACTTGAAGGAATAAGTGCTCAGTGTTGCCACTACTACTGAGTGTCAGGGCAATTTTTAAGGCAACATCTAGGTTATAAACATGAAAATATGGCATTCCAGACTCGCAGCCATCTGAACGTGGCTGACGGTGAATGCTCATTTCTATCATTTCTCACCAGGGTGAGTATTGATTTCATTTCTCACACTACACTAGTCACTTGACCAAGCTGCAATCCATTATTTAATGTGTTAGTCACACTGGCTTGTGGGGGCTTGTGGTCTGTAGTCTATCATATGGTGACCTTTAGGGTGACTGGCACAGCCTTAATCATGATAGAAAACGCTGATACAGAGGTATTCACATCATTATTTCTAGCACTGGCAATAGGACTGTTGAAGGAGTAAGGTATGAGTAGAGTGCCATTTACTGTTCCCTGTGGACAACTGTAGTGATTTGTTGTACAGTTTATTGTTTGGGGTTTTTTTTAAGGACAAGGACAAAAAGTTGGCTGCACAGGCAGCTGAGAGGAGGTAAATGCTCTGTTTTAGGAAGGAATGCTCAGAATAGAGGTATCAAGGCTGAAATTCCTCACACTAACTCCTTGCACAGCTTTTCCCAGCAACCTCATTCTCCTCCAAAAGCACTGAGCAGAGAGTTTGAACCCCAAAATGAGGGATGAGCCCAGTGACGTTGTGAAGTCCTGTAAAAGCTTCATATTTGTGACGCTCAAGATGGAAGATGCTCAAATACTCTGGGAGCATACAGACATTAAAAATGGCCAGGAGAGCCCAGCCCACAGGGAGTTTGCAATATAAGCAGCTGACCTGTGAGCTGGAAGGTCTCTGCTCCCATGAGAAGCCCTAACAGCACAAACCATTTTTCATTGAGACCAGTCTCACCCCTCAATGTCCTCCCTCTGTAGGAAATAAATGAAAGGGATCAATATTTTTCCATGCTAATTTTGTCATTTGCTAGCCTTCCTTGTAATCTTTGAACTCTTTCCACCTTCCAAACTATCCTTCCCTTCTATAAACATTATTACCCGTCCAAAACGTTTTGCAGCTATTACATGAGCTGTATCAACATCCTCCAGAAGAGTAGGAAGCTGTGATTGATGGTGAGATCCTCCCCACTGTGAAGGGTTAACCCGAATCTTAGGTGTCATTCAAGCTCCCAGGCTGACCCTCAGCGAAAATTAATAGCTTGTATCTGCTTATCATTCCTTTCCAGTACATTGTCAAATCGTTTCATCTGTGTTTAAATGGATCAGTGGTTTTCATCTTCAGTGTTTCCTCGTTCCTCTTTTGGGTTTTACTAATTCTTTGTTGTTTGCAGGTGTTTTCAAAATCATAGAAGAAAGTTCTTTTGTTCATTGCTTTTATTTTTATTTCATAAGGTTTTCACAAAGTTGGAGGCAAAGGACAGACACCACATTAACAGAGCTATGTTGTCTTGCTCCAGCTAAAAAGTGGACCACTTTTATAAAAATGGATGCCTTTTGTAAGTTGCATTACAGACATGGCAGTGTCATCATTTGCAGCTAATCAAAACATGCCAGTTGGGCACAGATTTCCTGAACACATGTATCAGTCTTATTTGTCATGCAAGTTATAAATTTAAACTGATGCGTCTCTTACAACCATTGGTGCAGGAGACGGAAAAGATCCATAGGGAGGCTTTCAGCTTCCCATTTAGTCCTAAAGTGGAACAGAACTCTATCAGATGTATTATTATTGTCATTATTATTTAATATCCCCCTCTGCCTCCCCTGTGCATCAGCCACTTAACAGAAAGCACGAGTGCAGCCCTTGTCTCAGACTGCCTGCCATCCAAGTGACAGACTGGTGTCCAAGGGACAATAAAACATATTTCAAAGAGGATGGCCAGGATCCTCCTGGAATGGCTGCATGGTTGCCCAGGAGAGAGGGGCCAGCTGGCTGGTGGACACAGAGGGATCTGGGGGTTGGGTTTGCCGCTGAAGTGTAAATATGATGGTGCAGCCATGAGTTTTCAAGAATGGCACGATGGTGAATGAATTCAAGGAGTGCCTGTGAGCAGTGATACTTCATTAGCACAGACACCAAAGAGTGACAGACAGAAAGAAGTATAAAGAAATATATCGCAGGTGCTGAATAACAGAGGGATGATAAACTGACCCGAGTGCTGCTGTAAATCCTGTCCTCAGGCCGGGGTTCAGATGCTCTGCAAGCCCTGGGCAGTGTCTAAGCCCTCAGGCCTGAATTAGTCATGCTTCCAAGCTCAAGAATTTCTTTCAGCAGTGCTCTTCACAACTCCAGCTTGAAGTCTGTTCTTGTGCTGTTTCTGCAGGACTCACGTGCTTGACTTGGAAAAAAAAAAATCCTTTCTTCATTACAGTTTGCAGGTTACAGAGTTAACAAGAAAACCTTATGTACATCAGCCTTGGGCAAAGGCAGGGGACATTGTTTGTGCTTCCAGGTGACCCCTGGAGCCCAGTGATGGCCACATTCATCACCTAGATGAGCTTTCCTTGGGAAAGCATACTTTGAATTTGTTCAGACCTTAATGAGTTATCTACGAACCATCAAATATTTCACATTCCACGCGGATCATCCGGGTTTCCTAAATGACACCATCAGCTGCAGTGGCTGCAAGGATCGTAAATAACTCCCTCAGTTTAATGAGTTACAGTCTGAGGAAAGGCTCCTCTACCAGGTAATGAGTCACAGTTTCACTCTGTTGTGGATCAGCTGAGACCCTTGATTTACTGTCAGAGCTACCTGTATTAAAACTAATCAGAGGCTATCGAGGAAACCCAAACAGACCCAATCTACCACAATTTAATCTCCCCACAAATAAAACCTACTCATAAATCAGAGCCAGCTTGTAAATGTGTCCCTCTAATGCTTCTATTAGGAAACCTAAACCCACAAAAAGCTCTGTAGGATGTGAAAATTCTGGTAATGTCAGTGGTACCAGGCTAATTCATAACACACAAGGAGCTGTAAGATACATTCTGATGGCTAAATAACCATGATAGAGAAAGCAATTTGACAGATATGTTGATGTATCTGTTTTCATTTTGAAACTTAAAATGGACATATTTTTACACTTTTATCGACCCTCCCAGAAAAACACAGAGGAAATTATAGATAAAGCTGTTAAAATTGTCATTGTCATTTTTACTTATTGAAAGGAGAATTCTGATAGAAAATCCAGCAAACAAAACATACTGCTTTTAATAAGAAATGGCATAAAAAGCTGAGTCTCACAGAAACACGTGTATTTATTTTGGGTGAAGCATCTCTCTTGATCAGCTCTGGTAATGAGCTCTTCTCAAACAACTGCAATAGTTCATGGACGGTCTGTTCAGCCTGATTGAGAAAAGGCATGTTGATACAATGGAATGACTGGGGTGACAATAACTCTCTTGAATAATCATTATCATATTGTCTTGTCCAGGTGGTGAAACAATTTCCACGTAGAGGAGAGCTGACACTGAGCCTTTGTTCGGGAGAAAGCAGCACCTCCAGAACTTCAGTCCACAACAGACCAGGTAGGCATTGCTGCAATTTATGTAAGTCAACAAAGCTGAATATTTAAAAAGCCGTATCTTTTGTAAAGGCCTTGATTCTCATCCTCTCAGGACATGTACTGCTTCAGTTCTCTGTTCCAGAAAGGCATTTTTAGTTTTGTACGAAAGGAAAGAATCAAGATCCTTCTTGTCAAAAGATTAGTGATAAGTGTCCACGTGGATGAAGTTATGCAAGGGAGTTTTATTGAGTACACTGGTTGTCTCAAGCTGCCATGCTCCATTTTGCTTCAATGCGATGTGCACAGACTATTAATAAAAGTAAATTAGTGTGTTTGGGACAAAAAATCAAGGAAATAATTTATGACAAAATCTGCATTCAAGCCATCTCTCAGCTTTCACGTACTGGTCATAAATCACTGAAGAGACATTTATGATTGATTTACAGGAGAGTTTTATATTACCATAGATGTATAAAAATAATAGTTGCCTTCCGAACAACTGTCCTTCATCCTAATTATGCAGCCAAACATATCCTTCACAACTGACAGTTAGGATGTTTCTCTCAGAAAAGAGACTTTGAAAGTCAGAAAGGGAGCTAAGGTGTGGGTGCAAAGGTAGATCCTGAATGACAGTTTCAAGTGTTTGTTGTTCGGCAGTGGGAAATAGTTCCCATCCTTGTGTTTTCAATATGGGTTGTGGTGTCTTTATGGCACCAGATCCCACTGAGCTCTAGGGATATCCCTGAAAACAACATCTCAAGGTTATTTCTTTCTCTAGATTAGGTCCTGTCAGTAACTTTCCTGTTTAAGTGCATATGGTCTCCTCTGGGAAGATGAACAATTTTAGTGGCAGAGTGAATCCCATCTCTTGACGCCCCATCATAAGTATGAAAAGCCAGAACTAGTTTCTTGATCTAGAGAGGAAGGACACTTAAATGAGTAGTGAGGGATTATTTATTTTTCAATCCATTTGAACTAGCCATCCCATTCTCTGCTGTGAGACAATAACTAGCATCCAAATCTCCACTGCTGAATTCCATTCTTGGCTTGTGGACAGCCTTTCACACTACAAAAATGTAGGAGATAGAAACTGTGTCTTTTTCTCAATGAAAAATAACGGCTGAGGGCTGCAGGCCACTCTACCCAAACAGCAAACATTCGTGTGAGAGCTTTCAGGATATTTCCTATAACCCAATTATTTTCCTTTTAAAATAGCAATGAAAAGTGGAGCAGGAATGTAACGTTGTTAAGAACCTGTCAGGCTTTGCCTCTCCTTGTTGCTCCATTTTCTCCATGCTTATTGAACACTCTAGAATTAGCATCAGGCAAGGCTTGAGAAGCATCAAGATAACAAGCTCACAAATCTCCTTTAATGACACCTTCCTTTCCCACACCCTGACTTTTTTTTAACAGGAGAGCTGTTCTGTTACATCAACCAAAATATGGGCTCCGTTTGCTTCACAGTAAGTAAATGAATCGGACATTTTTTTCCTCGAGGGCCTTGCTTATTTCAAGGTCAAGTAGAGCAACTCCTTGCTGCCTTACTGAGGCACTGTCAAATAACTTGGTTTTATTCTTTGACCTCCTATTGCATTGCTCTGTTTTCCTACTGGAGGTCAGGCCAAGAGCAAGTGAATTCCCTTTATCTTTCAGTGATTCAGCTAAGTTCCAGTGAGGTCAACAACTCCTCTTTCCCCTGCATTCCTCTGTCCTGCATTTTTATCATTGCTTCAGAGATATTAGACTCCTTCATACCAAACACTGCAAGGATCCTTCATAAGGGGAAGTTCGGCCTCGAGGACCACAGGGATGAAAAAGATGCAGCGAGACTCTGGGTGCTCTTTGGATAAAGTTTGCCTGCAGACCCTCAGGAAGGGGCTCTGCAAGGTCTTCAGCCAGTCTTCTGCAGTGACTTCAGCAAAGGCTCCCCTCACACTTAAGTCTTTCTATCAGATGACCATTGCCTTAAATATCAGTTTGTGTACTCAGACATTACTTACTGCAAGAGGCTGTTAAAGACGTTTCACTTTCACATAGACATGAAGTAATATAGGGATTCTGTTAATTCTAAAAGCTTGAACCAATAAAGCACAACAAACCACTAAACCCCCAACAAAATAAGTTTAAAAAAAAAATAATTCCATTCTTGATGTCCCTACTTGCTTCCATGAGTCTATGTGCAAACCTTTGAGGACCAAATGCTGTCAAGAATGCTGACACTCAGTTATAACAGGCTATTACAGTAGAGTACAAGGCAGAAGAAAAACATTTAATTTTGGCCAAAATGCTCGCTATATACTCTTATTGCTGCCATTTTTCAAAGGCACATTGTTACTCATCAACATGAACCTAAAAGATTACAACTCAACTCAGGGTTATGTGTCCAGCCAAAAAGACGGTGACTGACCTTATGGTACCCAGAGGCATTGGCACAGCTAAGGTGACAAAAGGGTGTTCTTTTACATCAAGCTCACCCAACTGAAATTACATAAGTATATAAGGTAACACCCCACAACACTGTCAGCTGCTCCTAAGATGAACCTATCGAATTGAACTGGGGTCATGCATCAGTTGAAGGGGTGAGAGAACTCNCCAAAACAACCAAACAAAAAGAAAGAGGCAATAAAAAGTCTAGGGTTTGGGAGCTGGTTTTGTTTTGAGGAGCTGTTCCACAACATCATGATACTGTCAGTGCAGCTCCTCCCTTTTCTGTCTGCACTGTCCTACTTTGTGTTTGCTGATTGCCTTGATTCTTTCATGGACAGCATAGGCCACTATTTTATTTGTCATCTGACCATTATTCAGCTTCCCACTGTCCCATGAGCACCTTTACCTCAGCCTGAGAGATGGAACACCCTCCACACTGACTCACTTCATCTGTGACTACAGCATGTCCTAGAGAGACCCTAGTACTACAGATTCCCCACAAAATCACAAAGGAAATTCTCTTCCATTGGGAAGAAACAGCTAATCCAGGAAAGCCCTAAGCCACGTTTTTACCAGTTCAGAGATGTTAATAAAATCTATTCTGCAAAGAGATACAACAGTCATTTCAATAAACCCAGGAACTAGTACCTTGAGACAAATACATGCTCTACATCATGCCTAGAGAAAAAATATGACTGCGCTGAAAGCAAGCAATGTTTGATTGAGAGCATTCATGCCAAGCTGCAGGATCCACTGGGAATGTGGTCACGGACAGTAAATAAGAGGCTCCAGAGGAAGTCAGCCTGTGCACCCATGGCTGGATTTCAAGATGCCACTGAGTATCACTGTAAACAACTTCTTTATTAAGGGGACAGTCTGATTTACAAGTACTGGGTCCACCAAGTCATTATCTAGCATGAAGTATAAGGACACAACTGTTCAGCATCTGGGTGGAACTCCACTTGCTTACAACGTGTTTATAATTCCCTTGGTCCAAAGCACTTCACAAACTTTCATATAAAAGCTCTGCTACATTTTGCTGTTAAAGGAAGTTACTCACAAGGTGGACACATAGAAGGAACCAAATTGTGTCCAGCTAACACACAAAAAAAAACAAAGTAAGGGGTCAAAACGAAACCACAGCAATGAACTTTGGGCTGACCTGCTAATATTAACGCTCAGAGTTGGGCAGAAGTGTCCGTGTGTCACCAGCAACTGCGACTGTATGAGGGCTTGGTGTGACTTCCTACACGAAAGATGCCACCATCACTCCTTGTGCTACCCCACCACCTGGATGATGAATTCTTAGACTCCGGGGAACACTGCCTCCTGCTGCATCATCAGCCACGGGCGGGTCTGGCCAATAATATTTTCCAGAGTGTGACAGTGATGGGAAAGCAGAACATTTGTAATAAGGTGTTACTACCATGAGTAAGTATCTTGGTTGTTTCACAAATGAACATCAATGTGTAAAATACACATGGCGTTCCCTTTTTTGACTAACTAAATAGAATTATCTTCTAGAATTAGAGCTTCAAGGTCTCATCCTTACAATAAAGAAATTAAGTATTTTTTATTGTATATTGACTTACAGTTTGGACAAGCATTGCTTTATGAGATGCTGATTAATAGTCAGGAAAGCAGCAGTCTATTGTCCAGTAATTTACTTTTCATTTTCTGATTCTGCAAATTAACTTTCCTACTAAATGAGGCGTTAGGCTGATGTCAATATTTGCAGGTACTCCACAATTATACTGTGTTTGCTAAATCACATTGCTTTAATTCGAAAGTCATTCTGATTTCCATTTAGACCATGATCCTGCTGGGTGCCTCGTTCTGCTGTAAAAGTGTCGCATGCCCTCAGGTCTCATGGAGTCAGTGGCACTAGAGATTACTCAGCTGCCTTCAGATCCAAGTCTCGTTTATTTGGGAAACCGTAATTGGAGAGTAGAGCCAGGTTTATGCAATGTGGATTGTAGACAAGACACACAATTCTTGCATTTAAGAATCTGCTCTCTTTTTTAACTCTTTTTATAGATGGAATTTTCAAGGTGAACCTTCACCTCTCGTTAAACTAATGTGTCCTAATTTTCTGCAGTTTTTAGCTTCAGTGAGGTGTTCTCCATCCTTTCATCATGTGGGGGAAGGAACAGCTATCTAATCTGCTTGTCTGAAGGAAATGCCTTTTTAATGAGTCCAAGTCTCCAGCAGGACTCAAAATAGCAAGGCAGTAAAGTCAGAAGTGTTTATAGAAAGAAATTGCTTTAGAACTGTTAGTGTCATGGTATCTTGGAAATGACAGCTGTTGATACATCCACGAGCTGCCCCAGTCTGAGCTCTCCTTACTGCCATGCACCCTCGGCTGATGGGCACACTTACAACCCCATTCTACACCGGTAGATGATTAAAATCCCTTCCTGTCTCCTCCCTCCTGTACCAGCTGATCCACAGGGTTTTGCACCGGAGAATCATGAAACATAATTTCAAAGCCATCCCAAGGAAAAGCCTCTTGGCTAAAGCCCTGGGATCTCTTATTTATTTACATTTTCTTCCTTGTACTTGGAACATATCTGAAGTTATTCCTTATTTTCTTAATATGTAAGCCTTCCCTCAGACAAATGCACCAAGCAGGACCAGTCAGGGGTGCAGATCCCGTGCCAAGGGGATATGATTTACGTTACACGCAAATCTGTTTTGGCAGCACATGAGCTCTCCTTTCATCCAAATGGCTTAAAGCAAACGAAAACTGGCCCGAACATGGATACACTGTCCTGGAAAGAAACCGAAATGGGTGTAGTCTGAGACTGGCATCTGAGACAGCTGTCCCTGATTTTTAACTTCACTGGCAGGATTTCGAGGGGAGCAGAATGCAAACCTCTCAGGAACATTGTTTTCCTGTACCTAACGCAGCGCTGTGACATCCTCGCAGCCAGGTGAGAGCATCTCCTCTGCCAGGGCTAGGGGCAGAACAAGCGCCAGACCGAAGCAAGCATGCCCCGAGGGCGGCTCTCACGGTGATGCTCCTCAGTCACCCTTGCAATTATGTCAGATTAGCAGCGATTTACAGCCGGGCTGGCACCCAGGGCCACAGGGCAGGAGAGCAGCCCCACGCTGCACAAACACCTGTCTAAAACCATAGCCATGGGGAGGGGTGAGGATGCAGACACTTGGGTGAGTGTCAGACTGCAGTAGCTGCTCCTGACCTACAGCGGTGGAAAGGAGAGTTATGAAGTGCAGTCACCCTGTAGAGAATATCCAGAGCAGTTTTGGTGGCAGAAGTCAATAGTTATGGTTGCAGCACCACTTTGGTTGGAGTTTTTTGAACATATGCCACAGGTCTTCTGTAAGACCATTGTTTTCTCTTAGCACCTGTTCTTGGTTTTCCCTGCTGCATCCTCAGCAAAAACAGGTACACTGCTCCAGTAAGACTGTACTGGGTGAGGCACGCATTAGCTCCCTGGACTGTAAAATACGTCTGGAAGGTTTGGGAATACGATTCCAATGGCAATTGTAGAGATGCCTAACGATACAGCTCAGCTGCTTGCTTTGGCACATTTCACAGGAGTGGTTTCCACCACCTCTGCTGAAGGGAAATCATCCTCTCCTGTTCCTTCTCCTGTTACCCACACTGCTGATGGTCCAGCTTAGATTTTCAGTTTGCACTTTTGCCCCTTGAGGTGTAAGATACCAGTCAAGTACTGCACTGAGGTCCTCACCCTTCACAGCTCTCTCTGTTCTTCAGTGCCACATACCCCATACACCAGAGGCAATGACTCTACACATGGATCAAAAAAGTTATGCCTGCCTAGTATCAAGAACAGGATTATACAGCTAATTTGCAGTAATATTAACCATGAACAGGAGGGGAAAAAAGTGAACTAAAGCAGAAATTGCTTCAGCGTGGTGACAGATAAAGAAAACTCTGCCTGCTCAGGTTACCCAGAGGTGAATGCTGGACACAAGCCCACAGGTACTCAGCAAGGAGATGTCCAGAGACAAGATGTAATGAGATGGTCTCAGGAGAGCTGGCTTGTTTTAAGATTGGAGTGACCAGCCTTATCTAGGGCAGCACGCTGCCCCCCAGCAATGAACGTTAAGGTGTTCATAAAAAACTGACAGGGTATGTGCAAGATATTTAGTACAACTTACTGTGGGGGGAAATGCTTCCTTTGATTGGGGAAACAGCTGAGAACCGCACTGGCAAAACTGCTGAGCCGTGAGGAGAAGGGACTATTCTAGCTATAGAGCCATTTTTCATTCTAGGCTAATGATAATCCAAGAACATTAGTATTCCACACATTAGTAGTTAAAGCTGAGTCAATTTAGGCCAGAAAAGCTGTTTGGGTATAGCAATAATTAACTATTAAATCCAACCAGGTCACTTGTCCATCCCTGAAGCATTCTACTGAGATCTCTCAGGAATGTGGTCTGTTGAGAGGTGGCAAAAAGCAAACTCAGGTCTACCAATGTACTGAAGTGGAGATGCAAGACCCTCAGTCTTTCTTTCAGCAGAGCAACCCAGAAGGAATTTTTCTAAAGGAAATAAGTGTGAGTATACAACATAAAGAAGAGCAAAAAATCCAGGCATTCTGTCTCTCCTGAACAGAAACTGAACTGAAAATTGTATTCTGCTGCAATAAACCAAGCAACCAGATGTTTCAGATAATTAGTATTAGAGTCAATTTTTTCTAGCAGCTGTTTTCCTTGTGAAAGACAAGCAGTGTATCAGCCTGGACAAACTCTTCCAACAGGATGTCTAAGACGTGATCAAGACACAAGATGTCATTTGCATATATTATATATACATATATATATTCTCAAGAGCTTTAAAGCATCAGCTTGAATATTGGTAACTGCAGTAGCACGTGCAGAAGTTTACTTCTGCCTCCAGATATATACTTGGTGAGTTACATGAGTTTTCAGAGCTTTACTGACTTTAGCATCTAACCTAGAGCAGTTGACTGGAAAGAGCAGCATGACCCCAAAATGTGTATTGGTTCTGCTGGGATTTTTTTTTTCAATAAATTTTAAGACTTGCCCTAGCATAACTCTCTATGTTCAAGTATTTTGAGAGACACCACTCTGTTTTCACCTATTTAAAAGTCTGTGAGCTTGTCCATCCTGTTTGTAACGCACTAGAGCATCCACCTGGAGCAAAGCATCTGTCTAGCCACACTAATTGAATTAGCCTGTGAATTTACCCATCTAGGGATAGAGACCTTGCTAGCTTCCCAGCTTCAGACTTTTTATAGAAGAGGAGGCTAAATAAACATTTCAGGAAGGAGATGAGCACTTTTGTTGTCTAAAGAGATTTCCAGAAAACTCGCCTTTTTGGGGTTTCTTTGGTGGAAGAACCAGTTTTTTCAGGACAGAAAACAAACACCTTATGAACTGGCAGAAACCTGTATGGAAGAGCCAGTTTCTCATGGCCTCATGCAAAAACCTTGGCAGTTGAGGCCTCAGGTAGCTTCTAATGTGCATCTTGTGAGGCTTGCAGTCTGGAGGACTGATCTGTATCTCATTAAAATGAAGACCGCTCATCTACAAGCACCAGTCTGTTCTCCCCACTAATTGTTTGATAACGATGCTTCAGGCCATTAATGTTGGAGACTGTGGCCCTGGGGTGGACCGGCTTATTGACACCTGTTGATGTGGCCCAGACTTGCTGGAAAAGCTGTGGCAAGACAAAGTTCAGCATGGGAGGGACCTGTTGGCAGCCGACGAGCAAAGGGCAGCAATTGAGTGTGCCAGCTCTTTCTCTTTTCTTTGCAGCAATGGCTTGCAGTTCCGCGGAGGCAATGTGCACCTGCTGGTCTGAGAAAAGATTCATCAGCCTGGGTGGAGACTCTGCTCAGAGATTTTCAGCATCGTGTTTACTAAGGTTACTCACGTAAAAATAGAGCAAAATAAAACACCCCCAAGAGGCGGTAATATCTTGGGAGAAGAAACTCTAAAAGAGTACGGGAAGAAAAAAAAGGGCTCATTCAAAATATTAGTTCTCTTGACATCCTGGGGATGACTGGTTTATGCCCTGAAAATTAAAACGGTCTTAAGTTCCTTTTTCAAAGATATTTTCTGAGGTGTTCAGGAGCTTCAAGGCCTCAACCACCTTTGAAAATGAAATTTAGGATGTATATGATGGGGTATTTCTGAAAAATGTGATCTGTGTTTCCACAGAGAATTCTTCCTCTCAGAGGCCATGGGCAACCCAGCACTAAATGGATCATGGATTTAAAGTTCCACATAACTCGAAGTTTAATAACACAAAGAAGCAGAAGAGCAGCCCCCAGTGTGGATCCAGAAATGAACTAGAAAAGTGCATGTCAAGAGCGAAACAGATCAGGTTTTGCAATTACGCCAACCAGGAATGTGATCTGTAATAGCAGAAGTGAAGATCAGTGGTTTTTAACAGATGATATCTCTTGAAATTAGAACTCGAGGTGGGGCCAACCACAAAGGGCACCACGGAAGGCAGGTGGCAGGGACACGAAGCATGGCCAAGGCAGGCGCACGTGGCAGCGGCAGTGCGACGCAGGTCACCTCCAGCCGCTCATTTCTTCTTACATTTAATTTTTGTGAGGCCTCCGCTTCCCTTTGCAAAGGGGTCCCTATAACTGAATGGAACAGGGGACACACGCCGGCAGAGAGCCGCCGGCCGGGCCGATGCGGGGGCATCCTGCCCTCAACCTGCGGGAAGAACCCCGACTCCCAGCGCCGCGCGGGAGCATCCTCGCTCCCTCCGCTCCCGGGTGCGGGGCCGCAGCCGGGGGGCAGCGGGGTCAGGGCGGGCGCTGCGGCCGCTCCCCTCGCCGTGCCCGGAGCCCGGGACGGGGCCGCCCCGCCCG
>VZRR01005155.1:1404474-1586219 GCA_013398015.1 Oreocharis arfaki | reverse complement strand
CGGCGGAGCGCAGGGGAAGTTTCCCCGGCGGCGGGGCGGCTCTGCGGGCAGCCCCCCAGCCCGGGGGGGTCGCGGCAGCCCGGCGTTTGGCGGCTGAAATGACTCAGCAGTGCCGAGGGGTCACCCACCCGCTGCCTCCCAACTTGTGCGGCCGGTCCGCGGGACTCCCGAGCGCCCGGAGCGCGGCCGTGCCCGGGGCGGGCTGGCACCAACGCGGGTACCCGGCTGGCCGGGCACTCGGCTCCAGTGCCAGGCTTTCCACTTCACACTGAATAAACACCGGCAGAATCTAGCGGGGCATTTACTTCGTGCCTCCCGCGTTACCCGTTTTCCTCATCCTCTTAAGTGATGCAGCGGTGCAAAGCGCAGCAGCCCCGAAAGTCCCGGTGCTGGGTACAGAGCAATCCAAATAAGACTTTAGCACTAAATCTGCATAGTGAGATGTGGTGTCAGAGGCAGAAGTGTAGTAGAAGAGTTGGGAAGATGTCCATACGGCTGTGCTTGTGCCTTGAAGTGTACAGCCTGTGGAAATGTTCTGCTTCCAGCAGATGTAAGTGTATAGTTGATTTAAATTTCTCAAAATAGCTTGCTGGATTTGAGAATTATAGTTTCCATGGAAAAGAAATGTATTCATAATCTCTGAGGCTTTTTGAGGCCATACACATAATATATTCTACAGTAAATGTAAGAACTCTGCATTTGGTACTTGTATTCAGTATTTAGCATTGCTTCTCTCACATGCTCAAACTACTTATGCAAATTTGTACTGAACGTGAGCTATAATTTTTCAAGGTATGTGACTAAACTAACCATGGTTAATATTCCCTGTTAATATGCAATGGAAATTAGAATTCATCTCCATATAATAAAACATAAGTTTAGTTTCAAACATACTTGTAATTCCAAAGGAAACTGCATCACATCTGATGAGATAAATTCAGCAGTTCTATACCCTAGGTGAGTATATGTGGATATAACTTAATTGTAGGAGCCTGACAGGGACATGCCTGTTTTATGTGAGTAACACCTTAGTAAGTAAATATATTGTTTCCGATGAGCTACTTGCAAATGAGCTGTCAGTGTGAATGCGTGTGGGATAATCCTTCCTCAAAGTAATAGCCAAGGAAGAGCCCACGGGTGATGTCACCCAGTGGGCACTGGTGTGCCGGCAATGTATGGATCTGCTAGAGGACTCTATATCAGCACGCTGCGCTGGGGTGTTTGAGCGTAGGATCAGCAGCAATAGTCCCTAGTGTGGCATTTTCCTCAAACTCCTTTGCATTGCTCACTCCTCACCAGTTTAGCATTTGTTTTCCTGTTTTCCCCAACTCCTGGGGAGTGCTTTGTACCGGAGTAGCGTTGCTGCTCCTTTGGAGCGTTTCACACACCCCAGCCCCGCCGTCTGGAAATGAGCACTGCGATTCCCAGAGTCCTCCCTCCTCCAAGGGCTGGGCTCGACTGAGGTGCTGCTGTCTCTACTCTCTGCCCTTCTCCACGTCTGTATCCTGAGCAGCATGACAGCGTGCCCTATGGCCAGCCGGATCCACAGGCAGTGACAGCCAACTGGGCAGTGGGATGAAAGAAAAAAAAAGCAAACTAAACTCGAAACAATCCCTAGCATGCGTGAGCAGTGGCCCAGCTGCACTGGGCAAGTGTTCTCTGTTCCCTGTATAATTTATCTGCCGTCATTGGAAATACCATGCAGCTTTTCATACAATGAACAGATGCAAATGTGGAATTGTCGTTGCAGGGTGAATCTGTGCTGAAAGCGAGTCTGCCCAGCACTGTGCTTACAGGTGCTGCAGGGGAGTTGAGAGCAGGAGCAGCAAAGATGCTCGGTGGGAAGCGTGGAGGATTTAATCGTTTTTGCAGACTGAGTGTCCCATGGGGACCAAGTGCTGTTCTCAGGTGCTGTCAAGGGGTGGAATCAGTGGAGGCACTGCGGAGTTGCCCAGGTGTAATTTGCTCAGGCCCCTGGGATGAGTGGGGCTCGGCAGTGGCTGCCGGGCTGCTCCCCGAGGGACAAATTAGCAGGTGAGACAAAGCGGAGAGCAAACAGAAAGACAGACAAATAGAGAGATGCTGCGTAGGACAGGCACAGTGTGTAGTTCTGGGCAGTTGAATAAACTACTAATTTTAGCCTGTCAGCAGTGAGGGAGTTCTGTATTCATACTTCTGCTTTCCTTGGCCACATGTGTGGCTTTCCCTAGTTATTTGTAACTCAGGAAGAGAAACCTTTCCTCGCCTTATACGGCGACAAGTTGGTTTCCTCAGATTTTGTCTGTCTTGTTCTGCACAGGGAGACCATGAGGGCAGAAACTCATCTTGTTAAGAAAACAAGCCAGGGGCTTGGCTTCTCAGGAGTGATTGAAGAGCTCAGTTTGGACTGGGCTTGGCTTTCATGTCAGTACATTTAGAAGTGGCTATTGTTATTTCTTTTTAGAGATGTAAAAAACCTCCCCTTTTCCATGTTCGCTGTACAATAGCAGCACTCGCTTGAATATATGTACAAAGTATACATTCATTCATTATGTGGTTTTTAAGCAAGGATCATTCACTTTTATTTGTTCATAAAACATTGTGCTTGCCAACAGGGCTTTATAAATAATAAATGCTGATAAAAATCTATAAAAAGTCCAGTTCTTTTCCCACAGAACTCAGCAGTGAAAATAACCCAGGTTGCCAGCAGTAGATGTCTGTGTTTAAATAGTGTGGTGTCTCTGAGGTTCTTCATGTGAAGTTTTAGGGAGTATTTGATCAATGTCACGTTCCAAAATATTTGTCTATTATTATGCTTGCTGTTTGCAAAATGCACATGTTCCAAAATTACTTGGTGCCATATCCTGCATAGTTTATGCAAATACAAGCCTGCGCTGCTGCTTTAATTTCTGGGGCTGCTGAATACACCCTATTATTTGCATATTCGTGTAAGGTTTTGTGTATGCATTTATTTGGCTTCATCTAATTACTCCTGCGTGCTTTTGGAAATTTGAATTTGCCAGCAACTGCAGTGGCAGCGGGGAAAATGCTGCTTGTAGTCTGCAGGCATTCCTGCTGCAGAAGTTACTCAGGATTTTCACAGCAACTTTTAAAAGCCCAGCTGATTTCCACCCGCGGTTGCTCTCCTGCAGCGCTGGGCAGTGGATTAAAGAGCTGAGGGTGACTGGTGCAGGTGGCACCAGGAGGGAAGGGCTGGAGCCTCCGTTCTCCAGCTGGAGCCTTGTGCCTTTCGGGTGGATGCAGCAGTGTGATCAGTCATGCCAGCCGTGCAGCGATGAGGATTTCGATAAGGCTGATTCACATACCTTGGCAGCGCTTTCCTGCCTGTCCACCTCCCTCCCTGTGAATTCCTACGTGCACTATATTTTGGAATATTTTTACCGGTAATAACGTTCCAAGTACTCCTGACGGTTTGTCGCTGAGGCATTTCATCACCCTGCCAGTCAAATCTTTTGCCTAGCCAGTGGTGAAATCATTGCTTGAGCAGAAGGCAAAGAGCCCTCAGTTTGACAGCCACAGTTTGTGGAGCAGTAGTGCAGTTTCATTTCTCTGCCGAGCCTTTAGCCTCGGCTCGCTCTGGTTCAAACTGACCTAGTTGCGAGCATCCAACATCTGCCAAAGTCATGGGCTTCTTTAGATAAAGGGCATGCATATGGGAAGCGCGTTGGGAGCCAGTTCTGTGGTGTGCTCTGGGGAGCTGTTTTTACAGAGCTTTACTGAGCTGTCTCTGTTTGCTACAGCTTTGAATGCAGCCATTCATGTGTTTTATCAAGTGATAGAGGATGACTGGCCTGAGCACGGGATGGAAAGGAAAATAATTGGTCCCTCCCAAGGAGGTTGCATTGGTGTTTGCGTGGGAATGAATGCCAAATTGTTTCTTGTTCTGCTGAATGAAAACTTTGGAGCCATGCTTTAACTTCCTGTGGAGAGCTTTGCCCGTGCAGCAGTGTTTGACTGCAGCCTGCAAAAACTCTCTTAACGAAGTGTCTGCAGTAAAATTAGTGCCGTGTGACCTCAGGTGAGAGTGTGTGTGTGTGTGTGTGTGTGTGTGTGTGTGTATGTGGTCTCTGAGACAAGCTCCTTCTGTGCGGTTTTATTGCTTCTGGGGTTTGGGATATCAATGAAAATCTTGAAATTCCATCTTCAGGAAGAAGATAAGTATCAAAGATAAATACAGAAGTTAATCACCAAAGGGCTTCTGGTGGAACAAACGGAAATAGGGGCCCTGTGCGATGAACACCTGGGAGCTGAGGGGTTAACGGCAGAATTTGGCTCTTGGATTTTTTACGTTGTTTTGGTGCACAACCCCTTCCCCTGCCATGTTAAATGTAACAAATAACTGTGTTCTGTGGTACAGACCTGGTCAAATCCTCCTTGAAATCTGGCAAGATCTGCATGGAGGATGTCATTAAAGTCAGTTTTTGGGAATACTGCAGTGCTTCAGAGCTTTCTGTTGTGCTTGGTGCTTTACAATGGAATTTCCCTCTGAGTATTTGCGGTCTGAATGGACGGGGTGGGAGAAGTGTCGCAGATGGGGAAACTGAGGCAGAGATTAAGACTTGATTCTGTTTCTGAAGCTATTGATAAAGCTTTTGATTGGTTGACAATCTGAATGACTTAGGCACGGGCAGACTTAACTACAAGAGCAATTTTTCCTTTTTAATTTATTATTGTTTCAAATAAAGTATTTGTTATCCTATAATAAGAATCAGCTTTAAAATACTGCTGTCTTTTTTTTTCTCTCTGTCCTCAGAGGTGCTGAGTAATAAATTAGCTGTAATGTTCATAATTTATTTGTCACTAGGGTAGTTAAGGGGGAAAAAACCCATGGAGTGAAAATAAACGTTTTAGTGGGGATGAATATTGCCAAGCATTGGCTGGTTATTGCTTACCGTTCATTTTCCCTTAATATATCTTTGCTGGCAATGTTATTTCTGGAAAGTTGTTTGTAGTATGCCTTTCCCATTAGAGAATATTGTCTGTTCTGCAGCTGAGTTGCACAGAAAGTTATTCTGAACTAGCTCTTTTGACTACATTCATATTTCTTCTCTAAGAAGCCTCTTGATTTTTTTTTTTAATTTTTTTTTTTTTTTTTTGGGTCTTGGCTGCAGAGTGGAGCAGAAACCAAATCCAGCTCTGGCTTCTGATGCCTTCAGACTCCCATGGGGTGTGCATGGGGAGTGTGGCATGGACACATTAACCTAAAAACTTTATTTAATTGTAGAAACAAATTCCAATCCAAGTGTAGGTTGGACTTTGGAGTACCAAGAAAACTTGTGAGTAACTGGCATTTATATATTGATAAGGGGAAAGAGAGTTTTTTATCTGCTACTAATAGATGAAATGGTGTAGAGATAGCATGCTTATCTCTTGCATTATGTATTATGTGCAATTTGCAATTTACAATCTGATGTCTTCTTGGTTTAATGCATTTAAATGGAAAATGCACTTGATGTCTAAACGTGGACTAATTGGTTTTAGCGTTTTTATTATTTTTTAGCAGAAAACTTGGCAGTTCTTCCATTTCTCTGTAAGGGCCAAGTGGTATTTGTAAGCCCTGAAAGGAAAAACAGCCTGTTAGAAATGTTATGGTCCATTGTAAAACCAATGTCTCATTTCTTCTGGCCAGCCTTCGCTTCCACAGTCTCTCTAGCACTTGCACGGTGCCTGTGTGACAGGCTCTCTAGGGTTTAATGGCCTGCAGTATTCCTGCAGCTGAGGTTTAAAGGGATCTTGAGTTAGAGCACAGAATGCATTGGTCGGAAGGGCTGTGCCATTCTTGCTCATGAACTTCATGCAGTGTGACTCTTCTAGTGGCTCTGTAGCCCCTGTCCCAGAGAGAGCTCGGTGGAACTGTGGTCCCTCCCCTTCTCTGCAAGGCAGAGCAGATATTCCCTGTTTCCCAGAAAGGGGTGTCTGTCAGGTTTGCATGGGCTTTCTTTTCCCTTACTTTCAGGATATTGTAAAGGACTAGAAGCCAACTTCTGTCCTGCTGCAGCAGTGTAAATTTATTGCTTCGGAAGGGTTATTCTGCAATTCATCCAGAAGAATTTGTCCTCTGTGTATAATAACCCTTACTTGTAGACTCCTTGGTCTCCAGCTATTCCTTCACAGGAAGATCAAACAATGGCAAACTATTTAGTGGGTGAGGTTGCAGCTTGGATGAATTAGCGTAGCTTCGTCTTCTGATCAACACCAGATGAAGCTACCAGTGTTGTATTTTAAGCATCGTCCAAAGAAGTTTAAATAAATGTGATAGTACTTTGTGTAGTAACTCCTTTAAATGCTCCACTGAAGTTTGGAAGACTTAATTTTTTCTATTGCGCAGTAAAATGGGCCACTGGTTTTGATTTACAAGGGTTCATTATAGCTCTGCAGCAAAACCAGGACTAGAACCCCAAGAGTCCTGTCTCCAGGTCACCTTGGAACAACCACTAGACTCTCTGTCTGCAGACGGGCAGTGCAAAGCAATAGAGGTTTCACACTGCCCTGCTCCATATGCTGTCAATAGGATCAATAGTGATTGCAGGCTGTTCAGGGAGCTCCTGGAGTGTCTGTCACTTCTCCCACTGGTGCTGGGGGGGCTCTGCCTTGTTATGGGAAGCGTTCTGTAGTGTTCAGAGAGGTGGTCCCTGCATCCAAGCTGTTTCTGTTGGAGAGGATGGGGAAAAGGAGTGTTCCTTTTCCCCAGATGTTAAAGGGGGATGCAGTTGTAATCACGTAGAGGTGAAGACTTAGGGCGCAGGTTTGGATATGCCTCTCCTCACTTAGCAAATCTAGAAAACGCCTCAGAACTAAAATCAGATTTTCTAAGCTCTTCAGTTAGCAACTTTTTTTTCCCAGCCTTATTTTTAATTTGATGTGCTTCAGCATTTTGCCACCTGAGTATTCCTTGCTGAAGAGAGGCAGGCAGCCCCCTCCTGCTGTTGCATAGTGCCCACTGTATTGAAGTTGAAGATCTTTTACTGAGCTTCTACTGCAGCAGTGCCTGAACACAGTCAGTTATTTTAGATGAACTCCAGTGTGAAAGCAGAATATTTATTTCTGATTTACTTGAATGTTTATCATCATTGTTATTTTCAAGAAGAAAAGGAATTTGTCTTGGTTTTTGTTTTTCACTTCTGTTGCCTCTCCCTTCAAAGTAGCCTTTCTCCTCACCAAGCAGCCAGCTGGTTTCCTTGTATTTTTTTAACATCATCTTGGTGTCTGCAGCTATCACTTGGATGATTTCTGCATGTTTGCAGGCACGGTGGCTCTTAGATAAGTGGCTGTGAGGGTCGGTGTGGGAGCGCAAGAGTTGTTATTCCATGCTACATCCTGGGCAAGGATTGCTGGAATAGTCTTATTTTTAATATTTAAGTGTCCTTTTAAAACACTTACCATGCTGTTCACCTGTATAATTCATAATGCCTTAGTTTACTGAAGGTGAAAAAAGACTTAAAATTTAGTTTTATGGTGATCCATTAAATGACAGTGAAGTTTTTGACAGAACCTGGATTATTCGGTTCTATTGAGGTCTTCATGACTCACCCAGTTTCTGAAGCAACTGTGGCAGGTTTGTTTTTTTGGTGCTTTGATGTTTGCATCTGAATGCAACATTTTCTTCTGTTGTTTTTGTTTTTTTTTTTAAAGGCAACTACAAACTCTGCCACAAGGAAACTGAAAGAAAGCTCAGCTGTTGAGAAGAGATGTGTGGTGTGGATGTGGAATAATACAGAAACCTTTCAGAAATGTTTCACTTTTCATTTTCAAAGATAAACAGTGATATATTTGCGGCATACTTTTGTTTTTTGGTCCCCCACTGAAAGACTTTTGGCCAAATTGAAATCAACATTGGGTTTGGGTCAATATAGAAGAAACAGCCTTGAAATGCACGTTGCATACGTGTATTTTAGGGTGATACGAAACATTTTAGTACGTGGAGAATTGCATGAAACAATGTAGAATTGCTTTACAGGGGAGGGTGACAGGTAGTGGTGGAATTCCTAAAACAGAGGAATTACTCTATGAATTTAAGGTGAAAAGTAAGCGTTTTTCCTGGAGTCTTTTTGGAATGTGTATTAGATGGACCTTTTCATGCTCTCAGCTGTCAGGGAGCACCCACGTTCAAACACAGCATGGCCAGAGGATAGCGGTGGTGGGCCTGTTTGCCACAGCAGGATGGGGTTCCGAGTTTTCTGTAGTTTCAGATTTATCTCATCCCTTTAATTCTCCAAAGGAATAACGGGGAGTGAGAAAACATCAAAACTTAATAGTTTTGCAACCTGTCCTGTTAAACAATGAATGGTATTTGTTTTCTCTGGTAGAACTTTACCAGGAAGGGCTGCAGAAAGGCTGTTTGGAGTTCTTGTTTTTTATTTCTGAAAAGGAGGATATGAAATAGTTGCTACTCCTTTCCACTTCTCAGCTTCATGCAAACGCAGTTTGGCACATCATTAGCAGGAGACCAGAGGTGTGTCTGGGAGCGTTGTCGTGCCGGAATGTGGACTAAACCTCACGCTTTGGCTTGAAAGGAAGTTCTGAAAGGAGATGCTGGAGGACTGGCATGTGCCTTGCTTAGCACAGTAGCAGGGCAAGCCCCTGTACCTCTGAAAAATACCAGACCTGTACCAACACATGTGCCGGTATACACTGAGAAATGCCAAGAGAGAAGAGGGCAAGCATTTAAAACTTTCCAAGAGAGAAGCTGAAAAACTGACTGAAAGAAAATGATTTTGAAAAACATGAAGGGGGAATGCCCCCAGTGGTGTCCTACTGCTTCTTGTGCCCTGCTAATGAGTTTCATCTGCTGGAAACATGCTTACTTCTCATCCTGACAAGGTCTGAGTGTTGTATGATGATGCATTGAGGTGCCAAATTAGGGATGGATCTTTTCTTACCCAGTAATTTGGAAACAACAGAAAAATAACAATATATAACTACATTTTGATTTTTAAAGAGGAAAAATTGAGTTAAGACTTTCAGTTCCTCAGTGCTACAGCTTGCTTCTCATCATCACCCTGAGCTGCAGGAAGAGCTGTAATTGTTGTGGTTTAGGAAAGCTATTTTCTCCAAGTTATTCTTCAGGCTTTAACTCTTTTCTTGTTAAAGGGTATCCACCTTGCTTGGTGAGATGTTGTGGTGTGTAAACTTTGGTCTGCAACCAGATGCCCACCCAGCTTCTTTCTCACTCCCTTGTCAACACAGTGGGGGCAGAAAATGAGATGAAAAAGAGTTGTTGGTGGGTTGAGATAAAGCAATTACTGTCAGGGATAAAACAGACTTGACCTGGGAAAATTAATTTTTATTGCCAATTAAAATAGATTTTGAAGTTTAAAACAAAGCCAAAAATCAAAACACCATCTTCCCCCGCATCCCACCCCTTTTTTTCCCCTTAGGCTCTCTGGGAGTATATCTCTATTGGATCCTCAATGTGTTCTGCTGGGAGAGCATCCACCCTTGCCATGAGCTACCGTAAACCATTAATCATGTTTGGGCACTGACATGCTCTTTGCAGAAATGTTGGCTGCTGTTGGGTAAATGGTTTCCCCTGTGCTTGGGTCCTGTCTGCAGTTGGTGATTAGTCACTGGTTTTTTGGTGTCCCACTGGGCAGCGGGGTTCAGCCCAAGGAGAAGCGTGTCTGTGTGACTAAAACATGGTGTTGTTCTTTCTGTCCTGCAGGCATTGTCTGTAAAAGGGGATTTTTGTGGGCATTAACCTTCCCATAGCCTGCGCCAAGTGCTCTTGTTTGTGGTAGAGAAAGTGCTGGACGTATAGGCCCTTTATGAGAAATAGTGGGCAGTGTTTTTAGGGCTTACCAGCAAAGGAAAACTGTGGGTTTTGTTTTTGTCTTGTCCAGCGTACAGGGCTGAGAGCGGTTAATTACAATGGGCCTTTCAGCCTCTGCATGAGATGCACACTTTGTTTCCTGCTGCCTGTGGCTAGTTATAATGCAGGTCCTTCTGTCTGAAGTCAGTGCAGCTGCTGGCTGAGAGACAGGAGCTTCGGCTGAAGGGATGCCTTGTCTAGGGGTGCTTGTTTGTGGAGGGTGGTGGTGGCTGTTTGGGTGATCCCAAATGGTCTCATCCAAGTTGCTCAGTTCAAGGAATGCCCGCCGAGCTCAGCTGTGTTCCTGCGGGAACCTGTTTTCTACAGCTTTGACCCCAGGTCTGTATTTTTGATTCCAAAATGTGATACCAAAACCACATGGCTGCTTGAGCCCTTGGGTCACAATGCTGTGATGCTAGTCTAGGTTGGGTTTTGGTTTTGTTAGTTCTCTTTCTATAATTGGTGATATTTAATACTATTAAAGAACTGTAACTCAAGGGAGCTGCTTAGGGTTACTGAAGAGCTTTCCCACAGTCTTTGGGATTCAAACTTACCAGCTTCAGAGAGCTTGAGAGCAAAGGCTGAAAGTATTCAAGTATTCCATGGAGCTAGATAAACTGTTCACTTCCATGAGTTAATTTGCTTAATTGAGGCCGCTTCTGCATTGACAAATCACTGTGTGAATGAATGGATTCCAAAATCAGCTTGGGAGTTATTTGATGGCTATTGAAGTTAAGCCACACTAGCAAGACATGTGCTAGAGGCACAGTTTTGTGGGTTTGCTGTGTCATTTGGCACAACTGCACAAGCTTTCTGAGATGCTGGCCCTGTACAGAAGTTCAGTGTTTTCCATGGATTAGGATGCATCAAGGCTACTGCATGGCACTTAATCTCAGTTCTTGCTCTTTCTTAGCAAGAAAGCAGAAGTTTCAAATTTCTTCTTGCTGTTTCTTGGGGAAGCATTTGGGGCTTACAATGTAGCTTCCCATATTTGAGATGCCATTTACTCATTTGAATTATTCAGCTTAATGCAGTGCTGGACAAGCTTTTTGCCAGAATTTTTATTTTGCCTTCTTATTAAAACAGATCCCCAATGAATTACTGTAGTTGTAAGATCCCTAATGAATTACTGTAGTTGGATATAATGACTCTTGGGAAATATTGGATGCAGCCTCCAGAAGCAGTTCTGTGTGTTTTCAGATGGCAAACTTTTGAAGTCTATCCCTGAACAGTGCCCAGGGTCCCTTGTCGTTATCTAAGTTTTCCAGATGCTCCCACATTAATTGACTTCATCTTTGGTATCTGTGGGCAGGTATCCAGTGAGCAATTGGTTAGCAGGCTAACAACTTGGAGGTAAACCTAGATGTTTGCCAGAGTTCTCTCTGGGATTTGGTATAAGGTTGCACAGTCTCTTGCATGGAAGTTTTTTCCCAGGCTCTCCAGCCCAATACTTCTGTATCCCTGTCTTCAAAATGATTTACTCTGAGCTGGCATTACAGTTTGGGGGAGCGGTTGGCCGAAATGGACAAAAATGTTCTGCAAATGGCTTGTGGCAAAGTGTAGTCTTCTGGTTTAGCTAACCAGCCCTTCTGACATGAATGGAGTGTGTCTGGTTACTCCAATACTTGTACTCAAGTTACTGTCGAACTTGATCAAATTTTCATGGATTTCCATTAGGCATTGCACTGAGGCTTCAAGGGATGAGATTTTTAAGAGGTGCACAGAGCTTTGCTACACTGGAAGTACGAATGAAACTAAGATGACCTTTGGTTTCTCCTTTATTTGCCCCCTGTAGTGCATAGTGCATAGATTCAGACACTTTCAATTTGATTCTCAGCATCCTGCTTGTGCTCAGAACTCTTGGTATCCAGACAGCGTCACAAAATATTAAGTTCATGGAGTGTTTCCAGGAGTCCTGTCACTCTGTATTTCCCTGACCTTTTCCCCACCCCCACTATTCAAGCAAGTGAGAGATTAAATGATGGAGGAACAGCGACTTGATTCCTCTGAACCAATACTGGCGAGGCAGATTCTGTTGATGGTGGCATCTTGGCAGGAACAGAGGAACATTCTTGCCACATGTGGGTAATGTTTTCTAGCCAAGCTCTTACTTTGTAGCTGGCTATCCAGACCTGTCATGTCCAAACTGACTCTCTTCATCAGTCAAGACTAATACTTGTGCCCAGAGAAGTCGGGATTTATTTGCATTTGGACAATGTGACATGTGGCAGACTTGGGAGGGGACAGCTTAGCCCATGGGGTAATGCTGTCTGGCTGAGGAACAGCTACTATTTGTATTTTGTGGTGAAGGTGCAGACCAGGCACGCTTGGGCTCATTTCCTGGCTCTGTCATGGACATCTCCAGGCCTTCTTTGGGCTTTCTCTCTAAATCAGCAAATGTGCTAGCTGTGTTATTGTCAGGTTCCATGGTCATCTTGGTGCCCATCTTGGTGTAGGATGATGGGCACTGAGCTGCTCCAGTGATGGTAACTGGGGTGAAAGAGGCCCCCAGGCCCTGAACCAGGTCTCTAGCAGTTATCATAATCAGCCAAACTAAATTAATTAGTGGGGTAGTAATTTTGTGCTGTCTTACCTGTGATGATCCTGCCTATGATGCAGCCTTGTTGCCAGCTGAATGCTATCCCTGTTTTCTTCACATCTGTCTGAAATATCAGGGCTGAAACATTTAGCTCTTTGCTGTTTGAGGCTTCACTGGAAAAGACTACTTGGGGCTGCTTTGCTCACTCTTTGGTAAGGGATGGATTTTGAAAGAGCCTGAGGGTGTTATTTTCAAGGATGTTTTCTGAGCCATACTGTCGTTTACAGAAGTGACTTACTCTTAAGTGTCTCTTTGAAAATGGGACTCTTGTTCCAAAGCCACTAAAGTGCTTTTGAAAAATCTCCTTCCCTGTTACTGACTGCAGTGGACTGCTTCAGTGGTGTCCAGCTGTCTTTAAAGCAGGGCAGAATTAGAGCCTAAATGTTGTGTGCCTGGCTAATAAACTGTATTGTAATTAGTACCTTGGGGAGGCAGGAACCAGGGAGAAGCTGAGTGTAGAGAGAATTAACTTCATGTAGAAGCTGTCTGCAAAGGGTGAGTGAAGAACTGGAAGGAGATGAAAACATTGGATTTGAAATGGCTGTGGAGGTTGAGAGAACCCAGTTTGGGGAAGAACAAGGAGCGAAGAGAGAGCACTGTTGGCTGCAGTAACCATTAGTTAGTGTCTGTCCCTGGCTTTGTGTCGAATGCTGAATGTGAAACCGTTCCCACTCTCTAGTGCCTGAATGATGGATTCCTCCCAGAATTTGGTACATCCCTGCTGTAGGACTAGCAGTCCTCCATGGGAAATAAAAGAGGTGAGGACTTCTGTTTTCCTTGCATGTGCTCATTAAAGATTTTCAGGGTCTGGTGATTCTACAGTAAATATATTTAAGATCACCTTCAAGCCCTGACTTGTCTGTTTATACCATGGCCCTCCTTGCTCACCTCCCAGCCTGCCTCTCCCTTTAGTGGGAAGTTTGGCAGCAGCCAGCACATGGCTCCTGTTTGTACCCTTGGCACTGCACAGAGACAACGTGAAAGGAGAAATGAGTCGTTTGTGAACAGCTTTGTAGGAGGGTGTTACTTAGCAAATAAGCAGGATGACACGGACAGTGCTTGTGTGGGCTGCAGGGTGCGAGATGGGGATAAGCAAGCAGCGCATGTGGCTGTGGGACAAGCTTGGGGTGTTGCAAGTTAGGTGCTAGAGAGACCCCAATTCCACGTGCAGAAGTTTGCAGTAATTCAGTATTTCTCTTATGAATTGTTACGAAGTGCTGTGGGATGGCAGTACAACGTGGCCATTTTGTTGTTTCCCTTTCAAATGGCTTCCTATGTCCCAAGGCTTACTAAATTAAAGCATTTGATGTACTGCTTGATGAGAAAAGTCTCAAACTTCTCCCTAAGCCGAGTTCCCATTTGCTGTAGCCAGGCATCCTTTTTGCTGGATAGAGAGTAGAGCAGGAGAGATATCAGCAGGGCTAGAGCAGATGAGGAGAAAAGTAGTAGGACTTGTCAGAAAAGCTCCTCTTGCAATATGTAGCTTTTATATAATCACCGTTGTCCTCCAACCGTGAAAACTGAATTCCTCTTCCTTCAAAGCTTTTATATTAATGCTGCCTCAGAGTGTCCTGCCTGTGTCATTTCTGCCCTGGTTCATGCCTGGCAGCTGAGAATGCCTCTGCAACCAGCTCCACAGGCCTTGCTTCTTCATCTGCACTGTGGCATAACTCGGGTGCAACCTTTAGCCCCGAGTTCAGCTCTTGATCATAAATTAAGATAACGTGAAGCCCTTCGCATGACAGGTTCCCTCGTCAGGCTTGCATTATGGTTTCTGCGTGATAAGTGCCCTGTTTATAGTAGAAAGCCTTCTCTGCAGGCATGGAAGTGTTGCGTTAGGAAGTGTTTTATTAGATGAACAAGCAAACCTGCATTGAGTTGTGGAGGTGGAGAAGGGAGGGTGTTGCAGTGTGACAGCTTGGGATCGCGCCTCTCCAGTGGTAGTACATAGTCCATGTAGTACATAGGAATGGTTTTTTTCCTGTTAAAGAGTATTCAAGCAACATGAATTTTATCTCCTCCTCTCAGCTGGAACCCGGCATGATGGTGCCCAGTTTGCAGAGCTCCAGACCCATGTATGAATCTTGCTGCCAGTTCTCTGTGTGGCCAGGGGTGCTGTCGGAGCCTACATTTAAATTACACACTTTGAATTCCTCTTCATCTGGATTTGTCCACCTACTTGCTGGCCACGGGAAAAAAAAGAAAGAGATCCATCTCTGAATGTGTGAAAGATGTTCCAGCAGCTTTTCCTTGGCTGTTTACTTTGAAAGAGAGATTGGCTGCCCCTGCTCACCAGCCCCTGCTGCTGCGCACTTATTCCACATGGAATTCTTCATCCTCCAGGTCTGAAATGTGCCAGCAGCACCGTTCTGTGCTACAGTTTTTAAAGCATGCAAAAATACAGCTGGAGGGTTGAGGTTTGTGCTTCTTTGCATGTTTATGATGTGTTATTTGGCTGCCAGTGAAAATGACATAACATTTAAAAATAAGTAAGGATTCAAATATCCACTGGCTTCATTGTAAGTGTGCTACTCAAGGAAAGTTTGTGCTAAAAATGGGCTCTGGCACTGGCTGTTTTTATGTAGATACCTTGTCAGGGACTAAAATACCACCTGCCTTCACACAGTGAGGTCAGTATTGAACAGCAGACTTGGAGGCAGAAAGCTTGTGTGGACACTAAGTCTGTGGTTGTGATTAAAATATCACTGTAGGTTGGGACTCTAAAAGGGCAAAAAACTAGATTTTGGCTGTGGTGTGCATCTGTTTCAGAGCAACAGAAAAAGCCTTTCAAGTTTCCCTAGGCAGTTCCATGTGGCCTGGGTCTACTTTGAGCTGTTGGTGAGTCAGGCTGACTTTCCATGATGAACGTGAGGGGGTAGCTGCAAATAGCACCCCAGTGATCTTTTTGTTCACACCGCTCTAAATGGGGCACTGTGCCTTCCCTTCCTCGGGGGAGCTGGGAAAGGGGGTCAGCCCGTTGTGTCCCGTGCAGCATCCAAAGGAAGCAAATGAGGAAGGTATTGACAGCCCTGCCTGCGTTGCTGTTTGCTGCAGTGAGTGCCTGGGTTAGAGGTTAGGTCTTTATGCAGCGTATTTGGTCAGTGTGGATCTCAGTTTCACCAGACTAGTGGAGAATGTATATTCACCTTTCAGAGGCATGTGGCTTTTTTCTGGTTTAAGCTCTTTTGAAACAAACTGTGGCTTTCACTGATGTATCAGCTTCTGACCAAACAGGATATCTTCCATGGGTGCTGAGTACTCTTTGCTCTGTTTGCAGTGTGCAGCAGCCTGGAGCATCACTGTGTTTGTGGCACCACTGTGAAACCCTGCAAAAGGTGCCCAGGTACACTTGGCCTTGTGTTGGCCTTGTGTTGGCCAAGGGCTAGTGGCACAGGATGCTGTGGCTGCTGAAGTGTGGGGAGGAGATGCACAGTGGGCTACAAGAGATGGCAGGAAGGTTTTCTGCTTGATGCCAGAGAGAAGAGGTTTCCAAAAATGTGTGCCTTGCCTCGACTAGGAGTGTGATGTGCTGTTTCTCTTGCTGCATGGTGCAATTCCCTTTCTTCTCAGGCCCTGAAAATCCTGACCTTGAACATGTGCTTAATTTGGACTGTGTCAGTAACCTCAGAGCTGGTCACTAGAATATAAAAATGAATTTTTCACACCAGTGAGGCACAGGTCCAAGCTGCAAACTCCTCATGGCACCAGTACAGTAACTTGCAGATTTTCGTGTGCTGGCCTAGAAACAGCACAGGCACATGCAGCAAGAGCCAAGCTAATAACACCCTACTTTCAGTAGGGGTTCAGCTGTGGCATCTATTATCCCTGTCATGTGAATGCAAATTTCTATGCAGAGATGATTTCCAGACCTTGAGCAAAGCCAGCTTGGGTGTGTTCGTATCACCACCTTTTTTTGCTTTCCCTTATGTTTGTGTGCCCAAAGCCAGCACAGGTGTTGGCATCTGCAGTGAAAATGTATTTTAAGTTTTGACTGACTTCACTGGACTGGGAAAGGTGTTCAAACAGGTGATCAGCTGCCTGAGACAGGACATCCTGATGCCCTCACTACTTCAGTGGGGTGAGGAGCAGCAAGAAGTGCTGTTGCTTGGGGCTGGGCAAAAGGTATTAAGGTGTTGCTCTCTTCCCAGCCATCGGATGGGGAAGGAATGGGCAAAATGCCAAGGAAATGGCTGTCTTTTAAAAAGTTTGGCTCAACCACGAGTGATCCATCTCAGTGCTGGAGTTGTGGAGCAGGAAGACGTCTGAGCACAGGATAGGCATCATTCCCTTGGGCTTGAAGCCTGAGCCTGGTGGCTGTGGGAGGGAGGGTGACTGAGCCCCTGGAGACCAGCTCTACAGGAGGAGAGCTTGCCCCCAGCAATGGGATCCCATTTGCCCCATCCTGCACGGCTGCTGGAAGAGAGGACGAGGTGATACCTGAAGAAGTGGTTGGAGGCACCTGGAAGCAGTGGCATTTCTGGCATGGTCCCTTTGGCTCTTCAAGGAACCTTGTCTTTCCCAGCTCTGTAATGGAGACTGTGGGAGACGGTTTGCGTTTGTTTTCCTTTGGGAACGTAGTTGCCAGGCAATTATTTTACACCCTGTAGCACTGCAGACATGTCTCTTCAAGTCCAATCTCTTACCACATAACTGAGAAAATGTATTTTACATTAAAAAGAAGCCTTTTGAAAAGGCCCTTCAGGCATAAAGTCAATGTGTTTTCTATATATAACCCAGTGTTATTAATACAATGAACTTAACTGTAGACTCTGTGGGTGAATGTGACTTGATCATTGGAGATACAAACCATATGATATTCATTTTCAATGTACTATGTCTCTGACTCCATAATGGTGTTCCCAGCCTTCATTTCTTAGTGATAAAGTGGGGCAATAGTGTGAAGCAGGATTGTATTTTTGCTGAGCACTAATATAAAATAAACAGCCTATAGAGAAAACAAATTTACCTTGGTTCAGAAAGGCCAAGGTCTGTAGATTTGGGACAGACAGGAATGATGAATGTGAGCATGTATTATTGAAATAAGTCCAGAATGGCATGGCATAAGCTTCCATGGATTTAGTTACAGAAGTTGCAATATAAATTGCTTTGGCTGGAAAATTTTAAGGTGGTGATTGATTTCTTTTTTTTTTTTTTTATGTGAGTCATTTATCACTGTGTGCGTTACGTGAGATATTTTCCTTTTTCAATCATTGAAGAGTGTTTTAGGGTGGTGTTAGGAGGCCCCTTTAGCCCAGGCCTGTTTGATGTCAGTCATCTGATGAAAATGCATGTGTGCAGCCTGCTGTGGCTTGATGAGAGGAGGAGATGGTCCAAGCAAGCATGGTACAAGTTTTAATCACTTCTCGTTATTGTATGTTGCAGTGCGTTCACAGAGAGCCAGAAGGCTGGGTTACATGGTCTTTTCTAGATGCCCAGCCTGCTTTGTGCATGAGCAAGGTGTGCAGGGGCCCAGACTACACCTTTGTAAGGTGTAGTTTTTGGTGGTCCAGTTGACTGATGTGGTATAGACCTGGTCTGGAAGAGCATGAGCTTGTGGAGTAGCAGCAGCCACGCAGTTGATCTCTGTAATGCCAGAGGTACGTCTTAGTGGATCTTCTGTTAAAAACTGGGTGAGAGATGTCTGGAGTAGGTGAAATGGGAGTCATGGAGAAAGGCAGTGAGGCTGGCACGACTGAAGGCTCAGTACAGTGCTGCAGTTGAAGTACTTGCTGGTCAGAGTCCCAGTGACCTGCTGAGGGACAGATGTGAGCACAAAAGGGTAGCAGGCAGGCACATTCCCATAGGAAGCTGTACCTTCAGTGCTGCTCCCATTTTCCTGGGCGCTGGCATGTGCCACAATTAGAACGCTGGTCCTGCCTCTGTCCTCGTGCCTGCTCTGGACTTGTCTGGTCCTGTGGGTGGTTTCACACCAGCAACATCTTGGGGTCAGACCGCATGGTCTGCTCTATCCTGTCTGCATAAGTTTTGCTGGATGCTGTCTTTGCTCCCTGGTAAGTGTTTTGATCTTGGGTTAGAAGCTTTTTTTAACTAAATACCCTCTTAGTCTGTTCTTTCCATCCCTGACTAAACAGCTGTGTAAGTTGACAGGAGTCAGGAAGTAGCAGCTTCTCAGCTGTGGGTTCCTGGTGTTTCCCTGCTGTGTTTTAGCAGGAGGTTGTCCATCTGAAGCTGCTGTGCTGCTGCTCCATCCCATGGCCCACATCCCTGCCCCTAAACAGCATCCATGCGAGCTGTGCTCTCGAGTGACCAACCTGGTCCCAGCACACAGGGACTTTTTATAATCCTTACAGCCTTTTCACATGACATCAGTATTTTACAGGGACCTGTCCTGTCTTTTGCAACATTTTATGTAACTCTGGGTAAACAGAGTTAGTGTTTGGGAGTGGTGATGGCTGATCTGCTGGGGAACAGGATTGTGAAAGGAAATATAGGCAGTACAGTGTTTTTATCCCACAGTTACAAGGGCACCATGAGCATCCCACATGGAAACTGCAAGTATTTAGTCAGGTAATGCCTTATAGGCTGGAAGTCCCATAAAAGTGGAACATGGAGTGTGGGAGAACAATTTTAGCCATGGGCAGGGGTTTATTTTGCATAAATGCAGGTAACATCTCTCCTATGCTAATGCTGATTTTGTAGTTGGCCTTCGTAAGGTCACAGCCAATGCCATAGTAAGAATTTGGTCTGTGCTGTCTGGGCTGCAGCCACCCTGGATAAAACGTGTTTTTGTTCCTGTTGTTCTCTGGCTGAAAATCTGCATGTTGACAGTTTATTTCCCAGCCCTGTTTTTATTTTGGGATTTTTTTCTTCCCCTGACTGTGGCTGTCAGTTTTGGAGGCTACTCTGCTGATGCTGTTCTCAGCATTTTGTACTTGGATGCTATTTTCTTCTGGATGCTCAAGGCTGGTATGATGGATTTGTTCTTTAACCATGCCCCCCTGCTCCTCATAACCCACTTAGCAAAGGCAGAGCTGGTAGCATGGGGTAGCAGGGCTACAGCCAGAAGGAGCAAACTGGGGAAATGTGGTGTGGTCTGGCCAGAGGAATAAGGAGAACTGCCAGCTTTTATCAAGAGGGTTGGAATTTGCCCTGTGTTGTCGTCCTCCTCCTGCTTTTGTTTTAGTCTTTTCCCCAAAGTAAAGCAAGAAAGTATTAGGGGATGGTGAGACTCTTTTTCCCTACTGTGAGTGGTTTAGCTTTTGTAAAAAGGAAAAGAATGGCTGAAGTCCCACTGAAATAAGAGTGGAATGAGAACTGGGACTCTGGTTTTAGTTCCTTGGTTTGTCACCAATTTACTGTCTCTGTCACTGTGAATTGCACTTGGAAATGCTGTGAGGTTTTGTATCTGAAATCCAGCTGTCCAAAATCTGACCCTTTTGAGATCTGGCACCCACATGTTTCTAAACACCATCCTGCTTTCTAGCTACTTGTATATATGTATGGTAAAAGCTTAAAATTTGGCAGCCAGGTCGAAATGTGGGAGACTTCCAAAGCTAGTTAATACCAGTTGGCCTTGGGAAATCACTTCAGTTGGCTTTCAATCTTCCAGCCTAAATTATTCCATCAGAAATTAATTTTGTTGACTGTACTTGTCTCATTAATAGTTGGCTCTCTACCTCAGTTTACACAGCTGTAATGAGTAATCATGAGTTTCCCATCTAGGTACAGCTCAGAAAGGAGCACCACAGACATAATTTTGCATGCTCAGAGCTATATATTGATCTTGGAGAGATTCCCCGGGTTGTCAGAATTGGTGTTCATGGGACCCCAGCACCAGCCCCATGAGACCACACCTTGCTATAATACCAGTGTTGTGGATGATAAATCGTTATTTTGGTGGAAAGTTTGGAACTGCAGATGATCTTTAAGGTGGTTTCCAATCCAAACCATTCCATGGTTCTCTGTCACACAGGTGCCTGGTGGATCTGCCCATGGCAATGGAAGATGTTGTCCGTATCCCTCCTCCTTGGTGTGCCTTGCTCTGAAAACACCAGCATGATGTTCCCTAGCAGTGTCTGTGCTCGCCTGCTCGGCTGTCACAGCTGCCGCAGAGGGCTGGGAGCAGCAGTGTCCCTGTTGGATGAGAGCTCCAGCACTGCTTGCTGAGGCTGCTGGAGCAGGGACAGGCTGTGCTGTGCCTTCAGACAGAGGACACCGTTGTCCCTCTTGAGTCACAGAGCTGTTTCATCCCAGCAGGGACCTGCACCTGGTGTTGCAGGCGAAGTGGTGATCTCCTCTCCTTCTGACACGCACACCTGGCTTTGGCATGGGAAGAATTACTGCTCTTGTGCTGCCTTTATTCGTAGGATTTGATTTTTAGGTTTCTTCCTCCCTGCCTTGCTCACCTCTTGGCTCTTTAGTGGGGGAGGATTACATTGGTAGCATAAAATGATAGCTGCCTGTATGAGAAGAACGCTGGAGTTTCAGAAAACATTAAAACAGTCCAGTTTTGGAGATCTGACTTGGACGCTTACCGGAGTCAGGTTTGGGAGCTTTTGCTTATGCAAAGCAGCAGAAGTGGCCTGTTTCCATTTTCCATTTCGTTGCCTGTGGGGCTGTCTTTGTCCAACTGTGCCCTGGTGTACCCTAGCAGAGGCAAACTGGCCCCGGAGAAGAACTGCTGTCAGAATACTTTAAAGTCGGTCAGGCTGGCTCCTGCTTCGTGAGGTTTATCAGCAAAGATTTTCAGTGCCTCCAGTGGGAGGCTATTTTTGTTCTATCCAGGGGCTACCTTCTGCTCTGAGGTCTTTATCACTTCTTTTTTGGAGTAGAGAAACCTGCCTCTTTTAGGACAACCTTAAATACCTTCATCTTTTGCAGTCTGAAAAACTAGATAGTTTTTTATTCAAGGTAAAAGTTTCTGGCATTTCTGTGACACGTTCAAGATTTCTTTTGTTGTTTTTTTAACTGTATAAGAGGGACACTGCCATGGACATGAGAATACCCTGTTTTCTCCCTTGAGCAGGGCTGACAGCAAGTGAGGTACTTAATGGTTCATCCTTCGTGCTCTTATCAGTGCTGTGACTGTTGCAGAAAATCCACATTGTGTTTCAATGCACCTTGTAATCAAGATTGGAAGAGCTCTCAAGAGATGATCTCGTTCATTTTCCTGCCCCATGGCAAGATCAGCCATACCTGTGTCTTTCCTGATGGATGCTGTTAGAGGTCTCTGTTAAAGACCTCTGCAGCCTTTCCAGGTGGCATATTTCAGTGCCTCACAATCCTTACCAGTAAAATCTGGTTTTTCCCCACCTTGTATCTAACCTGAATCATCTCTGCTGCAGTTTAAACTTGTCACTTCTTGTCCTGTCCATTTTGAATTCAAAGAACAGGTCATTTCTTTTTGCAGCAATGTTAAATATTTAAAGACTATTCATGTGCTTCTCTTTTCTTAAGCACCCACAATTTGTTAAGTCATCCCTTCTTCATGATGGATTTAAATCTTCTATGTAAACCTTAATTGGCCTGTCTTCTCAAAAATACTCAGTGACTGTCCCAGTCATTAACTAATCCACAAACAGTTTAAACCCTTTGATCAGCATTTTATTTATATACTATAGTAAAAGCACTCGGTGCCACCCAAACTGCCTATTTGTACATCACTGTCTCTGACTGGCTCAATGGCCTCGTGCTGGTGTGCAAGCAAAGTATCTGCAGGGTTTTCTGCTGCTCCCTAACTGCACTTCATTCCAAGGGAAAGGTCGGGTACCTGGCAGGATGTGAAGCTCAGCATGGTTTGTGCCATGGCTCTGTGGGACAGTGCACTGTGGAGGTTGTGCCTTCAAACAGAAAGGCAGCTCAAAGACAGGCTAACAAATCATGGAATCATGGGTGTCTGCAGGCATCCAAAATACACACTGATGGGCACGGGAATTCGGAAGTGGACATGTGCTCGGACAGGTGGTAGGCTGTGAAATGTCACTTGGTATTAGGACCTTCTGATGTGGCTGTGTTTGAGCAGTCAGGTCATGCTTGGAAGTCAGCTACTGTACTGTGGTTTGGATGTCCTTGATGGGTATGTTTTCAGCTCCAAGGAAAAGTCAAGGAAATTTACACTTTAGCAGTAGGTATGGGGAGGATGGAAGCCATGGAATGTAATTTTCTCTGGATTTCTGTTGTAGGTGAGTGTTTTAACCACCTTGGAGCGGCGATTCAACCTCCAGAGCGCTGACGTGGGCGTCATTGCCAGCAGCTTTGAGATTGGCAACCTGGCCCTCATCCTCTTCGTGAGCTACTTCGGAGCCCGAGGACACCGGCCACGCTTGATAGGATGTGGAGGGATAGTCATGGCCTTGGGTGCCCTCCTTTCTGCGTTGCCTGAGTTTCTGACCCACCAGTACGAATATGAATCAGGAGAAATACGCTGGGGTGCTGAAGGGAGGGATGTGTGTGCTGTCAACGGGTCCACCAGCGATGAGGGACCAGACCCGGACCTTATCTGCAGGAATAGGACTGCTACCAACATGATGTACTTGCTGCTCATCGGGGCACAGGTCCTCCTGGGCATTGGTGCTACCCCTGTCCAGCCCCTGGGAGTTTCCTACATCGATGACCACGTCAGGCGGAAAGATTCCTCCCTGTACATAGGTAAGGTTCTCTGAACTTCTCCTCACAGGAGGCTTTCCTTGTGGGCTGGCATCTGGCTCTTGTTCCCTGTTTGATGCCGGTGGAAGGGATGCCTCAAGGCTTCTTCTCCTTGTGCTGCTGTGCTTGTGAAGGTAACTTGGCATGGGTCTCTGCATCAAGCAGCAGGGAAGCACAGTGGTGTTTGCTCATATTGTAGCAATGGTGAAGGTTGACAGCCATGGTGATTACTACTGGATGTTTGGGCAGATGCTCATTCTTTCTTTTGTTGTTGCCCAGATTGCTTTAAATTCTTATATTGGTGGCTTATGGCTGGGTTTTAGCTGAAGAATTTTCAAGTGTTATGTGTGATGAGAATTGATTTTTTCATTTTGTTTTTGTTTTCACACAAGATACCCTCGTTCTCTTCCTGTTCTAAAGCATGTGTCTGAGTGATCACTGCAGTCTAAGGAGATTGAGAGGACACACGTCTTGTCACTACCACTGTCACATTTTAGCAAGGAAGTGCCAGTTACAGAGTAGAGGCTGTGATCCAGGATGCTGTGGCAGGACCCTTGATAATGTGATCCCTGTAACGGAATGGGATGTGGAAGCTGGTGAAGTCTATTTTGAGATACAGTGAGCCTGAAGTAGAACTCATGGTTCTGGTGATCATGTTGCAAAATTCTTTCAGATGGTTAAGCTGTGAAATTTGCCTTTGATTACCCGATGAAGCATCTCAGTTATTGGGGTAAAGTGCTTGTGGGTTTCAGCAGTAGTTCCCCGTCCCAGCAGGTTCAAAGAGGATGTTGTTGGTGACATTTTCTTTGAAAAAATGTACCAGCTTGGCACATTCCTCTTTCTGCAGGACTTGTCAACAGATAAGCTGCTCCAATGCAATTAATCAGTGGAGTGCATGCAGCCATCCATGAGATCCTTCTGCACTTGGTAGTACCAGTAGTCCTGGTAACCAAAAGTGTGCACTTGTCCCATCATCCCCATCTTGATGTGCCTTTCAACTGAATGGGTGATCCTATTCCTGTTTGGTTTGTTTTGGTTTTTTTCCAAAGACATTTTTATCAAGTTTCCAAGCTGGGTGTGGCCACTGACAGCAAAGCTGAGTGGTCCTGCTGCCTTTCTGAGGGCTGTTTACTGTCCTGGGATAGTGCAGAAGCCTGGTGGAAAGTCACTGCATAGCGTGGCATTCCTGGATGTATCGCTGCTTCACTTGGAGCTTCGTCTGTGTATTCAAAACATGTCCCTGCTTTTCTGTAGCTGGCCATAAAATCATAGTGTTTCAGCATTTAGCTTTGTCCTTGGGTCATTATTCATCTTCACTTGGTTCTGTAAGTGTTTGTGAGGGATCCACTGGACAAAGAAGGATGATGTATAAAATACAAGATACTGTGCAACCCAAAGGTGAATAATGAGACTGAATTCACTGGAGCAACTGTGCCAACACCAGAAATAATGAGCTGGAATTAAGAGTGATTCTAAGATTATCTATTATAAATAACTATATAGAGGAGCAGCAACTTCTTTCAGTCTGTTCCATGGGCGTTTTTTAAGCAATGCTTCATGTCTTGAGAACAGGCTGGAGGAGGGTGCATGAGAAGAGGGATTAGGAAGAGTGATTCTTCTTCCTGGGCTACATTCATCTTGTATGCTAAAATAACGTCTTTAAAGTTGTCAGTTCAACTGTAGCTGGGAAAATACGTCCAGAAAATTATTTCTGCTTACTGTATGCTGTTTTTTTATTTTTCCTGCAGAGATAAGGATGTTATCTAACCGTGTTTGTTACTACATGTGGACTTTAAAAACAAACAGAAAAAAACACTCCAAAAAAGCGACACCACAAAACTGCAAGCATTTTGAGGTTGTTTGCTTTCTGGCTTTAGCTATGGAAATCATAACCTGAATTTCTACATCTGAATTATGGATTGCAGAAGAGTGCCTGTGTATGCACACTCAACCAGCAATGAAGTTTAATTTGTGCCCTGTCCTAGCCTATCCATCACAAGTAGGGTTTCAGATATTGGATGATTAATTCATCTATCAACTTGCAATCAATTTGGCTAGTGAAAATAAAAGCTAACAGGAAAAAAATCTATTCCATGAATGAATATAAATGGAGAAGAAACTAGTGGAAGTGTCATCTTATGTTGGTGGATACTTGAGAGGAGGTCAGATTGCTCGATTTAAATGTTGTTTGAGAATTATTTGCTCAGCTTTGTCTTTAAGTGATTATTTTTGTTAATGTCATCAATGCAGTTTGCAGTGGCCTTAAAAGAAAGCTGGCTGAGCAGCTTACCCACTTCATTCTGCTCTGTTTCGCAGAGGAAATAACTGCAGAGTGGATACTGTCACTGTGCTATATTTATATCAGTTTGCTTTCTCATAATAGCACACTCACTCAGTGGGGGCTGTGTGTGACCAGATGAAATGTTTTTGGGTGAGTTCCCTCAGCTGAAATTAGGGGCAAATCTGGCATAGATTGTTCTCTTAGGACAGGAACTAATTAATAACAGTGATAATAGTCTGGCTGAACTTTTCTAGAATGACTGGCTGCTGCTGAGAAATGATCAGATTGACCAGTTTGTGCTGTCTTTAGTGTATTGCTTACGTTGAGTCCGCGTGTGCGGCATTGGGCTGGACTGCAGCTGAGGCTTAGCAGCAGTCTCTGAACCTGACAGCTAAGGACTAGTCATTGTTCACCTCAGCAATAAAAGCCCTCTTGTGTCCCAAGGCAGTGAATTAGATAGAAATAACTCTGTGCACTGAGAGGGTTGGGTTTTTTTTTTTTATCATTCTGAGTTGTGTGAGAGTTAAGTGAAGTAATAATATAATACCTAATACAGTCACTTTGCAGTGAAATGACACTACAGGAAGGCTCTTCTGGTTGTTAAAAAAAAAGTCCAAACCCCAAGAACACCTCCCCAAACCTTTTTTTTTTGTGTTAATACTCCACGTGTGTGCAGAAGAATGTAGATGTGGTACCATATGGAGTTTGAAGTGATGCTTTGGCTTTAATCATTAGTGGAACTAATAGCCTCTGTGGAGTGTAATATTCTTCTGGCTATGAAGCCCATCAGATTTCTCTTGTGGTTTCTCTGCAGTGACAGGCACACGGGAGGTTGTGGGCAGTGCACCTCTGTTGTGCATCCTTTGAAGTCAGAGGTTGCTCAGGCTTGTCCTCTGCCAAGGAGGTGGGGATTCATAGAGTTTCTTAATTAGAGAGGCAGAGGTGAGATAGTGCAAGAATAGTCCTCTGCATGGGCTGCTGACTTGCAGCTTCGTGCTTCTTGAACTAATGGCAGATTTTTTTTTTGGTGCCTGCGATGTGTTGCTACCAAACTCAAAAAGATCCTGTTGCTGTAGTAACCAGGCCTAGGAAAAAGGGCTGTGTTCTAGTAACCCAGGGCAAAATTAATCAAAGGGATGAGTGTATGAAAGTACACACCGAAGTATGTTCAAAAGGGCACGCATTTGTGCTGTGGCAGAGTTAGAAAGATCGTGCCACCATGCCTGCTCTGGTTAATAGTAGAGTCATAGAACAGTTTGGGTTGGAAGGGACCTCAAAGTTCATCCAGCTCCTACTCCCTGGTGTGGGCAGGGACACCTTTCACTTGAACAGGTTGCTGGGCAAGTAAGAGCTAATGATGGGGAATAAACTCTCCTCCCATTTCAGCATCTGAGTACCTGCTCTCGACACAAAGGTCATAATGCTGGTAGTAGCAGCCAAAAGATGGAAAAAGTAAAGGAATTTTCTTAGCTGTTTGAAGTTGGGGAAATTGTTCTGGTTTGGTGCTGGTTTGCTTGCTTCTCTCTGAGTCTGGTCTTGTATTTAATATCTGAACTCCCATCTAGAGGTTTCCAAACAAGCAGAATAATTTTACGTGTTTGCTTATTGGCTTCTGGTATAAGTAACTCCTTTGAGTGGAGGAACTCATCATTCCTACAGACTGTGTGGGGCTTGTTACTGTTCCATCTTCCTAGTGTCAAAGGATTCCTTCAATTTGTGGCACTGTTTATTTTAAAGGAGTAAAAGTTGAAGACTACTTACTATACGGTTCTTTTCTCCACCCACTAATGACTCACTTGGCATTTCCTTTTTTAAGTTCTTTTTCTGCTCAGTCTTGCTGAGTTCTCTTGAAATCAATGAGGACTGTCATTAGCAGGGGGATCAGAGGCATCGTGGAGCTGATACAAAGAGGGAAAAAAACCCCTGGTCTGACAGTGGTTGTATGGATTTGCTGCCTCTCAGTTAAGCAAGATCTTGCAAGTGTTTTCTGGTCACTGGAGTGCCCGTGGTGCTCCCAGCGGTGCTTTGTGAGTTCCATTAGAGCCAGTGCAGTGATGTGGTTGGTTAATGTTTTCAGCAGTCCTGAGACACACCTTCTGGCCTTCCTGCTGCATTTAACATTTGCTGATAAAAGTTGTTGCATCTTGTCTAGGACACAGTTACCTATAGAGCGGAATGAATAGCCTCTGGGAGCCAGTATTTGATCTGGGACAATTAAGGTCTGTATTAAACAGAGGAAGTCGCTATTATTCTGTCTCCTGTTGATGGAGGAAATTGATATTGATGTGGGAAGGAGCCCTGCCAGATTGTGAGGCTCATTCAGAAGAATGCTGTGCTGATCTTTAATGCATTTTGGGGTTTCTCTTGACGTCTGCTGAATCTGTCTCTGTGTTTGGCGTCGTGGGCACATCCCCCACACATTCAAGACCCATGACTTGGGACTCCTTGCTGAATTGCAGTAACGTGAAGAATGGCTTAAAGGAAATCCCAGAAGGGACAAGTCTTGAGTCAAGGAGTGTGTGCTGAGGAGTGGTGAGTGCTCCTGAGTTATTGATGTGCAGGGGTGTGTCTGAGCACAGCATCCTCTGGGGCACAGAGCTGTCCTTGGCCTGTTTCATGGCCAGGCGGAGGAATGGAAAAATGGATAACTCAGCTCTGCTGGATGTGTCTGTTTAGCTACTTCCTTCTGTCTTATCTCCTGGACTTCTGTTTGGCCTTTTCTGTGTGTATTTTGGTTTTATCATATGGTTGTTCCAGCTCTTGCCCTTGGTATAAGAGGAGAACTGAACAGAATGGTGTGTTCTTTCCACATCTACCTAGATGAGACTAACCCTGTAAGAGGGACAGGACCCTGCATTGCAGCTGCTGGCTTTGACCTTTGTATTAGTGTGGGGTTATTTTGCATCAAATGTGTAGAAGCACTTTTGGTTTTGTGATGACAGAGAGAAAGCTCACTCTCGCTTCTGGTGCCTTCTCTCTTGCTTTAAGCACCAACTCTAGATTTGCTGCAGAGGAAGACAAACATGCCCTAGTTGGAATCTTGCTGTCTCCAGGGATAAATTTGTCCATTTGAAAAATCACTTATGGTAGCTTACGTCAGTCAAAATGATAGCAGCCATTGTGCTCTGGAGAAGCAGAAACATTTTCTCGACTGACAAGAATTAAATGAGAGTTAGTATCTGTGGTGGTGAGTTAATGGCAAGTTATAAGCTGCTGAAATCAGAGTTTGAGTCAACGTTTTGTATGTTCAAGGGTTGCTAGTTTTGTCTCTACCTGATGAAAAGTTTCTTACGTGGAGGATGAATGTATTTTGCTCAGTCTTACCTGTTCCAAATCTCTCAAATTTCTTGACATGTATGTCTCAACCTACATTTCTAAACCACAGCAAGTGGAATAATTGTGTGTTTATAGCATATAGGTCCTATCATCAGCCTCTTGAGGCTGTCTGTTGATGTGTATTGATTGGAAAGCCTTTAGGGACCCACCTGAGAGGCCTGTACAGCTCTGCCCATCCTGGCTGCTTATCCTTTCACTCCTCACAGCATTTCCCACATGGCCACACTCCTTCCTTTTGTGCTCATTTGTGGTCTGCAAGCAACATGGGTACTTTATTCACATTAGCCCTTCTTGCTGGAACATGCTTCTCTGAGCTCACCACCTAAGGCTCTGCCAGCCTTGTGCTTTCCTTACCCTTTTTCCTTTTAAAGCCTGTTTCTATGAGGTCTTTTGTAGTGCATCGTAGCTGACTCCTATCTGTTGTATTTACTCTGTGCCCACTCCGTACCCATCAGCTGCCTGGTGAGTTTATCCACCCCCACGTGGGCACAGAAGCGAGAATTGCTTTTCTCCTTGCTGGTATAGGCAGTTTTATAGGTGTGTAATATTTTTAGCCTAAAGACTTGACGGAATTCTGTAATGCTTTTGTTCAGTAAGTGCATCCTCCTACGGGTGATTTGGAGAGCCTTTCCTTTCTGTCACAGTCTCCCATGGGCTGAGAAAGACACAGTATTAGCACTGAGCTCCGAGGAGTGCTGCTGCCAGGGTGAGGGCTGTGATGCCTGTTCATTACTGAAAGGTGTCTTTGCATCAGATTCACTGGGCTGCCTTCCCCGTGGACTAACTGTGATCAGATTAAATTACACGGTTTCATGCGGATATCCCGGTGTTAACCCACTGATCCATCGATAACCTGCAGCCTTTTATAATTATGCCCCTTTGGGGAGAGATGGGTGTTCTCATTTGCTGTGTGTCAGCGGGGCTGGCTCGGTTACACATGTCCCCTTTTACAGTGCTAGTGGTAATACCCTGGAAAATTAAATGGAAACACAGACAAGTGTGTAGGGTGTATTAGAGCAATAACAATAATCAGTTAATGGGAATAACCTTTCCCACTGCAGGCAGGAAGGCTGTTGTGAAAAGCAGTAGCTGAATGGATGTATTTATTCAATTAAATAAATATATGCATGAAGTCGTAACTGCTGTGGGCTCCATTATTTTACAGCAATTGTTTCAGTTACCTTAACCTTCTGCTAATAGCTTTTTTTTTTTTTTTTTGTTATGAGCAGAGTAAATAAAGCTTGGGTCCAACACAAATGACTTTGTGTGAAAGCATATTGAGGGTGAGAGCTGTTTCCATGTTACTCTGTGCTCTCTGTGTACTCTGAAGCTGAGTTTTGGCTTAATTGGGATTTGCTGACTCTGATGTCTTCTAAAAATCGGTACATTTGTTGAGCATGTTGGGTTTTTTTCTGTAGTGTACTTTCAGTAGTCATCAGCTGGGAGAGCCTAGTGAGGTGCATCATTCCTGGGGCAGCCTCTCTAGTGCAGTGCCCTTGTCATTTAAATGGCACATATGCAGAGTCCTAAGGTTCATAAAATTAATTAAATAGATTGAAAGGTGGTGAGTTGCCCATGTCAGAAGCCTAAGGCTGTATTGTGCCTCCTTGATAGCACAGGCAGGAGTGGTGTGTGCCAATCTTGGCCCTTCTCCTGGGAACTTGACCGAGACTCCTCAACTTGTTTCACATTAGGAGTGTCCAGATGTTTTGGTTTACAGTTTACAGGCTGGCACTGAGGACACCCGGGGCTCTGTTTCCTGTGATGGGACAAGGCACAGAATTTTCCCCTCTTCCAGCACAATTCAGGGCACTGGCTGAGTGTTACATGCTTATCTGCAGGACAAGGTGCTCTTATGAGTGTGTAAGAGGATGCAAAGCTCTTTCACACAAGCTCCTGCTTTCCCTCTTTCACAACTGCCTCTCCTGTGGCTGGGTGAGGTGCTTGACCAAATTTTTTTGCCCTTTGGAGAGGTTGCTGCAGGTCTGAGCTGGGTGCTGGGCAAGCTGACACTTAAACCCTTTGGGTGCCAAACAAGTGCTATTTGAGTAAGCTCTAAAAGCGTTTGCTTTTGCAAAGTCCCAAGCAGTGCCCTGGCACAAACGTGCAGCCCTGTTGACGCACAGGGCCTGGCAGCACTCAGCTGCCAAAGCTGTTAAAGTGCGTTTTAATCTTGGCTTTACTGGGCAGTGGAAACTGTGCAGGGCACTCCACATCTCTCTGTCAGTGTGTCATGTGCTGCATTTCTTCCCTATATCTAGTCTGAATCGACCCTGTAGTAGTTTAACGCTATTATCCCAACAGGCTGTTTGAGGGTGTGGGATGGCTGAGCAGTGTGAGACTTGGGGGAGAACTGCTGTGGGGACATCTGTGCAGCCTCATTAATGACAAGTATCTGATTACCCCTCATGCCTGAAGGAAAAAGTGTGGCCACAAGTGATGGGTACCTTGTAAAACAAAAATAAAATTCCTCAACATGCTTTGTGGTCACCTCAGCAGCCATGAGAAGAGCCGGTGGAGTGGAAGCCCTTCTGTGGTTTGGTGAATGCTGAAAGTTTATGACTTTATGGATTTATTTGTTTTGCATAAATGACAAGTTTGCATAAATCTGGGGTTATTAATCTAGGCACTTTCCCCTTGGCTTTGGAAAAATCCTTTTGGCTTTGCTTTCTCAAAATTCGGTTGTTTGGTTCAAAGTTGGTGTCTGGTCTCAAAATTGCTTCTTTGAACTTTGCTCTTTTGAAAGGACTCGGTCTTCTATCAGATTTCTTTTTGCCAAGGTACGGCCATTCCATTAACTATTCTGCTAATGAGGTATTTGGCTTTTCCTAAGAGGGAGGCCTGCTTCCACTAAGCCCCCTTTTGATTTCAGTAATAGGGATTTTTGTCTGGAGGAGACTATCCAAATTTGGCCCTTTATTAACCAATTAAAATGTGAGATTTGGTTTCTTGGATACACATTAACAACATGTGATGTTGCTCTTTGACTTAATACCTCAGAGCACTTGAGTGCAGCCAAACAGAGCTGTGTCTGTGACAAGGAGCAGGACCTGGCTAAAGGCAGCAGATCATAGCAATAGTGAACATTGAAATGTTCAAACAGGTAGAAGAGCAAGATGCTCTATGCACCAGTTCTTTCCTCTCTGTCTGCCTATGCTCACCTCGCTTTTTCCCTGTGTTTTCCTGTACGTTCTTGCCCTCAGTGTTAGACAAACCAGTCCCACTGTAACTGTTTGTACAAGACAGTGATACTGCTTATTAGAGTTTGAAAGAAATGATATTAGGGGGAGGAAAAGACAACTGGGACAACTTCGCTGTGTTAGTAATTGCTGCAGAGACCAATAACCCATGTGATGAAAAACCACCTCTATCTTGTTAGCCATCAGCTACAACATATGGGTGTCCTAATTCAATCAGACTGATCATCGAAAGAATAAGAGTTGTTAGAGCTTTTTCTCAGCAGACAGTTACAAACTGCATGCTGGGGTTAGAGACTGAAGGGGTGGTAGCACGCAAGAAGCGAACTACAAAGTCCCCTGGCCGTGCTTCTGAGGTGTCTTGAGCACTGATCGATGCTTTACTGGCCTGAGCTGTTTGTTTCCTCTGAGCTTTCTTTTCATTCTGGGCACTTGTTGGTTTTGTGGTGTAGAGATATATATGTGTGTGTTTTCAGTATTCCCCCTCCTCATTTTATATAAAACCTCACACTGCTGGAACGCAAGCGTACAGATGTTTTACTGCGCTTCTGTTTAATCTCCACGCACATCTTCGTGTCCTCTGTAAAGGTGCTGTTGTGGTACTGGTGAGAGACAAGCATGCTGTGTTGTAGACTGCAGGAAGCAGCATTGCAGGAAACTAAATTACTTGCGGTGGTTCTGTGTAAGAGTTGTGTGTAAGAGTTCTGTGAAGAGTTTCCCACAGGTGCCAGAGGGTAAGAGGTTTGCAGGGAGAGATAACGCCTGTTTGATACACACATGTTCATGCTTGGTGGATATTGTTCTGACTAGTGTGGCTAATCATACTCGAGAATATTTACTTTTTGTTTCCCACCTGTCACCTGATCTGGTAAAATAACTTCTTGTCTCTTTAAACCTTGCTTCACTTCATGTGTTGGTGAGAATTCCCTATCGAATGGAAACAGTCTCTTCAGTAATTGTATACCCCACCTCATTAGGAGCTGAGAGTCCTGGAGCTACTTGATTTATAAGTAGCAGCAAAACTTAAGTTAAGCTTAGGTTAAGCAAATACTCCTACTCAGCAATGTCTCCAGGGTTATAAAACAAGTTAGCAAGAGGGTGAGAATTGACCCCAGGAATTCTGGCTCCAGTGCTCTGCAATTGCTCTGAGAACTAAAGCATTTCACTACATTCCTGCAAAGCAAAGCATCTTCCATGGGTGCAAACATTCCTTTATTTTCGGTGTCAGAGGGGTTACAGATCCTGACGTTTTGTCTGCTAGCACTAGCCTGCTCCACCTTTGCAAACTATGTTTAACTTGCCTCCAAGAGCTGGATGATTAAACTGAGACCAACACTGTCTTTGCACAGTGGAGAGAGGCTGTTTACAAGAGCATGTAGTGACAGGACAAGGGCGGATGGCTTCAAACTGAGAGTAGGTTTAAATTAGATATTAGGAAAAAAACTCTTTACTGTGAGGGTGGTGAGGCACTGGCACAGGTTGCACAGAGAGCTGGTGGATGCCCAGTGCCTGGAAGTGTTCAAGGCCAGGCTGGATGGAGCTCCGAGCAACCTGGTCTAAGTGAAACGTGTCCCTGGCCTTGGCAGGGGTGTTGGAATTTAAGGTCCCTTCCAGCACAAACCATCCTGTGATAGTGGTCTGTGCAAGAAGCATTTTGAGGACAGTCAGACTCCTCACTCTTTTGTAACTCGTTTGCAGGAGCCAGCAACACAGGGATGCACATCCCAGACTTGTCCAGTCATCTTTGAACGTCACTTACACTTACAGCCTGCACAACAAAAATGGTAGCAAATTCCACAGTTCCATGTGGCTTTTCTCATCTCCTAGTTAGGTTGTGCATTTTTCTTCCCAAGACTGTTGCTTTCTTGGTTGGATGTTTAGGATTTTGGCTTTAAGGCTGTGAAGGTGGCGAAGTGGGCACAAAACTTCTCCTGGAGTAAAGATATTTTAGAAGTAGCATCTGCCTATCAAAAATCTGCTGAATTAGCAGTTGTGATATCACTCTGGTCTTGCAACATCCCACCACAAATAGGAGTGCACTGGGAATTCCTTGAACTGGTGAGAAGTTCCAGAAGTTTCTGCACTGGAACAGGGAAGATAAGGCAGAGGCTGGCACAGCTGGCAAAAATCAGGACAGGCAATCCCATTAGGTGAAAAATACAGTCTTAAATGGGTTTTGCTGATGCGTAAAAGACCTGTTGAAGTGAAAATTTCAGATAAACAAGAGAAGGGAAAATGCAGCTGTGCTGCTCTTCAGCATTACTGTGTAAAATGCTCCCATGTGTAGCTTCCTGAGTTCATCTCACACTCTGCACCCCCTAAAACTGTGGTAATGTGGAGATGAGAGCAGCTGAGTGAAGCTTTCTGAATAAATTAGTCTCGCTGTCCTGTGGTATTCCAAGTCTGAGTAAACAGATGAGACTTGCTCTGTGCCTTAAAATCAGCAAAGTTTGGGTTTTATTAGCCCTGGAGGGGCAGTAAATTCTAGAGCTGAGCCAGAGGAGCAGAGGAAGGAGGCAAGTAAGGAGGTGTAGGGCTGGCTAAGGATACACTTGAGAAAGTCCTTGCTGCTTACTGCAGCCCAAGAAGGCAATTGGAAATTGAATCTACAGTACACTGGGGAGCTGTTGGAGGTGCCTTAGGATGGGGTAAGGATTTGGGAGATCTGCTTGAGCGAAGGCTGTGTTCAGCAGAGGCAAGAATAAGGATGTTGGCAAAAGGGAGGTGGAGTGTTGATGTGAGCAGCAGCATATTAAGGTTGTGGTGGGGGCAGGTATTGAAGCAACCAGAGTTAAGACAGGAGCTTGACCGATACAAGAGGAACATGGAATGGGCCATCTCCATTAAGTCTACAGAAGCCTGGATCCTCACATCCAAAGACTCAATTTTTTATTAAAATTCAGGCTCTTAAAATAATTGACACCCATGGGAATCAGGTGTCTGAGTGGAATCTGTGCTAGACGTTGCCTTTGTGGGTCACAAGTGTTGCACGATGCACGAGGGTATTGCCGTGTGCCTCCTCCTGGACCACAGGGTGCTCACGGTCTCTGTTCTCTTGCAGAGCAAGCTGGTTTTGTGAATAAGCAGTGTGTTTGGATGGTGAGTGTGGGTGGTGTCAGGAGCGGAAGCGAGTGTGCCAGAAGCCTTGTTCCCAGAGAGAGATCCAGTGTTTACTGAAGATGCTAATTGCTGCCTCCAACCCATTATTATTTGTCTTCTGCCCACAGCACACCGATCAAAGGTGCTGGTAGTGCTTTTGCTGGGTAAAAGGCTTGTTAGAAAAGAAAAGAGGTGCTCTTGAATTTCAGGAGTACCACTGGCTGCTGCTTTTTGGCTTCTTTTTTTTTTTTTTTTTGGAGGGATTTTTGAGACTGAAGGTTGCAAAGGAAGGAAATGCTTTTGGTTTTTTGGTGTTGTTTTTTAATGCCCCATATGGCTGTTTTATTAACTGGAAAACCTCCAGCTGAGAATTGGATGATGCTACAGAGCAAAACTCATTCCCAGCCGTGTGGCAGAGAGTACTTGTGCCTTTGAATGTGAGCCATGCCTTTCCCAGCTAGGGTTAGGGTGAAAAATAAAAGCTGCATTTGCCCTATTTTGCTGACCCAAGGAAAACGTTGTTTTTCGTGCTGGGGATGTTGAGCTTTTCAAACTAAATGCAAACCTTGAACAAGTGAGTTGTCAGCAGATCGTCAAAAAGCACTTTGAGTTGAGGTTGTGGGAGTGACAGGTACAGCAAACCCATAAGTTTGGGGGTTTATGATTGCAGTGAGTTTATCCACCACAAAGTAGCAGAATAGGTACATTTTGACATTATTTCCTGCTTGTATGAGTGGGTTTTTCTACTATAATATGAAAGAACACATTGCAAACCAGACTTCTGTAGCAGTGATCTGCACTTTGTTATTCAGGCACTTCCCAAGCATTGGCTCTTTGATTCCTGCCTGAGCAGCATTTCATCGCATTGTCTACAGATTTCTGTCCTATCTTCCCTGCTGAGACAGAGAAATTACTTGCTGTCTGTAGCATCTCAGTTGGCAAATTAGACTGAGAATTTAGAAATAGCTTGTAGACATGTTTATCATGTTCTGTGTGTGTGTATGTTGAAGTTACTACTTCAGTTTTCTGTCCAGGAGACTTGGAATCAGAGCATTTCTCCAGACCTGCAGTTTTCACTTGTCATTTTCTGTTGTGCAAAGCAGGGAAAAGGAGGGTTGGGACCTCAGCCTTTGTTCTGAGAGTGTCTTGATTTTTCCACAATATCCTGCAGACTTTCTGTCTCAGAGGGATGCGGGCGAGAGGAATGGAATTTGTTTAAGTGGATCCCTTCAGATTTAAGGATTTGCTTCTCTGTCAGTTGTGAGTGTAGGAATGGGTTTTGATGTTTAGAAGCAGACCTTTCCCACTTCGCATTCCAGAAGTTGTGCCTCTGGTTCTGCTCCTCACAGCCTTCAGAGCTGTATCCAGCACAGCGGAGTCCACGCTCACACTGTCACGAGTTAAAGTTCAGCAGATGATTCATTGGTTTTGCTGCCAGCTTCCCTCTGGAGCTGTGCTAGGTAGCACAGAACTGCTGCCTCCTTGCCAAAGGTGATGTTTAGGACTGAATGGGCTGGGGAAGGTTCCTCAGTGGGTAGGCAGAGCTCCCTGTGCTTGTAAGCAGTGACTTGGGGCTTTTGCTTCTTTTCCCTGGAGATGCCTCTGGACGGGAGACAGCCTGGCAGACACAGAGCAAATAAATAAGCTGTGCTCTGGTTACAGCAGGTGGATAATATATCAGCGGGGTCCTCACCTCAGTGCCAAGGGTCTGCTGCCAGCTGGGCCAGAAGCTGAGATAACCTTTTGCTGCAGGAGCAGAGTTGGGGCTGTGTCACACCACATGCCACCGTCAGTGGCTCTGGAGACAGTGAGTGTGCTTGGTGGCATCGCTGGGACGAGGCTGGCGTGCTGCTGCAGTGGGGAGCTGGCACAGAGCAAGCACAGACTCAGTTCTGCAGGGTCTGCACCTTCTGTCCCTTGTGTAACCTATGGCCTTCTGTGGGAAGGTACTGCAAGAGAAGCAGGAAGTCCAGTGTTGACCATTGAGGCTTATGCCTCCAGCCCAGGTTATGGTCTTCTTAGTCACAACCTGTCTGTTCAGCAGAGTGGCTTCAGTTTCCTGAAGGGCCTTCTCTTTTTCTGCTGGTCACAAATGTGTGATTTGGTAGGGCTGCGTGTTGTAGCTCCACTGATGCCCCAGGCTGTGTTGCTGCACTCAAATCAGTATCCGTTTTTCAGCCAGTTGTGTTCATAACTGCTGTGTTACAGCTGAAGGAAGGGGAGATTTGGAGGTGAAACTTCAGCTGTTGTTGAACGGACTCCTCTGTGCAGCAGGAGCATGAGCCACCTCCTGTACAGAGATTCCCCTCTCTAGGAGAGGGAGTTCCAATCTAATGTCGAGTGACTGCACGGAGGGTCCATGTAGCTGAGTCTTACGCCCCTGTTAGGTGCATAGGGAACAGCTGCATGTTAGGGTTTGGCCCCAGGTTTGTTTCTAGTGTCTACTTCTGCTCTTCCTTAACAAGGCTTTTGGGGTTTAATTACAGTTACTGCCTAACTTCAAGTCCCCGGTGCCCTTGGGTTCACAGTAGTCGAGGGAGACACTGGCTGCTCTGGAGCTGAGCTTGGAGCTTTGGGCTCATCTCTGGAGATGCTGCTCTCCAGGAACTGTTCCTGCATCTAGGGATGCCGTCATCTACCCAAGTCACTGCCTTTGATTCTGCATATAGGTGGTTAGAGTATTGTCCTTACACACACACTTCAAACACAGATTGTGCAGGATTACCGCTGGATAACAGCCAAATCCCAGGCAGTGGAGACTGTTTAATCACACTCCTCTGTCTCTGCTGGATTAACATAATTAATATAAGCCCTTTTGGATGGGCAACCTGTTATTTGTCTGATGCAGTTCTTCATTTGTGCAATGCTGTGCATGTACCCAGGATGCTCTAAAAATGGTGATGAAGGTCTAAGTCCACTTGCATACGACTGGTAACCAAGTAAATCTCCATTGACGGACAACAGGTTTGCTACTCCCCTCAGAGGAGGTTGCAGACTACTTTAAAAAAATCAGAACACTGAAGTTAAATCAGGATGATCATTTTCCAAGTTGCTTCAAGGGAAATTAAAATGCTCTTTCTTATTTTTAGTGTAATTTCTCTGAGGAGCAAAAAAAAATATTAATATTTTTCATCAGTGCCTTATGGTCCTGACCAATTTCAGGGGTGACACAGAGCTTTATGTGCAGTGGAGATAATAGTGATTGTGTCCTTGCACATCCAGCCTGAGCACATAGGGCAGGAGCCGTGCCTTTCTCTTCTGCCCTCTGTCTTTTCTGGAATCATGGCAAGAAGTCAAAAAGTGTTTCTTACACATATGACATCCATCCGATGGGCCCAAAATCCTGTTGGCTGTGTTCTTCCCTCCTGTTTATCTCCACTTCTTATGTAGCTGGACATGATCTAAACCTTAACAGGATGCAGTGGCTCCCTTTTATTTCCTTTATTTCTCCCTTTTATCGTAGGGTTTTCTGGCAGCAAATTGGAGGGAGTTTGTTTAAGAAAGGAAGAAAACCTTACAAGAAATGAACAAGCCTTACAAGAAATGAATTTAACAAGTCAAATACTTTACTTGAATATTAATTTCTGAGTAGAGGAATGCCTTTAGTAGGCTTTTCGTGTAGCAGAAGTAATTGCAATATTCTGTTGGCTTTTTTTTTTTAATGAAAGTCAACTTCTGCTTTCATTATCCCAAGTTTTAACTCTAACCTTTTATATTCAGCAACATCACAGATATAATGATTTCATAAGGAGGAAAATCAAGTCTCATCAGTTCTGGTGGATTGTTTTCTAGATCTTGGCTGTACCCATCTGTGCAGAAGGCAGAAGCTTTCTGGAGCATTCCCTGAAAAACAAACACTTGTGTCCAAGCTTGAAAATTAGCATGAAAGTGACATTTAATATTCGGCCGTGAGCTACAGAGCCTGTTATTTGCAGTGAGGTTAAAAGGAACCTCAGTTGGGCAGCTCTGGCCCGCAGGGTCCCGGCGTGCCTGGGTCCCTAAAGCGGAGCCACTGCAGGCAGCGGTCTCGCCGGCCGTGGGAACTGGCAGCATTCCTGCTGGGAGCTCTGCAGTGGGCAGCGTGTCCTGGGCTGCCCTTCTCCCATCCTGCTTCTTCCACATGCCCTTCCAGAAGCAAGAAGCCCTTTCCAAGGAGTGCTAACATGAGCTGATCACTTAACAGGCGATCCGTGGTTGTATGTTGCCTCTGATTTGTATTCAGCGCTAGTAGAATGCACTCATCACCCAGTCTGTGCTCACAAGCCTTTTTATAACTAATGTAGAGGCATTTTCCTATAATTTTTCTCCCTGGAGCCACATGGTGTTAGGAATTTGGGACCCTGTGCGAGTCCCACATGCTCTATGAGGGAGCACAGACTGGGGGAGCAGATGCCAGGAGCATCAGTATACCTGGGCCAAAACCTGTGTGTGTGTGGAGGATGGGGTGTCTGTTTTTCGGCTGCAAGAAGCCCAGTCTTTCAAGGTTCATGTGGAGCATCGTTTGCAACAGAATAAATATCTTGGCATGTCACGTTTTACACAGCAGAAATGCTTCTGACTTTCCAGCCCTTGGTATCTGTAACTTGCTTGAAAGAATTGCTGACGTCTGCCCAAATGCCAGTATCTTCTCAGCCGTATGAACCTTAATATCACGGCTTAAGCTTTAGTCTTCGAGCTGTGCAGCACAGCTAAAATCAAACTGTGTTCCCAGCACTGAGGGAGATCCTGACTTTTAACCCACTGGCTTTTTATTTATCTTCCTTCTGCGCTTGCTGTTGAATTGCAAAGTAAATTTAATTCCAGGGTTTCTAAATGGCATATGATTTCTACACGATGATGGCAAATCCCCTTTGGGCTGTTGATACCATCTGATGCTGGTGGCCTAAACAGGGGCAGGTCAGCACACCAGGAAGCAGGGCACTGGTGTTATATCTCCTTGTACCCTTTCTTTACTCACAGTAAAATGGGTAGGTCACAGCAGTGCTTCATCTCCACCTTCTTCTTAATCTTTACGTTGCTTTGGCTCAGTCTTCTTTCCCTTGCAGCTCCCTGCTGCCAAACTCTCTCCTTTTTCACCCCAAGTGTGTTTTGTTTTTGGCCTCATAGCCTTGGTGGCTTTGTCATTGCCTTCCTGGAGAGCTGCTCCTGACTAAGGGTCTGGCTCTGTGTTTTTCTGGCTGTGGGTGACTAATAGGGGATGTCCCATCCCACCAGGACTCCCAGCAGAGCTGGTGGTGTCACCATGTCTTAGTCAAAAACATCCAGATTCTGAAGATCAGTTGTTCGAAGGATTAAAGCTGGTATGGATTGGTTTGGCGGGGGGCTCACACAGGCTCTGAATGCTGAAACCATTGCAATTTATTCTCATTTTCCCCTCCTTTAAGTGGACAGTTTGTTTCTTGTGTTTTATTTCTAATGACTGAAGTACTTTTTTACCTAGTAATTAACCTCATTAAGCTCCTAAGCATTTTTAAGACTTCCTGAAGTCTTCTGCCAACACACTCACATGCTGTGAATGTCACTCACAGAAGGGTCCTGGCTGTGACTTAAAAGTATTCATGAGTTTGGGATTTGGGGCTGACCAGTGTGGACCAGTTCACCCCAAAGTCCTTTGCATGCCCTGGAGGAGAGGGCAGAAATGGTCTGTGGGGTTTGGTCCTGGTTCCTGAGGTGTAATTCCCCTTGAGTCATGCAAGGAATTGTTACTGCTGTTGCTTCCCATCCCACGCACTTTGTTCAGTGTCAAAAGTAAGATCTCTGAAAAGGAAATTAATTTCATCTTGGTGCAGCTATTAATGTTACACACTGCGGGAAAGCTCTTTAAGGAGGCCGTCGACCTTCATCCATGTGGAATAAGTGCTGAATAATGGAGAGCTTTCATATTTCCACAAAAAGAACGTGGCTTTTTAAGTCAACTGGAGATGTTACAGACATGGAGGAGGGAAAAAAAAACAAAAAACAACAAACTGCATTAGGAAACAGTGGGCAGAGTGTGCATGAGGACCGAGCAGCAGCTCCCAGCGTCTGGCAGGTGCTGCTGTTTGCAGAGGCCTCTTGTGAGCATGTGAAACTGCACTGACCTGTCTCACCTGCTGCTCCCATGGTACCTGCAGACTTTTATGAGTCTTTTAAATGTTCAGCTTTTCCTCCTCTCCAGCCCAGAGACCTGCTTGGTGTCTGCATTGCCGAGCCCTGCCCCAGGTTTTTCTCTTTCTTTGCGCTATTTCACATTGCATGCTTCTCTGATGTCCTCTGGTAACCTGTGGTGTGCTTCAGCTGTTTATTTAAGGAAAGAATTGCATCCTGAACAATTTATATACAGCCTGTTTTGTCTCCCCACCTGTTCTTGCTTTGAGTTCTTGCTCCCATCATGTACTGGGAGCAAAATTCTTCTCCCCAATGGTCTCTTAGTGAGGCTGTTTGGAATGACCACTCAGGAGAAGGATCCTTCTCCCTCACCCCATCTGTTTTGTGGCGTTTACCTGAGCTTCACCACCCTGTTGAATGGGGTGCTCAAAGCCTGAGATGCTCGTGAAGATTTTTCCAAATTCAATCGCTGCCTGATGCATCGTCAGCTAAATAATTGCAAATATCCATTTGTGCCTCTGTGTCACCCTGTGAGGTAGGAGCCAGTAAGAGCTCAAAGTATTAGATAGAAGTGGTAGTTTTGAAGTGACTACACTGAAGAACCAAAATCCACTGAGAAAAGATGGAAATTAAAACTCCCACCTATCCCTTTGAAGCCAGTTTACTGAATTTGAGACACGTTTGGTTTTGGGATTATTATATTTAAACTTTGTGGCATCATTTGGTCCTAAGCCACTTCCCTGTATATTGCAATTGCTTTTTTTTTTTTTTTTTTTTTCCAGATGTATGTTGGATGGTGGGACTTGCCTTTAATCTGGGAAGAAAATATGAAAGCCAGCAAACAAAATGCAGTTGTGTTTTTTTCTGTGTGGCTTTTTGTAGTACTGGCATGCTTTTGGCAGTGCGACAAGAGAACAAACAGTTTCCTTAGTGCACAGTTGTGCTGAAAAAGGCCTGAGAGAATGTAACAGGCTTCCTTGAAAATGTTGAGTGAAGGTACAAAGAGAGGTTCTCATCACATGAGAAGAGGAGCTGATGTTTGGGCCTTGGACAAAAGAAGCTATTAAAATTTTGGCTTCCTGACAAAGCAGCAACAGCTACTGTGTCTTTGCAATACTTGAGGACTAAGCAGCCACGTCCCAGTGTTCCAGAGGGCCACTTGTCAGTGTGTTGTCTTGCCTGGCAGAGGATCTGCTGTTCCTGAGCATGTGGGACTGAGAGGGACTGGTACATGTGGAGTGGAACAGGGATGTTGGAGATTAGGAGGTCCTGGATAGAGAGACAAATTCTGCACCACTAGCAAGGTAACCAAGAGCCCCTCCTGTGACTCTGCTTGTTTGCAGCAGCAGCAAAGCTGGGTTTGGCTCGCTTCCCACAAGTCACCGAACTTCATTTTGCATCTGTTTCCACAATGTGCAGAAAGGAAAGGCAATAAATATTTATTACTCTGTAGCCTGAATCCAGGTTTTATTCCTCTTACTGTTCTTTCACTGCTCCTGTGACAGTTTATCTCGTGGCTTTGGAGTGGCCCCAGCATGGGGAAAATTGAAGAAGGGTTTACAGGAGGTGTTGAAAGGGGCCACTGCCACCCCAAGAAACATTGCTCAATAAACCTTTCTAATGTTTGTCTCCTGGAAGAAGAGGCAATTATTTGCCTCTGCCTTTCTGCTTTGCTGGTAATTACGAGCTCTCCTCTAGCATGTCAGATGCTAATCTGCCATTTATCATTGCACAGCTCTGCAAAGCACCTGGAAGGGGTTTTCAGGATGGGAACGCCGCACGTCCAGCTGTGGCCCCTGCTCCCTCCACAATGAGTCACCCTGATCACGCTCCTGAAAAACCCTCTCTTGCAGAAGTTTAAGGAGGGGGAAGAAAAACTTAATCTTTCATTACTGAGATAATGAGTCATTCTTACGAAATTCATGGTGCATTAGTAGCATCAGTGTTCTCAGGAGAGAAAACCAAGAGAAGTGAGACTTTTTATGCAGTATTGACCTTCTGTCTTTGTTTTCTCGTGGAACTAAACCACAGTTTGTTTACATCATATGAAAAATTAGAAAATGAAATTGATTGCAATGAAAAGGAAAATACAGAGTGCCATACAGCTACCTCTCCTTCCTCTGTATATACCAGCGGGATTTATGAGTTTGGGTCCAGACCTCTGGTCTTGGTTTGAAGGCTTACTCTTTCCTTTCTCAGTTTAAAGAGAAAGGGCAGTATCTTTTGTTGAGTCCACAGAAGCTGCTACATACTAGTGTTTGGTGGCAAAGCAGTCATAGATTCTTGGCCCATCTTTTTTCCTCCTGGACAACATCAACAGCAAGGAAGTAATTAAATGGTGATTTTATTCCTTGAAACTGAGGGGAGTTTGTGTCCATCTTTGTCTGGTGCTTCTGAACTGCCCTTCCTCGCACACACACGTTTATGCCATTGGTACTGGCAGTAGTTCAGGGATTTCTGTGCTGCATTAAACTTGGAGACAGCTGTGGCCAGAGTCCCTCCTGGCCTGTGCCCTGTCTCAAATAGTAACCAGCAACAAGTGTTCAAGTGTGGAAGAATGCAAGGATGATCCTCTCGTGGGTGTTTGCAACCAGTTCTGGCTGTTCAGTGGTTTGGTTTGGAGGCTCCATCTTGACCACTGCCATATATAGTGAATTTATACTTTCCAAATTCATGTAACTTGACTTTAGGCTGATTTGTATTTTAGGCCTTGCAATATCTTGCAGCAGCAAGTTCCACGAATGAAATTCTTCTTTTTACCTCTCTTTTATATCTTCTGCCTGGGTACCCACAAGCCCTGACAGAATAGTTACGTTTTGTTCATCTCTTCCATGCAATTCAGTCATCTCTTGTCTTCATCTTAAGTTCCCAAGCCCGTGGCTCTCTCCTTCCATATTTCCATTCCATATTTCTAGCTTCCTTGTCTCGTCTCTCTTTTCTAGTCCAGTTCTTTTGTATTGTTTCTGAAGCTGGATGGCCAGATGTTCACATTTGGTATGATAAAGGTTTGCTCTGGAGTTGGATGGTGACATGACGATGATTTCTTCCCTTCTTAATTCCTCCCCTCGCCCCCCCCAAGTTTTGCAGAACACACTTGGTGAGATTTTTTGGTATCAGGATGGATTTGTTTGTTTGTTTTTGCTTATGACAGTGTAATTAACAGCCTGAGCATTGTCTAGCACTGAGACATTGTGGCAGTTGTGCAGTCATCTTCACAGCCCCTCGGTTGTGTCATTGGGTGGAGTTGGTTGACAGGATTCCAGGGATATTGTCCTTTCTCGTTGAACCCAAGGCCTTCAGCAACATGACTCATTTACTGAGACTGTGGTAAGTGCTTAAGAGTTGCTAAACTGGGATTTTTGAACAAAGGAAGAGAAATAGAGAAGGAGACGAATACTGTAGGCAGAGGCATGGTCTGCATGGAGGTGTGTTTCTGAATGAAGGTATTAAAGCATTGTACAGTATGAAATTGGTTATTATTTTGAAATCAATGCACTGAAAAGACAGAGCCTCAAAACTTAGCCTTACACCTGTATTCCTGCTGCAGTAAATATTTTTGTAAAGATCAATGGAGGGATCCTACTCAGCGGTGTAAATTCTGTGTAATTATTGAGCAGAGAATTATAGTTGTCACGTATCGATTCCCCCCTGCTTTGTAAGAGCTTCCTCTTTTCCACAGGACTGAATTGCAATCTCAGTGTTGGCATTAAAGAACTGGAGGAAGGACAGAGCATGCTGCTGCTAATCAATGTGTGGGCATGTGAAAATGCACATGTGTACACAGATTGCTTCAAAAGCATCTGACTCACATAAACAAAACTGCTTCAGGACTGAAATTTCCTTCTCTGACCCCAGAAAGCTCAGCTGCTCCAGCAGTTCGTGTGAGCTGATCTTGAGCCCTTACTTCAGGGACAGCCCTGGAGATGAGCGCTTGTGCAGCTCTCCTTCTCTGCTACCTCCCGTCAGAAATGTTAGAGCCGTGTTTTGTCCTCAGAGTCACGCTAGGATGCTTCTATGGGATGTTCACCTACTGCTTCACTTCTTCTCAGAGGTGTTTGCAATGCAGAAGTGGGTGAAACATTTCCTGAACTGTTTGCAGAGGATGAGGGAACCTGAAGGAGAACGTCCCCTTTGTGCTTCAGTTTGATTTTGTTTTAGAGCCAAAGGATTACATGTGTCATCTTGGGATGGGTTGTTAACATCACAGAATCACAGTTTCCAGTGATCCATCCTGAGGAGCTATACAGGATTATTCTGCTTTAAAACAAGCAACTGCAGCTGCTCAGGGGAGCATTTTTCCTTTGGCTGCATTGTGTGCCAGAGCAATTTAAGTCCACTGAAGTGAAATACTGGCTAGGGATTTGTGACAGAGTAGCAAAGTCAACCTTATTTTCAAATTCTGAGGAAAGGCAGGTGTGGCTTGCTCAGAGAACACACTGTCCTGAGATTCGGGTCACACCTGGGTTTTATGCTGTTCCTTTGGAACATCCTGGAAACACTGGCAGAGTTTCAAACTGATCGGGAGTACAGTAGTTGGGGATAAGGAAGGACTAGAGCTGGGGGTATGTGCAAGATCAGGCACTCTTACTGAGTAGAAAGTCAGTATTTCAAGGGTTAAAAAAAAGAAGGGGCAGAAAAAAGCTTCAAAATGAAGTATGTCAAAGTTTTGTTTGCTTGGAGCATTCCAAGGCAGCAGCAAGGGTTTTGCTGGGGTTTGTTTCAAAATTAAAGATATTAAGAAAAGGGACAATCTCAGTTCATTGCAGAGCAATTAAGGAGGTGTATCTTTAGTCATGGGATGGAGGGGCTGCCTTGCTGCTGCTCTTCCTCTCACCTGCATCAGCCTTCACAGAGCAGAAATGTCACCATCTCCCAGCGCTATGGTGCTGGAGCTGGAGAGCTTTGCCTCCCAAAGCTGCCCTAGTGCCACCTCTTACTCTGATGGCACGAGTCTGCTGTGCCTGGTGAGGTGGGCACCTCAAAGTTCTCCTGGTCCCTGGCGTTCCAAACAGGTGCTGAGGTGGCTGCTGCAGAACACAGCAGCATTGGGGCTGCTCCAGCCTTATCCTGCTGGGATGCAGAGCCAGCATAGGATTGGGATGGGAAGAGGAAAAGGAGTGCTGCCCGAGGCTTTCTTGTACGCCACAGCTTAAAAAAATCCCGAAGTTATCACTTGACCTTGCAAGTTTAACCTCCTCTGAAGAAGTTTTGAAGTAGCTTCTGTCTCTGAAGCACTTGAAGCAAAACTGGTTTGTAGTTCATAAGATACACGACTATTTTAGGCAAGCTTTGCTCGTACAGGCTGCCAGCACAGGGTGGGCTGCAGGCTCTGCTGCGAGGATAAATGCAGCGAACGCTCCGGACGGGGGTTTAAGTGAAAACCAACTCCTGCCCACAGTGTCTCATCCTGGAGTGTAGGATGAAGTGGTTATTGATGCAGTTTCTGTCTCTGAAAAGGGGTTGAGGAAGGGAAAGCCTCCTGTTGTGAATGAAAGGATGGCAGCAAACTTCCTAGGGCTCGTTTCTGATTCATATGCATGTTTCTGAAGTGGCTGAGAACCCTTCATAGCGCTTTCTGCAGCTCTTTGTTTTCAAATGTAAATCTTTGATGTGTGGAGGATGTGACTTTAAAAAGAAAAAAAGAGACATTTAATTGTTCGTTTCTTCTTTATTCCTGAGGAAGTGGAAGAAAACTTGTACAAGACTTGGTATCGCTGCGCTGCGTACTGCTAGGTGTTTTTGGGGAAGGAGGAAAGACAAGCTTTTCTGTAACTGCAGGAAACTAATTTTACCTTGTGTACAGTAAAGCATGGATAACTTCCTTCCTTCCTCTGATTGTGCCAGAGCAAAACTGTATTACTTGTCTGCCGGTTTCTCTTTTGCCAGTGTGTTTGGGTGTAAGCTGTCTGCAAGAGAGAAAGCCAGGTCAAGGATAAAAATCCCACACTAATCCACTGTCTATTTAATTTCAGCTAAACCCTCCTGCCTTTCTGCCTTTTTACCTCTGCAGGGTCAGCAGGGACGCTGCTGCTTTACTGTTGTGCACTGTCTTGTGCTTTTTGTAACCTGATAAAATACCCTGCATTTCTATGACAATCTGGCCATAGCATCTCCCCGTAACCCTCACTGCTGCTGGGCTTCTTTGGTAGGGTCACTCCAGGTAACTGGAGTGTTGCTGCACAGGCAAATCAAAGCAACATTTGTTGGGAATTTTTGCTTTGGCTCCACATTTGAATCCCTTTCTCCTTCTGTCTCCTGGCCTCAGCCTAAGGCTGCTTTGCAAGCCTGTTGCAGTCTCACCTGTGGCAAGAGGGACACTTAGTCCTTTTTTGATTGCGATTCCTTTTTCTTCTGCAAATGTTATTTAGAGATCTTGTTCCAGTTTTTGAAATTACAGCCCTTACATAAGGTCACACAGTTTCCAGTCTTGTCTGTGTTTTGTACAAACCAGTGAGACTTGCCACCTAAAAATCATTTATGCCCTATTACCCCTTTCAGTTCTTCATGCACCTTTTACTGACTAGTGGAGAATACTGATTTTAATGGTGTCCAAGTCTAGAAACCTCTATTGCTATTTGATCGGAGGAAAGAAATAAAGATGGGAGGGTTTTGTTGTTACAGTAAGCGGAGCAAAGCAGGCCACTCTGTACACTGAGCATTAAGAGTTATTGCAAGAAATACCTTTTTTCGGGTACAATACTTAAACGGGAAGAAATCCAGCTTTATTATCTGAGAGCAGAACAGGCTGAAATGGAGCTTTGCTACCAGGTTTCCATCCCAAAGAACTCTGAGGCTCTGTCCAAACTGCTCAGCAAGAAAAGTGAGAACGTGCTGATGTACATGTGCCACCTTGCTACAAAATGTAAAGAAAAGTCTGAGAACAACACACTTGGTACTCATTTACTGAGCTCTCCTTCCCACGCAGACAATCATAATGAGCTGAAACAAAAGGATCAGGTGAGTGGGAACAGGCTGGCAGGGAAGGAGCTGCTTGTCCATGGGCAGTGAGAATTGGAGACAGGAAAATTTAATAGCCAAGCTAATGTGTTTGGAGGACATAAAGGCTGCACTCCACTAAAGCGAGAGGCAGGGAATTGGGGATGAAGGCTCTCCTCCTGCCTGGTAGCTGTTTTCTAGGGCCCCTGTAGCCTCAGGGATCAGGAAGAACTTCTTGTCTATCAGTTGTTGTAGTTGGCAGGGCTGGTCTGTGGTGCTTTTACAACTGCAGGAAACTGTACAGCCATGGGGCAGGTCCTCCCTGCAGCCCTGCCACATCATCCCCCTACCTAGGGAGGGTAAAAGACCTGATCTAGGTCTTTCTTGCTCACACAGTGAACAGCAAAGCAAAGTTTTTTCCCTGGGATGCATCAGCTTTTACAGTGGCCCCAGGGAAGCTTTCCTCACACAGGGACTATGAAACTCTGCTTTCTCTCACCCTGAGGTTCCCATCCCTGCTTGCAGCAAGTAAACTGAGTCAGAGATGCTGCAGGCTGGGCTTGTGGAAATGCTCTCTGCATGGTAGCTGTTTAAAAGTGGCTGTTGCCTGAGCAACAGCTGAGATTTATGAAAATCTAGGTCTTGCTCCATGTGCTTCTGACAGCAAATCAGTGTTTGTTACTTTGCGTCTTAACTCTCAAGATAAGTGTCATTGTCATCAATTTAATGTATCTTATCTGTTTCTATTTCAGCAGTAAAAGCATATAAGGTACGAGGTTCTTGCTTAGTAAAATCAACCACCATTAATTTACTCTTCTCCTCTGTCACCACAATTTAAAACTCTGGCCTAACTCAGAGCTTCGTGTACTTGAAATGCAGGGGTTTTTTCTCTGCTGACGATGCTCAGCCTTTGGCTCTTCACCTGTGATTTTCTGCAGCACCGTCTTGTAGCTCACACCCGTGCCCTTGTGCTGTAGTGCAAAGTCATGCTGGATAATCACGCACCAGCCCAGGAAACACAACCTGGCCCATGATCAAACCTGTTTCACAGTTCTCTGTACTCTGTACAAAAGGTTTTTGGCTCATACAAATTAGCCTGTGCTGCCTCTGGTGTACTGTTCATATTGGGGTTTTATCCTTTCGGGCATTAAGGACTTTTGGACATGTTTTGAGGTCTTAAAAAAAAAGGAAGTAAATTCTTGTTTGCTCACGTTTGTATTTTTTAATGACTAATCATTTTTTCTAGCAGATGTGATGTTTATTTGGATTTATAAGGGCAAAACAATAAAATGCCCAGCTCAAATACTTCAGTGCCCTTACAAATATATTCAAAATGAACCAGAGAGGAAAACCAGATTGATGACCACTTCTGCTGTGTACAGCTATAGGCAAATGAGCTCCCCTGCCCTGGGGAAGGAACCACTGGAGTCTGTCCTGAAGAGCACTGCTGGGTGAGATTCAAGCATCCTATCCCAGCCATAACTGGTATATCAACAGAGAGGAGCTTTGGGTTTTAAGGGGTGAACTGTTCCCAGGGAGATTTGAAGTGGTGCTTGTTGGAATAATTTTCAATATTTCCTGGGAGCAAGGTCCCAGGACCCACCTCTCACTGTACTCACCAAGCAGCTTCTTGCCTAATGCCATTTAAATCCAAGCAGAATTTACCTCTCACATGAAGGTGAGTGTCAGGTATCGCCCTCTGCATGCAGGTGTGTATGCTCTGCTCCTTCAAGAACCTGAGTGTCTAACCACACTTGCCAAGTGAAATGCTTGTTTGGAGGAAGAGATCTCTTTTGAACTTTCAGGATGCTCTGTTCACTCATTCATTCATTCATTCATTCATTCTGTTCACCTGCTCATTTGGAAGTAGTGGCTTTAAGTTCCTTTATGTGTTTTAGCTTTGTCATCCATGAAATGGAAATGATAATACTCATTTGCTTGCCTCGCAAGTTTGTTAAGAGGATTAACTGATGTTTGGACACAGTTTTGAAACCTTATGCAAATATTAAGGTTACTGTTAATAGGCCCTGTGGAGTAACAGAACTGTCAAAAAAAAAAGAAGCTCGAAGTTGAATTGTCTTCATGCCTTACAGCAGTCTGGGTTTCCAGGCTCACGCCTTGCGTGCTGCTCTGGAGCTGGGATTTGCAGGGCTCCCGTGTCCCTGTTCAAAGGTGTGCACCATGGGAGGCTCCTCTGCTTTAAAATACCCTTCACAACCCAGTTCTCATGTCTGTTGCCCAGCTTGTCAGCTTGCAAACAGCTGAGCTTCAGGCATTTTAAGGAGCTTCCGAAGTGTTTTGAAAATCCTCAGTTACAAGATTGTTTCCAGTTTTCCTAAATGAAATCTCAGACTGTATTTTTTAGGGATTTTCTTTCTAAGTATAGGTTCGAGGGGGTGAGTTTCCATTTCAGGATTCAAGTTTGCTTGAAATGTGGTGGCTTTTTGGAGAAGACTTTTTTATTTTTTTCTCTCTAGCTCTGGTAATCTAGATATGCCAGCCTTGAACCACTGGCAATGTATATAATTTTCTGTACGATCTTTCTGAAACCCAAGATGCATTTTCAGCTTCCCTGCTTGTATCTTGGTGTTGTCCTTTCAGTGTGGAAGTTATTCATCCTAAAGGAAGCAGCAGGTCAACATCTCTTCTGAAAATTACTTTATTGTCTTGGTGCAAAGCTTTAAGAAGTAATTTAAAGATGCATTTCAGGTCCCTGAAATGAGGCAAAGAACACATATGCCTTATCTCTTCCCCTTCCAAACGTGCAGGGGGAAATTTTTTTCTGATTTTCTGTCTTTCTTGCTACTCTTGGCCTATTAAAATAGAAGTTGCTTCCACCCACCATGTTCTGGAAAAAGCTGTTGCTGTTCTAACCATAAGGATCTCATTAGAGTCAATGGGAGGTATATGACTAACCCTTGGTGTGAGCCACTTTAGGAAAAAATTGTAATTAATAACACGGCTTTTTGTGTGGAAAACATTTTTGGTGTTGAAAAAGGACCTGGTTTTGTCCTTGATCTATAGCATATTTATGGGGGAGTTTGCATGTTTCAGTATGCTGTGTATATCCTGTAAGGAATGTACACAGATCTCCTCTTAAAATAGCGATGGAGTTTGGCCAAAGTATGACAGCTCTGGAGCCTCCTATTCAGCCTGTTCAAAACAGAGCTCCCCCTGGGCAGTACCTGGCTCCTGAGGTGATTGGGGTTTGGTTGTTTCCACGTCCTGCTTGGGCTCCCTCTGCTCTTTCCTTGGTGCCCAGGGGGAGAAACCCTCCCCTCACCTGCAAGGTGTGAATGCTGGCTGTAGGTTTATGTGATTTTGCGAATTTCTGTCTCTTTATTACCTGGGCAGACTGATGATATGTTAACAGACTCTGCAGATGTTGGGATTTTAGCACTGCTGTTTTTTTGCCGTTTTCTCTTGGAAGTTGGTGGCTGACTGGCTTTTTAAATATCTCAGTACATCAATATCTGGCACTGTGGAGGGAAGAAATAAGGCTTTCTGTGAATGTGAAGTGTGCTGAACTAAAGCCAACAATCTTCAGAGTTTTTAATTACCAAGCCATTCAGAACCTGCCGCTTTTGAGAGAGATATTTTGACACCACTTGAAGGTTTTAACATCTGCTCTTTGTATGGAGCTGAGGCATTTGGTAGAATCTGTTTAATTTTTCACTGGATATTTTCCTTCGCATTCCTACAACAATAATATAGTTTGCAGAATAGGAGCTCTGTCAGCAAAGACAGCTAAGTTTTTGTGGTACAAAAATTAATTGTTATTGAATCCTCAGCAACCAAGTATGAGCTCATGTTTGGGGAGGAGAGTTAGAGAAGAATTGCTTGGATTGTAGTCCAGTTGATGCACTGCTCTTCCAAGGCCCTGGCTGAATTATTTCAGTTATGCTTTCCCTGTTTATAAAACTTTACACGGTGTTATGGGCTTTGAGTAATATTTTTAAAGATGTAAAATCAAGAGTTGCTAATAGGATGGAAATGTCTGTCAAACCACTGCTACTAATTGTTTATCATGGGCTATGGCTGGACGTTTCCTGTGTTCAGGGAAGGTTTAATTTGTGGCGGTGAAGTGCTGTCATTTAGGATACTGTCAAATGCTTTAATGGGCATGGCAATGACTGGTATTCAATTTATCTGTGTGTTTTCTACTTGCAGTCAAGGCAAAAAAAAAACTGAAATGCTTCAGCATGTGGCACTTCCTTGAAACCAGAGATGTGCCACTTGATTTGATTTGGAAGACTTGTAAAAGTGAGAGAAAATCCAAAAAGTTCCTACTGAGGTCCGTGTTTTAAACCTGATCCTTCTGCTCATTTGATACAGGAAGCAGAAGAAAGATGCTCTGCTTTGCACTGGGCTGTCCATGGTCCTACAGCTGTAACCCTGCCCTGAGGAGAAGGGAGCAGTCAGTGCCTTTGCTGTTGTCATCTGCTGAAGAGTCACATTCCCTGGTGCCAAATGAGTTAGTGGCACAGTCCTCCAGCTGGGCATCCTTCATGCCAAAGAGGCAGAGCAGTCTTATTCACTGCTTTTAATTCTGTCTTCATAGCTCTGGCACAGAGGATGAGATTGGAGCAGAATTCCTGCATCCTGCCTGGGCTTAATCAGCTACTCTGTAAAATGGTGTCACTGTAAGATGCTATAGCTCTCCCTAAACAGTGTGTTTTATAAATGGATTTTTTCTCTCCTTGGCTTCCTACAACTCTACCCAGAGCTGCCAGCCAGTTTGGTTTCACACGTAGGAGGGCCGGCTGGGCTGTGGGGTGGGATTTGGGGGGGATTCTGCCATCCAGGCTGGAGCCTTTCTGTCATGCTGCCTCCCTGTAGTGTCACAGCGATCCTCTGAAAGCTGCTCTTTAATTCTGCTATGGAAAGGTGTGGGAAGGGATGCCGATCAAGTGGGAGATGATATTCTCCAAAGTTTTGCAGAGCCAATCTATGTCTAACTCCCCAGGCTGCTTTCTAGGAGGAAAATACAGCCATTGCTTCTTCAGCTGTCTTATTTTTGCATGCACGCTGCTTGCTTGCATGTGTCGTCCCTCCAGCTCTGTCAGTTTGAGAGTGGCTTACTGTTTGATTCTGTTCTAATCTTTTCAGTTAAATGAAGGCTGGCCTTGAAAAGAAGCTTGTAGCGTTTTTCCCAGCTGTTGCACAGGAAAAAACAGCCCCTCCTTGCTTCGTTTCCAGGCACCTCTGCTCTACTCAAGCTTTTGGAGAGAGTGCCAGCTTAACTCTGGCCAGTTTTCCTTGGTGTCATGACAAGACTTCATTGCTACTGTGTGTCTCCTTTCCTGCTGTAAAAACAAGCTTGCTTTTCCCAGGGATCTAGTGATAAATTAGAGAAGTAGGATAGTTGTCCACACTTGTGCAATAAACAGATATAAAATACTGATAATCAGTATTTTATAGCCAAAACTAACATAACCCTCCCTGAAAATACAGGGTCAGTCAGGATATAAAAGTAAGTTCTCTAATTGTCAAAGCTGAACTTGGGGAACATCTAAATTGAATTTTGTATATGTGGCCAAAAATATCTTAGCTGTGCAAACAACCACATTCCAGAACAGAAAAGCTGATGTTTATTTTCGTTTTTCAACTGCATTCTTCTCTGGACTCCTCTGTACAGCTCTGGAGGCCATGAGAGTAAGGCTGAGTGCCTTCTGTGTAGATGAAGGTGTGATGATTTCTCATTCCATGACAGCAATTCTCAAATGTTGTCCGCATTGACAAGGACAGAGTATGCAGCTGCTCAGGGTCTTCCTTGGTATCAGTGGGCTTCCCTGAATGCTCCAGTGGCACCAGCAGAGGTTTGCCATCCATGCCCTTGGAAACACTGTGCATGACAGGGGATCCTTTGTCTGAAAAGCATGGCTAGGCTGCTCCTTTGATGTGGTAGCTGATCTTTACTTTTCCTCATGCCTTGTCTCTTCTTTCTGTCTTTATCTCCTGCATTGGCTTATCATCCATCTAAAGCTTTTTGGATAAAACTGCTATCATCTTATTCCTAGTGTAGCATACAGAACTTTATACCAGCTGGACCAGATTCAGGACAGAGGCTCTGGACAGGCTGTTTTACCCTGTTATGGAGCCTCTGTTTTCAGTACGCTTATTTCCACAGATAATTTTTATCAAGTTTTATCAAGCCTGGCCCTGATCTGAATTTTATACAATGTTCTCTGTTTCCTGCCACTCATGGACGCTAATCACATTTAGGCATGAGCTGGTGGTTAGATTTAATTCGGAGTTGGTCAGGGAGGCTGCAGTTAGGATGGGCATGTGGTGAGTTCCTGTGGAAGGCGAGGATGTGAAAAGTCAGGAGGGTAAGAAGCTTCCAGCAGAATAAGGGAGGCTTGTGGCACCTACTGTCTACACTGACTTGTGCTCAAATGTCACTTCCATTTGGGATCTGATGCCCATGGAGTGAAGTCATGTCCATGAAAGCCATGCTACATCTATTTGCATCTTTAGATGTCAATAGAAGAATGTCAAAACGTGTCAGTGGCTGCAGTAACTTCTCAAATACCATTCGAAAACATCCACTTGCAGGACACAAATGTGATTGATAAGTGTCATGCAGGTCTGCAGTTCCCTTCCCCCTGATCGCAGGGAGCACCTCATGAAGTGCTTACTGGGGACTGGTGAGGCGTGGTCTGGGGATGGGTGTGTGAAGAGAGGAGACATCCACCATTTCTGTCAGCAGTTAAAGTTGGTGCTTCTGAACTGTGGAGACTGAAGAGAAGCAGATCCTCAGGGCTGGAGAAGTGCCTTCTTGTCACAGCAGCTGTGGGAGAGAACTGCTAGGGATACCTATCTGGCAGGAGGGATAACTCTTCAGTGCTGGGCAGAATGTGGGGAGGTAAAGGAGCTCTTTGCACGTATTCCTGCCGTGACACGCAGGCATCGACTTTCAGTTATGACAGTAAAAAAAAATCTCGTTCCTCTGGGTCTGCAGGTAGTCCTGCAGTTTAACTAACCTTTCCTTTGAAGTCTTGGCAGACTGCAGTCTTTCTAAGAGGCTTTTAATTTTGATTAGGCACAGAGCTGAACTAAGTCAGCACAGCTCCCAAGTGTATTTCAGGCAGAGACGTGACCACAGGGGTGTAGAGCTGGTGCAGGAGCTGGAACAGCACGGGGTTGCATAGCAGTCCCTGTAAGGACCCTATTGCAACAGCATATGCCATGTTTGCATTGCCTGGTAGACTGCAGTCTCAGTCTATTCTTCCATTGCAAATTTGAGTGTTTTGTTGTTTAAATGCCAAACCTGATGCAGAGCAGGTCCATCGTCACCTTCAGCAATCCACTCCTTCCCCTGGATGGGCAGAGGAAAGTGCAGGGGTGAGCTGTGCTCATTGCAGTTGTTGCTGCTTGTAGTTGGTCTTTGCCAGAGCGGCAGGGGAGGCCACTTCGCTTAGTCTTTGATTGGTGTTAGATTCAACCAAAAGGAGAACTGATGCAGGCTAGGCTGAGATTCTTCGAGTGAGTATGTCCCAAGCCTATGAAGAATTGTCAGATCCAAGCCAGCGGGTCAGATGGATCCGTGTCCTAACTGTCTGTTTGATCTGCAATTAATGTGGCCATTCTGCACCAAAATCAGTGGTGATGAGGAGGCTTTGGATTGTCAGTGGTCAGGCACAAGGGGAGGATATTTCTGGCTGGGTTCTGGGCTGCTGTACAGCCACTGTGCTCCTCCCTGCACGTCACACTTCAGTGACCTGTAAACGATGTCTGTGCAGTTATCGTAGTCAGAAATAGGTCATGTGAAGCCAAGTATTTGGGTCAACTTAAAATGCTGCTTATTCTCTTTTTGAGGTTAAAAACCAAACTGAAACAAACATAATTGTTTCTGCCTCCGGTGGGACACCCTGCAAAGCACAGTAGACTTTTTCTTCTGGGTCGATAATCAGCTGTAACATATGAAGGCTTAAATATAACTTGAGTTTTAGAAACAGGCTTAGAAATATGCTCAGCCGACGTTACCTTTCTGGGCCATAAACCAGCTTTCATCTGCCTTTGGAGGCCATCATATTTTCCAGCTGAGTCAGTGTAGATGGAGTTATTAATAAATCAGAAGGAGCAGAGTCACTGTGAGTGCCCCTTGGCAAACCTCTTCACCTCCGTGGTGTCTCAGGTTTCCAAGCCCCCAAACTGGGAAATGATACAATTTCTCCTGAAGATCCGCTACTGAGAGCCATCTGTTGTTAATAACAAACCATCAGCTTCTCCCTTTGGCTTTTCAGGCTCATCTCAGTGGAAGTGTTTTCCTCAAAGCGTTGGCTGCGAAGATGCAGTGGTGAGGGGTCCTTGTGCCTTCACCAGCCAAGGTTCCTCTCCCATCTTGGGCGTGTGAAACCAGGGAGTACTGGAGCTCTGCTGGGAGACGGGTGCTGGAGTGTCAGCCCTATTTTAAGGGAAGAGAACAGAGGTGAAGGAGTCACTAATTCGGACCTTACAGTTACCAGAAGGGTTTGTGCAGGTCATTCTGGTCATCAGATCAGGTGACCCCTTTGTGATTCCTTAATGAGGCTGTCTCTTCTTTGCAGGGCTGCAAAACTTCTATATTTTTTTAAGTGATATCCAGCTTCCAGTATAAAAATTGGTCAAAATTTGCCAGAAACCAATATTCTGTGAGAAATACTAGATAAATAATTCATAAAAATATGCTGTGTTCTTAAAAAATTCCAAGAAATAAAGTAACTTCAGTTACTTTGCAGGCAAGCATGTCGTGCTATTGCACTTCAAGATTGCTTATTTCAAAAACATCTTGTAACTGAAACCAACTTCTGGGATGAATTTTAAGATTTAGGTGGCGTCTCCAGATATATGTGAAGAGTTTTTGTGTTTCTGAGGACGTATATAAACCAAGAATGCTGGTTTTGTTCATTGATACTTCAGAAGAGGAGAGAACAAATTGTGTCCTGGAAGTGAAACAGAAAGCTAAATTATTTTTTTTAGCTGAGGATAAATATTTGCTTCTGTGTCCTGACAGAGACAGAGCTGCTCAGCATCTGATAAAACGCCTTTTTAATTGGTTGGGTGCATTGTGCACATTTAAAATCCTATTTTAGGGCTCTCCTGATGTACTGCATTCAAAAGCCTTACTCACATGCGTTTGCCTAGGGTCAATTTTGGCTTTTAGGTCTCTTCCAAATCCCTATTTTCTCTTTCTCTCCAAGCTGGTAATAAGATTTCTTATTATCTTCTTGCTTATGACTCCTTCAAGGCTGCTGACAAAGGGGCCTCAGCTGCTCTCTTGATATTATCTGGGCAGATATCAGTTGAATTTGAAAGGGTGGATTAAATAAGTGCTTCACTAATGTTGCCAGGCCTAACTTCATTACTGTGATCCTGCAAAGGAGAGGGGAGAGAAATGAGCTGTCTGTAGAAATCCGAGTGCCAGGATAGCAGAGTGTTGTGCGTGCATATATATATATTTCTATACATAAATATGTGAATGAAGGCATATGGTACCTAAATTTGTAAGACCTTGCCTTCTTTCTTACAGACACATAAATTATTTATAGATGCAAGTAATATACATGACATTCTCCTTTGGGAGGAAACACTGGAATGGAAAAGAGAAGTGGCTGTTATTCACATATATGCTTTTCCACACATTTCCTCCTGGCATTTATGGTGGAGCTGTCTCTGTGCAGGTATTTGAGCCTGAGCTTATCAGGGAGATATCTGGACACCTTCTTTAGGGCCAGACAGGGAAATAAATGACTGTTCTTTGGCTTTTCATGCTTCCTGGACGCCACAGTTCTTTTGGCCTCTCCTGTCTGTTTTATGGGGATATTCTGCCTCTGGTTTGAGGAGATTGGCCGTGATGTTCCATCTGATCCAGTGAGTAAGACTGAGGCTCACAGCAACAGAATTGGCTTCCTAATTATCTCAGTAGATAATTATATACGAGTTCCTTTGCCTTCATTTCTGCTGCTGCACCTGGTCTGTCCAGCCTGGTCAGACCATAGTCTTCAGCACAAGGGTGATGCTGCTTTGTCTGTATCAATTTCCTAATGAGGTCTCCACTCTCCTGGGTCCTCTAAACACTAACAAAACAAATGCTCAGTGTTGAGTGCTTTGAAAATCTCAGATGAAAGGCAAAGTATTACTATGAAGAATTAACATCTCCTTTCCCTCTCCATTTATCGATGGGGGAAGTGGTCCCTGTGGAGGCTGGGGAGTGGAGACAGCCTTGTGGATGCACTGATTTGTTCTGCATGATGATTTCTCTTGGAGTAATCTCACTGGCAGAGTGTTTATCAGCTAATGAAAACCTACTTCAATAACACAGAAAAAAAACCCAGACAGGCTAAGTGAGCCTTGGCTTGGTTTTCTGATGTTTTTTTCCCTCTCCTCAGTGTCCGTTATTCACGTGCCACTTCTGCTCCCCGCTCCGGCAGGTTGCAGAGGATAAGGGAGCCTCATCCACCAGCCAGATGAAACCCCATGTAGAAATGGGTATCTAGATAAGAAGAATTGCACTTGCCCGAAAGCAGATGGGGTGGAAGGAGAAGCCACAAAAGGAAGTTTAGACTTGAACGAAGCTCTTCTTGTGGAAACTTTGAATTAGCACTTTGTCAGTGCTGTGCCAGGGTCTGCTGTGGGGGCCTGGGCGCTCCTGCTGTCCCAGCCCACGTTTGTGCACCTGGCAATTCTACCTGGAGAGCAGTGTGTGAATCTAGCTCTGTGGCAGAGGCAGAACTGGGGTGCTCAGGAAGCTTGGATGCTTTTTGCAGTACTTGAGCTTGCCCTGAGACTGAGGTGTGTTCCGAGTCCCCACATCCTCATCGACTGTAAAGTACGTGTTCCCTGATCTGTGTTGTTAGGCTGCAGACTAATGATAGTGCTGCAGATCCAAACAGCTAATTATGTTATTTAATGAACAGGGTGTTCTGGATCCCACAAACACACAGAGCAGTTCAACAACAAAGAAGGAAGCTAAGCAGGATGGTACCTCTGTAGGTTATGTGTTCCTGCTGGCTGTGTTTTCCCAGGAAAGAGTGGTTTGCATGGATCCAAGAAGCCACAGCAGGCAAAAGAAATGGTATGGATATGTTTGGAGAGGGAAAGGCACTGTGAGACTAATCAGCTAAACAGCTCAAGTGCAGAAACCTTGTTGGCTAATAAAATACTGTTTAGATGTGCATTTTTAGATGTGCATTTGGGCTAGGCAGTGCCACCCAGCATTTCTGTCTGCTCCTTGAGCATTGGCACCCTTGTGCTGCGGCAGGAACGGTGGAGGAAGGAGGCAGGATGGTGCCTGGACTCAAACACACACCAATCCCACAAAACCTCAAGTTGCAGAAGATACTGGAACCAAATGGACAAAGCGGGGAGTCAGCAGGAGGATGGTGTTTCTGGCTTGCCTTGCTTTCATCCTCCAGAATGAAAGTGTCACTTGGTGGGAAATGAGATGAAAAAAACAGGTTCCAAATACTAAACCAAAGGTTATCTTTCTGAATGTTTATTTACTTCTAAATTTTTCTTTTCATTTGGAATTTCTGGGCAGAGCATTGTGTCAGACTGGAAAAGATGATATTGCTTGTTTTGAAGGCATCTTCGAGAAAATATAGGAGAAATTTAAAAAAATATTTCCAAACTGTGTTTGGAAAGAGAAGGGACTTGAACCTGTCCCTTTCATTTTACACTATGAGAAACCAAGTTTTCTCATGTGAAAATAGCTCAAATAAATCCTTAGCTGGGGCTCTTCTAATAGGACATCCTGACCAAGGGTCAAAGCTGCGTGAAGAGCTGGTGTTATTGAGAATCCTGTTTTGTGCCTGTGGGTCACACCATAAATTTTAAGAAATTGGTGTAAAGGGGGCAGGTTTGTATTTAAAATTACAGAGTCTCGAGCAGGAAGAAAACTTACCGTGCTATGAGGAAATGTTTTATTTGCTTTAGGAGAGAGTTTGTTTCCATGTAGTGCTAATTTGGAGGTGATACAGCACAGGGTGGAAAAGATAGTGGGATATCAGCCCATTTCCTCCATTCCTGGGGGAAAATACGCTGTGAAACATCACTGCTGGGGCACTAGTAAATCCATGCAAATTGGAAAGAAGGTATTTTATCTTCTCTCCTAGTTCTCTGCTCACCTCCTGTCTCTGCAAGTGTTCAGATACTGGCCTACTAGAAAACACAGACTGATGAAAAACCATGTTGTCAGGATGGGATCTTACCTTTGTATCCATGGTTTTCTCAGTGCTGGGCTGAGGGAAACACTGTCTTATTTAGAATGGTTTATTTTGCCTACCAAAGCGAACAAGCCCTACAAATGCAATTACTGTTACATGCACAACTGCACCCATATTGAGGCATGTGCCTGGCTGAGCAGGATGCCACTCTAACCACCTCAGGCAAGTAAAAGCAGTGAACTTCTAGCATAGGCAAACCCTTAAATTGGATTGCCTGATCCATGAAATGCTAGTGCTCTGTCTAAAATTTCCCTTGAAAGCCTTAAAGCCCTGTACAAGTTTCATCGGGGGTCTTAACAATGTGGTGGTGGAGGATTAGTTTTTAAACCATGGTTAAGGTTTCCTGACTTTTCGGGGAATCTGAGTTCTTTTTCTACGTTGATGCTGTCCTGTCAGTAATTGAACCTTCAGAGCATGGATATTTCTTTTCCCATGAAAATGTAATGAAAATAGGACGCTTAAACCGAAGTTCACACTTCTAAATTTCTTGTCCTTAGTTGGGCAGCTTATGGTTGAGTGTACTCTGCCTTCCTCCCTTGAGCTTCCTCCTCCTCTTTCCATGCTGCTGACTTGCATTTGCATGTCTTTTTATATATGTGGGGCTAAACAGAGGGACAAAGTGTCTAATTAAGATATTTAAATAAATTTTCTTAGTCTGAGGACAGTTTGACCACTGCCTGGTGTCAGGCAGGACTGATGCAGCCATTGGTGCTGCATCCATTTCTACACGTTTTGAGCAGCTCCTCTGGAATACAGTTCAAGATCTTGGTTTTCCTAATTAAGATGTTTTTACATGTACCTAGTTGAAAAGATGGTGTGAAAAAGCAACTTTTTTTAATACCTTTCTCAGCAGTTGGGGATTTTTGTTGCTTTGACTTTTGGCATGAAGGAGCACTACTGTCAGAGCAGCAGGCAAAGGGAGGATTTGTGTGTTCGGGTCTCTATCTCAAGATAACAATGAATCCAAAGGACCAAACCAGGGTGTCCTACTCATACTGCTTAGTCCTCCAGTGATGTGTCATCTTCCAGTGCTGAAATTTATGGGAAGAAAAGAGGCTGAGGTGGCAAATGCTAAAAGGTTGGGAACGAATTCAAACTAGAAAACTTGCAGTACATAGTGTCACAAAGATCTCATTTTAGCACACAAAATCAGGCAAATACTTAGGATTAGGACCTGACTCAGCCTCATCTCCCTTGTAATCCTCCAAATCTTCAAGTTTTTAGGCCTTTCATTTAGCTCTAAGCAGCCTGCCTCTGTGGCCGGGCTGGTTGATGTAGGTCACTGCAGAGCCCTGGACTTTCGAGTGCATCCTGGGGGTCTGGCCACATCCCTTCTGCCATGCCTGAGGTCAGGCAGCAGCTTCATCTCTGGACAGTGTGGACAGGAAATACCACTGTGCCAATTCTGGGAAGCTGCTCAGGAAGTGGAAACTCTTACAGCAGATGTGGACCTCGAGATATGAATGGAGCAAAACTGTCTGGCATGGCTGTAGGCTTCTTTGCTGCTGCTGGCCACCATCTGCTCGTGCAACACCTGACAGACCATAAATCCCTGACCCTTCATCTTCGTCGTCATCTGTGCATCACCACCTATTTATATCATCCCTGGTGCTGTAATCTTAGAGCTGTAATTTTACACATCCCACGTGGCTGTGGTGTCATTAGTGCGGGAATGTAGATGTAGAAGCTGGAAGTTCTGCCTGGTATTTTTGTGAGCAGCAGCCCATTTTAATGTGCTGTTCACTGCCTTTCCTAGAGAAGGGGGTGAAGCTTTGGGAATTCTTGTGCTGGAGATCTTCAAGGTGGGAATAACATTTACTCTGTGCATGAGGAGCAGTGATGTATTCCCCACTGACTCGCTGCAAATATTTTTCTTCACATACAGAACTTGTTTTTTAAGTCAGTATTTTTTAATGATACTACTGCAGTGGATTGATTCTGTGATTTTCACTTGCATGGCAGCCCAAATCTGTGTGCATCAAGGCAAGAGGACGACCCTTGTTCTGTTGGCCTCAGTAGCAGAGGATGAGGGCTTGGCATTGGGTGTGAGAGAGGGCAGGACAAAGTGATGGTATTTTTGTATCACAGATCCTGTGGTGTAGAGTGACTCGTTTTGGTGACCCTGTATGTACAGCTGTGTAAGTTTGGTCGGACTGGACCATTCCTCCGTTTATTCTTTGGGATCACAGTGACTTAAGAATCAAACAGGGGTTTTCCCATGACCTCCAAAAAATTCAGTATTAAGGTCATCAGAGACATCTACCTCTGACTGCCAGTGCTTAAAGCAGTTATTTTAGGCTGCTTGGATCATCCCATGCTTGTATGCCCAGATAAATGCAGGAAAACCTTTCCCATCCATAGGAACCAGGCACCTGGCTTCTGTCTGAGGCTTTTGACACAGTCCACAGAATACCAGAATCACCAGGGCAGGTGTCCAAATGGCTTGTTTAGATCTAAACTGCAAGATAAGCACTTCATTTAAGGGTGGCTGAGAGCCTCCTCTCCCCATGGCCATTGCAGCAGCTGGGCTTGTGCATCATTACGTGGCACCAGTGTGGGAAGACCAGGGTGCAAATCTTCATCAACAAGACCCTGAGCAAGAACAGGTTTTGCACTGATAGTGGAGCTGCTCAGAGGGCAATGCTGTTATCCACAGCAGAGGGCAAAACTTTGCTGTGTAACCATCTGGCACTCCATCAGTCCCCACTAACGCTCTCCACAGGCTTGACCACAGCCTTTCTGTCCGTCTGTCTTCACATCAGTGCTTGTGGTTGCTGTTCTTGGTCCTGCTCCTGGTGCTGGCTGTTGAGCAGCACACTCCCCGTCCCATGGACAGGCACCTAAATGCTTTGAGACCATAACTCAGGTGCTCCCTCCAAACCCTAGTTTTAATTCAGTCCTTATATCTGAGAGTGGGAGTCACCACAGTGCCCTCAGACTGCTTCTGCAAGGTGGCATCTGCACTGGGCAGTGATGGTGGGACTCAGTCTCATGTGAAGAAGGGAGCTGCCTCTTCTGTTGAGAATTCCCTGCTGGGAAAACGTTGGCATCTTGTTAGCAGAAAACAGAGATGGGATATTGGTGATGTCAAGCTGAGAGCTGAGGGGTTGGCATGTGAGAGTGAGGTTTCTGCAGATGGTGCTGGGGGGAAGGCTGAACTTGTGTTTTCCCATCAGTGCTCTGCAGACAGTCATTGGGTGATTTCTGGGTCATGACTGTTCTTGGTGTGCACAGTTTCCAGGAGATGAAAGCCTTCTTGCTTATGATCTCTGTAGATAAGCTTCTGTTTTCCATTTTGCCAAAGAACAAAGGATTAGCAGAAGTGGCCAGGTGTTACCAGAACATGGTATTGTAAAAAGGCAGGGACTGGAGTTTGCACATAGGCTGTTTTTATTATTTTTACCTGTAAAAGGGATGCCGTGGAGGTTGTACCTGTAGGTTGCACCCTCTCATCTGTATTTGCTAACACAGTTGATGTCTCTTGGCAGGCTAGAGAAGGGAGCCAGAGCAACAGCTGTCAGTGAGGTGCTGCTCCAGCATGCCCTATGGCAAGGCTGTCAGAAGGAACCTAAAAAGAGGAAACTAAGGAGCCACTTTACAACAAAGCCCTGCAAGGAGGTTGTAAATGCCTTTGTAGCAAGGATTTCAGGAGAGAGGAGAAGGAAGGAGGAAACAAGGCAGTTAGAAGCTTTGGTGACCTTTACCCATGCGTAAATTTGTAGAGGTTTGCTTCCTCATGTTCTGAGTTACAAAACCCATCAATTCTTTTTCCCTTTCCATTTCTAAGTGATGCCTATTCCCCCTCCCCACCATATCTCCTCATGTTAGGGGTTGTTCTGCTTGGCTTGGTGGTCACTGCTTGGCTGGCCTTGCTAAGCCATTCTGTTAATGGGTGTCTCTGAAGATATTTGCCTGAACAAATTATTCTACTTGCAAAATCCTATTTTATTTAGTTCTTGTTTTTCTTTCTTTTTCTTGTGCCATAAAGATAATATGGGGGAAAAAAAACCCCAGTTTATCAGTTAATCAGGCTTTTGATATGACCGGTGATTTACGCTTGAATTGATTCTTGTAATAAGGTACCAAGTAGTTTCCTCCAAAAGGACCAAGCTGGTTCCTGCACTGTCTGTTCTGATGCTCTGCTAGCTACAAAATCACACCAGAGCAGCTGCTTTGGGGAGCCTGGAGCTCACAGGTAGGAGCAAAATGCCTCTGTGCTGAATAGTTTGCAGCATCAGTTATTGTAAAAGACTCAGTGTTACTGTACCTGCTGATCTGGCCCAAGGTACCCATAAAAACCAAATCAAATATATTTTTATTGATGTTCTTTGGAAATCTATGTTATTCCTTTAAATTATAGTTATGTCAGTAGGGCTTTACTCTTGAGCATGAACTGGACTTGCTGAGTGTGTGTTTAGCATTGCAGTTTTGCAGGTCTGTGGTCATGATTTAACATTTGGTGTTGCCCTGAACTTGTCTGTTTGTGAAGAGGCTGTAATAAGTTTGCTGGTGCAGTTGTCGCAGTTTTAGATTAAAATAAACACGAATGCCATATTCAAATTGATTTTTTTTTCAGCTTTTAAAAAATAATGATTTATTTTCATTATTCTTTGTTTCTTTGGCTTTCAGTACATGTTTGTACTCCAGCTGAAGCTGCAGCAGCCCAAGTACCACAAGAAGAGTCTATTATTCTTATGCGGTGAGGTCTACTGCAGCAATGCCTGCAAACTTGAGCACAGATGAGAGCTTCACTGTACTGCCTTGCCTCCTTTTTGTGTGGTTTGCTCCCACTTTTGACTTCACAAAGAAAAAAAAGAAATATGCTTTTAGGTTTATGGAAAAGTAAAATTCTGCCGAATTTTTGAAGCTGTAGCTGTTGAGTCTGTTACAGCAGTTGGGTCTCCTGGGCTATTTTTGCTTGTAGTGGGAGTTCCTGAGGTGCTCTTTGTCTGCTTCTAGTTTGTGACCTGCCAGGAGACCCTTGGAGTGTGATCCATGTCCCTGATGTTGTGAGGGTTCGACAGATGAACTTACCCCGTTCCCTTGTCTGCAGAAAGCACTTCTTGTGTGAACAAAACATGGGACCCCAAGGTTGTATATAATAAGGATAAGAAGCAGAGAAATGTATTGTCTGCGCATCAATGGCAGAAGGAAAAGAAGGCCTTTTTGGCAAGATGTTGAAGTGTGAGGTAAGGCATGGGGTTTACTGGGAGAAGAGAAAGAGGGTAGTGGAAAGGCTTGCTAGCAGGTTGCAGTCAGGGCTGCTGACATCAGGGGCTGAGTGAAGTTTCCTACCTAAGCACAGATCCCGTGACAGCCTCCCGAGGTTTCCTCAAATCCTGGCTGTGGGCTTGACCAGCTGGCCAGCATTAGGGATGCACATTTTCCCTGTATCTTCATGGTGTTGCCAGGCTGGTGTCACCTGCTCTGTGAACTGTGAGATGCTGATACAAGCTGGATAACACTAATGCTTTACATTAATTTGGCCTCTCGGAGAAATCAATCCATCACACTAATTGAGTGCAGCGCTTTGGTGCCAGGTGGCTGTCTTGAGTCCAGAAAGTTGGATCACATATGGTCTGCACTGACTTCTAATAAAGAAAAGAATTACTACTGAACCCTCTTTATTATTTTTTTCCACATGCAGAAGTTTAAGAGAAGGTGCTGAGCCACAGCCTCTCTGATGTGCATCCTTTGCAGTGGTTTGAATTTGGGATGGAGATTTAGCCTGTCCTATATAGTTCACATCTCAAAAGAAAAGTTACATTTGTGCCAGCTGCCAGCACTTATTACCTGCCCTGATTTCTTTGTCCACCGAACAGCTGGAACAAAGGCATCTATCCAGATCTTTGTGCATCAGCTTCATCCTTTGTGGTGGAAGGAGCACTTGGGACAGAAAGAGGGACTTTGAGCTTGGACATTCTTCATAATGGTTATGAGCAGCCAGTCTGTGGGACTGAGGCCTCCCGGTGAATTGCATCATGCTCCCACAATGGCAGTAGGAAGGGGATAAACTGAGTTTTCTTTCTGCCACTTAAACAGTTTATTGACAGTCACTCTTCCCCTCTCAGATTTCCTGACAATTAATTTATTTTGTCTCTCAAAAAGTTTTTATTAGGAAAAAAACAGTATTGAAATTATTTTTTACCTTTTGATAGAAAACTTCTTTTAAACTAAATAAGATATGGGAAAGTTTTGGCCAACTTGTAGCCTGCTTTTCACCCACTTTGTTGTCAGTTGTGGTGTCTGACTCCAGTTTGACTGTGGCTGGGAGCAAAAAGAGGCTGCTCCAGCATCTTGTGCAGGTGGTGACAGGAGAGGTGTTTGGATCTAACTGTTCCTGGAACCCTGTTCACTGTTTCACAGAGATGCTGCCTGTTGGTGTATGACTTCTATACCTTCCCCTGTGCAATGCAACTCAAGAAGAGCCTATATATAACAGTGTGGGACAACTGTGAACGTATGGGAAAGTCACTGGGAGGATTGCTGTTTGTTGTGAATAACAGACCCCTGAGCCAGCCATTCCTCGGTGTGTGAAAAGCAGTCGGGCAATTGCAAGCAGCTTGATGTGGCTGGAGGATGAATCACCCCTTGTGTTATTTGACCATCAGCCTTTTAAACCTGACAGGAGAGTGTTGGAGCTGATTGCTTGGTCACAGCAGTTCCTGAGTAAATAAAAGCTAGGAATGTAATTTGTCTCTGCAAAGTAAAACATTTGATTAGAGGGGAATGACAAAGAAAAGAGCTTCTAAGCACGGTGGCTGCAGCCAGAATCCACTTCAAAGGGCTTTCATGCTGGTATGTCTAAATTACTGGATTGAGGATCCTTGGACTGGGATCTGGGTTGTTGTTGTTGTTGCTACTGCTTGTTTGTGACCCTGTAGCTCACCCTGTATATGTATGTGCAAAATTACTTGTGCTCCTTTCTTCCCAAGAGCTGTCTGGGGGCTTGCTGGGGTTCTCTAGTGCCTGTCAGAATCAGTGTCAGCAAACCTGTGACTCAATGCCATCAATACAAACTTGGTCACCAGGAGGAGCACACCTTGTGTGTGCTGTCACATTCCTGTGGCTGCACAAGAGCTTCTCTGCGATGGAAAATCTGTGGGCCAAATGTTGAGCAAATATAAAGCAACAGAGTACACTTGGGTTGTATAAACTGCGTGTGTGTCTCCTCAAATTCCTATACTGACGAGGGCTGGGGTTTTGAATGCTGGTGGTTTGGTTTGATGTTAGCTCCTCCTTGAATTGCCTTTTGCCCCATCTCATAGCAGGGGAGGTGAAACCCTGCTCTCTCCCGTCTGCACACACATACTCTGTTACTTGGCAGGAAGAGAGATTTCTTATTTTGCCCAATTGCTTTCTGAATCCATCTAAACTTCTGGCTCTCCTCGACAGTGAGTTCCACAACTTCAAAATCAATTGGGGCAAAAGCGTACTTTCTTCCATTTGTTTAAGCTCTTTGGGAATACAGTAGTATTACATATACAATAAATATTAGAATTGGCCAAATTGTTCCCTGTGAGCTACCTGCAAGCAGCAGCTGACTCATCCCTGGTGTTTGGTCTTCCTCTTAGTTAAGTGGCCTGTAATACATTGCCAGATACACACCTGGCGTTTCTTTTGTTGGGAAGGCACCACTTTGGTTGGCACAGTGAGGGGGTGACAGGTGATGGCAGGTTGGGCAGAGGTCATCTCCAAGGCATCACTTCTGCAGATGAAAACACTTGACAATTGTCTTTGCTGGTCTCTCCTTCTGAATAACTTACCTGATTAGGGAATAAGCATGAGAAAAGCGCAGACTTGTAGCTCTGAGATTAAATTCAACAGATTCACTTAAAGGCTGCTTCTGCTAATTGAGGCCACTGCATTTCCATGGCTTATGTAAAGGCAGTTCTCCTAGAAAGACCCACTTGAAAACAATCAAGTCCATTATTTTGTAGCCTCTGTTGCATTGTATTTATGTTCCAGGATCCTTGACCTGAGTGGATCGTGCTAGGCATTGCCGGCAAGTGGCTATTTTAACTCCTCTTGTTCTCTTACCTTTTATCTTTTTAACGGAAATACATGGAGTGGAACCACAGAAATGAGAGTTTGGAAATATTTATTACAACTGTCTTCTCAGGGTCGAATGCAAGATGATTTTCAGCAGTGTGGCCCATCCAGTCCAGTAAATGACTTGTGTGCTGATGTTCTCTAGGGAAGCTGGGGCTGCAGAATGATATATTGTGATTGACAAAGTGTATTTGTCCTGGCTTTCTCCTGGGAGCTGAAAAAGGGGATTACTCATTTCAATAGTCAATGTGCAGAAGAAAATGGATGCTAACTTAAAGCTGTCATTTTAAACTATTTGAAATTAGTTTAATGGTCTTGGGTGCCAGATTGTCTGACCTGAAGGGTGTCCTTCTCCATCTCGTGGTGGGGTGAGCCCCACATGTACAGCTTCTGATGTTGCTCTGTGTGGTCCTTCACTGGGCATCCCAGGGCAAACTCAAATTTGCATCTCTTCACATTTGTTCTGGTGTTGACACCGAGTTTTCAGCAAAGACTCCAGTTAAGCCACGGTGGGGCTGGCACATAGGGCTGTGGCAGGAGCCCTTCACAGGCATTGTTACATAAATCCATTAACAGCCGTAGGATGATCATGATCCCTTGTGCTCACTGATGATCACGTTCTGAAATCTGAAACCCTCCATCTTTCATGATTTTCTGAGGCTCTCAGAGTCTTCAAGCTGTCTTTTCCCCTCATATTATATGTACTCATAATTGTTTGTCAAGGGACACATTCTTGCTCCAATTACAAATTATTTGCTCTTTTACAGTGAGGTTACACCAGATACTTCACACAATGAATGGCTGAAGTTAATTGTTGAATCCCAGCGCTGCCTAATTGGAGAAACTTCAGCCAAGTTATTTCATGCATCGCTTCAGTTGCCTCTATCTCTTGTCATTGATTTTAATACATGAGTGAGTGCCAATTTATCCTAAAGGGTTTAACAAGTATCTTTGCTACCTTTTTAGAGGAATATTTCTAGCAATGGCACTGATGGTTCTATATTTCATGTTGATTAAAAAATAAAATACACTGTTGCAAGTCTTGAATGCTCATCGAGTTGCACTTCTGTCTTTCCTGGCTAAGAAAATACTGGAACTTTCAATGTACCCACATAGAAGATCTGTGATTTGATGTTTGCATCTTTTTCTAAGTTCTTAGTTTTATCTCTGAGGAGATGAAATGATCGAAATAGACACATCTCCTTTTCTCAGCAGTGTAAAACCATCAGCTTAGCTTTACTGAAGAATTTTTTTGTGTTACCAATAAAATTTCATGGTCGAAGTCAGCTCTTGAAGCACGAGATCAGGAGTCATGAAGCTCAGTGTGCACACTCCAGAGCGAGATATCAGTCGCTGCCATTCCAGCTGAAAGGACTTCATGGATCTCTGGTGTGTAAAATGATTTTGGTATTGTATCACAGACAGAGTCATCTTCAGGGAGGAATGAAAGTATATTGTTTCTGACATCTTTTTTTTTCTGACAGTTTTACACTTTGACATTTCGCTATCCCAACTTGTTTTCCTACTCACTGACCCAAAATATCATAATGGTCTGGTTCAAAGGCTCCAACTAGCCTGAAATTTTGTGCTCTGTTGAGCCTTCATTTCAGTTTAGTTTACTGAATTGTCAAGTATCTACCTATGAACGTTGGAGAGAGATGGAAAGACACCTTTAGAATTCTGATGATTGAGAAACCATGATGGGGGCAGAAGGCACGATGTCATACTGCTGCCATTGCATTATTCATGAAAAAAATTAAACACAAAGTTTTGACCTTGAAATATTATCTTTTCTTTCTTTCTGTAAATCTCTCTTTTTTCTTTTTTCCTTTTTTTTTTTTTTTTTTTTTGCCTCGTCTTTCTGCATTTTTAGTTAGATATATAGACTGTAGTCAAGGAGCCATTAATGAGATTTTGGGGAACTGGATGAAGCTGTCTTTCCCAGGCAAAAACCTGGCATAATTTTAGAGTTGTCAGTTTCACTGAGTTCTGGGGTCACCCCTGAACTTGGTGAGGTGGGCACAGCTCTGTCCAGCCCATGTGTTGCCCCTTGAAGGAGAAGTGTGAAGGTCAGAGTAAACAGTCCTGCAGGGCATAACTGGCTCTGCAGACAGTAGGACTGAAATATCTTTCTGTCATGGTCTTCTGGTTGTTTTAGTAGACTTCCTATAAAAATGAGTTCTGGGTTCAAGCAGAGGCCTGCAGTAGTAGAGATATTGAAAAATTATGCTTGTCCATTGCATTTTTTCCCCTGGAATTTGTCAGCATGAGATGCTGTTACATTTAAAAACTCTTCAGAAAACAGTGTGTTTTGAACCGCATCCTACCAGGCCACAGTCACGAGTACAAGGGTTGGGATACAGAGTAGGAGCACTCTGTTACCCTCAGGGCTGCAACGTGGCCCCTTGGAAAGAGCGAAAGTGAAACTTCTGGCTTAGAGAGATGCTGGAATTTGTAGTGGAAGCACATTACACTGTGTAAAGGATGTCAGATAAATGGAACGCTTTATCATAGACCTGTACTTCGCTGCCCTTATGCACTAAATGTCTTGACTAACAAATGCATTATTTTTTTCAATCAAATGCGGGGACTGTGGCCCAAGAATGTGATGCTGTGTCATGGTCAGACAGTTGAGCTCAGAGTGGCAATCTCAGCCAGCTGCAGAGTTTTCTCTAGACCAGCCACACTCCTGGAAAGCAGGCTAAGGAAAGCACAGGAGTTTAACAGTGACGGGGGTGCATGTGGATCAGCAGTAAGCATCTATATTTTTGTCCTTCTGACGAAGCACAGTTTATTCACAAGTGTTGTGGTGCAGCACAGGGAATGGAGATCTCCCCAGAGCCCTCGCAGGTGGGTAGTGGGTGAGCTCTGAGAGGGAGCTCCCCCTTCCCACCAGTGGGCAGGGTCAGCCCAGCGATGGGAGACACGTAGGCAGCGAGCAATGAATCCTTGCGGTGGTGGGAGGGAGCTTTCTCGCCTCCCAGCTCTGCTCTGCTGCTGGCAGGGAAATGTGCTTTCAAAGCACAGCTTACAGGAGAGGAGCAAGAAAACAAGATGCAAATTAGAGACGAAATAAACTTCAGAAGAGTTTCCTTTGTGGTTATGACTCAGTTGTTCAGAGAGGCAGACAGTGTAGCTTTGGAAGCATCAAAGGCATGTCACTGTATCCTTTAATAAATTCCTTTCTTTCAGTTCCTCTGGACATATGGAGAGGCCACGGATTTGCATGGCACCACAGCTGCTTGCCCAAACACTTGCCTGTTGCTGTAACTAAGGCAAATAAAATACAGAAATCTTCTTGCTGCTTTTTACACTCTACTGAATATAGATGCCTTATGGTCACTTCTGTCTCAGTGGTGGATCTGATGAGATGCAGTAGGTGTTTCTGCCCACAGGTACAGTACAACCTGTACAGTACACCTGCTCTTTTTTCAGTCTCAAAACACACACATGGGCCCTCAGTTACACCCCTATCCCAGGAACAAGCAATTATTTCCTTTGGTCAACAAAAGTTCCCTCTGATTCTTTCAGCTTATTACACAGGATAGAGGAATTGCTAAATGTCTCCTCCCACGCAGAGTTGATAGCTCTGGGGTTTTTTCTCTGGGGTTTTTTCCAACATAATGCAATAAGCAGGCTCAGTTGCAGGTGTCTTCCTCAGACCTCCATTGTCTGTTGTTCTTGAACAATCTTTCAGCTCTTAGACAAAGCTGTAACATCAAGTGCTCTAGAAAGTTCTCTGCCAGACTGGTTGCCGGGGAGCCAGGACATTGCATAGTAGGAAAGCTGCTCATCATACGTCAGCTTTGCCAGCGCTTTTCCTTTCAGTGCCCTGTCATTAACATGTAGACAGACTTGTGTCTGAAGTTGCTCCCAGGCCATTCCACCCTGTAAAATGGTAACACTGAAAAGAAAACCCCTGAGGCAAGTTCTACCAGGTGAACTTTTCCTGAGCTACCTCCTAGAGCTCATGTGGGAGGAACAAATAGTGCAAATGCATCTCTTGTCTACCAGGAGTGCGAACCTCGAGTCCTGGTTACACAGCTGCTGTATCACTGTGTGTAGTTTGTCTTTATTTGTCGCTTGAAGGAGGCTGTTGAGAAAATTGAGGCTTTTTCAGGTATTCCTACTAAGACATTTGAACCAACCTGCCAGCAATCTGTGTAGCAGTATAAATATAGCCAGCACAGGAGGTAGGAGGGAAAGAAATGCTTATATTTGTCTTTCCTTCCTATTCTGCCAAAGGCTAAGTCAAAGCACCTATAAAAAGAGTCTTTAGAGCTATATTTTGGAAGATGCTAATTCTGGTGGCCTTTATACCTCGTGTTTTCTGGAATCCCACCTGTCTTGCAGCCAGGTCTGTGGAGCCCACTGGGAGAAGGGCAGTATCCTTTGAGCAGTCTAAACCGAGGCAGCTTGTCCTTTTGGAGATCTGTGGTGCCCAGCACTTTTGTCAGATGTTGCTGGTTACTGCACTGGCTTAAAAATAGATCAATACATTCAGTGCTCTTACTTCATTATGCCCAAACCAAGGGAAAAACCAAATCCGTAATTTTTAGCGGCTGCTGTCAGAGTCCTGTGGCAACCTGCCAGCGTCATGGCTCGCTGGTTACTGTGGACAAATGAAAAACTGGAGGAATTCCACTGACTCACGCTTTTTGCTTGGGTGGTCCCTGTGTCTTTATTGGCCCTGAGGCTCTGCTGCCCTCGTTTTAGAAACCAGTCTAGCTCTTGAACATGCATGGATCTGAAAGATCTTAACAGAGAAGCCTGGCTTTGGAGATGGGGAAATTAGAGCACAAAAAGGCAGATTTCATTGCACAGGGATGCACTGTGGGCCAGTGGCAGGGCTGGGAACAGCAGCTCCATTGCTAGTTCCATGCTGTGCCTGCTGGGTCACATTCCTTTCCCTTTTTCCCTGCCCAGCAGTGCAGATCGGGCTTTCCTTGCTCCTGTGGAATAACAACTTTGATGCTATGCATTAGCATCAAGTTTAGCAGGGATGCTGGCAGAGCAATAGAAGGAGGCAGGAATTTGGAGAATGGTTTCACTGAATCCTGCCCATCCCGGTGTCATTTAGTTGAGGTACTTCCACAGCAGAATCAGCCCCATGTAAACAGTGTCACCCAGTGATCGCTCCCCGTGCTTTCTATAAATACCCAGCCCTGTGTTAGTGGCTCTGCCCTGCAGACCTGCTGTCAGACGAGCCCGCTCTGTACATGCTGTTGAGCACTGTATGCGTGTATTTTAAATGTTAGCTGTGTATTTGGGTGGCGTAACAGCTGGAGACCATTATGGTGTGACAACACTGCTCTCCTGCACCTCACAGGAAATTCAGTTTGGTCGACCTACGTTTATCCCAGCCCCCACACGAACCTGCTCTGTAATCTCTCACTTCTGTTGTTGCAAATCTGAAGCACTGAATCAGGAAACAGAGGCTTGCCAGAATTGTTAAATAAGCAGAGGCCGGGTTGTTTGGAGACTGCCACTGTGTTTCCTTGCTCACATGGTCCTGGAATGTGTCTCGTGGTAGGGGGAAGGGGGCATTTGTGAATGTAGTTCTCAGAACGAGTCATTATGGTGAATTTTTTTTTTTTTTTTTTTTTTTTTTTTTTTTTGAATTTAGGTTATATTNTTTTTTTTTTTTAATTTGCAAGTTAGGATTACATGTTCCTGAAATAATAAGTTAGGACCAGGCAAAAATCCTGATACTTTTTCTGGTACTAGCCAAGAGGCCTGATGGGCGTGTGATGTGTGAACAAGGTAAAAGGCATCCTTTTAGGGAAGGCTGTTTTTAGAAGTTACAAATCCTGCCTCTTCCATGCACTGTCCTATTTTTAACCAGGAGTGCTTCCGAGCTCTCAGCCCTGCTCTCAGCTGTGATCTGTAGGAGCCTTCTGTACAACATCACTTTGTTAAAGAGTTTGTTGCCTGTTACGGAACACGAACGTTGTGGTAATTGCTCTGTGTTAACCAGTGACAAAATGGCTACACATTAATTTCATCTTTCTTTTAATATCCTTTAGTACAGATCTTGGAGGAGGTGGCCAATCTGTGAGCAGTCAGCAAATTTGGATTAGCAGGTAGCTAGCACAGAACAGTTTGGCTGGAGCTGTGAGATGTTTGCAGAGGAATAGAAAGGATCGGATGCTACACAACCCTCCCCTGCTTCTTCCCTGCCTTCAAGAGATTTCATCCTCAGAAGCAGCCCTGGCACTCCTGCTTTTTATGCCCAGGAAGGAGCATCCCACAGACTATAAGGGCAAGTTTTTGGTAAGCAATGAAGTGTGGGACAGGACAGCCCATGGCCGTGAAGAGATGCAGTGACAAGTGGTGCAAGTTCCTTGACTGTTGGCAAAGGAAGGAAGGCAGAGACTGGCAAAACTCATCCAATATGTAGGAAGATTTCTAAGCAAAAGGGGAGCTTTTTGAACATAATGACTCCTTTTTAGACATACAAGAGTCATAGCACAATGATGCACATTTTTGCAGGCAGACAGATGTTGCCTGTTGAGAATTGGGTCAGAAAAGGTTGCATCTGTAATGAATATGTGATTAGTAATTACCTTGAATTGGGCCTGTGTGAAAAACTTGCTGATTTCCCACAACTCCCTATCTACTGGGTGCTATTTAATCCCACTTGTAAGCTCTTGAAAGTCTGGCTAACATTGCAAGTGTGACATAATGAGCATCTTTGTAGTGTTGGGATCTGAAGAGATGGGATAAACACAGAGCAGGGTGTGATACAGGGGCAGGTGAACGGAGTGTGTAAGAGTTGCGTGTCAGAAGGAAGTGGAGAAGAATGAAAGGAGTTTGGCTCAAAGCAAGAGAGGGAGGATGTAAGACAGTGATCCTCTAAAGGCAGCTTTTAAATTTGCACCTCTTCAAGTGTGAGCAAGAACTGCCCCATCAGTTGATGATGCCCCATCAGTGATGATGCTGTTCTGCTCTTCCTAATGTGTTTGATATCCCTTCTTCAGCTGGACTGGATCTCTCCCTCTTGTCCTCCCTGCCCTTTCTTTTGGGTTTGCACAGATAAATTGCATCTACGCTTTTCTGGAGAAGAGGTGGGGTATCCACCCCAACATGGATTAATATCTCAAATCTGATTTTGCCTTTAGGTCCTCTCTGTGAATTTGCCTTCGAGAGAAGTTCTCTCAGGATAAAACGAGTGTAAAAAACTTTCAAATGGCATACCAGGAAATGAAAAAACAGTGTTTCTGGGGGTGATAATGCCACAGTGTTATGCTTTTTTCTGCTCCATTCACTTGTGCTTTTCCGTTGCGGCGCGGCCTGGGAATACAATATGCTGCTCTGTGATGGCAGAGGCTGTTCTCGCAGTGTTTCCTTCACATTCAGAAATAGGAAGAACAAGATGTACCATGAAGAAGATTATTTTTGTGCGACTTCAATCCAGCTTTGCAATTCCAAGTGTTTCAAATCTACGTCTGATCTTTGGCATGTTTGCATATATCAGACAAGCTTTGAGGCTCTGCCCGTTGCTGGCTGTGCAGTCTTGCACCCAGTTTCCCACCTTCTTGTTCCAAAGGTATTTTGCTCCTGACTTCCACCAGGAATTTTGGCTTGGCAGTGTTCACTTAACTTGGGATATTGGGTGGCCTTGAGACATCCTCCTCTGGAGGGACAGTGGCACTTTTTTCAGAGCTAGAAGGGTGAGTGTGGAGCCTGTGGGAAGACTCAGGCATTGCCAGAGGGTGGTTTGTGTTTTGGTGGACTGATTTGCCTCTGAGCATGTTTCTTAGTCTTTGGAGGATGGAGTATCTGTGGATATATCATTTACATGTCTAAACAGGAGGGATGCTGGAGAGAGATAACATATTTGGCCAATTCATGGGTCAGTTGTACTGGCAAATTCAAAGCAGACGATTTCCGTTCAGTAGCAGTAATTACAGAAGTGCTGTGGAGTTCTTTGTTTTCAAAATCTCCAAGAATGAGGTTCCTGTATAGTGGTATCATCCCTCAGGAGCTGTGGCTGTTGTCCTTTGCATGCAACTCCTATGTTAGTGATACATTTCAGTGACATCTCAGCAGAGACGTGGGCTCAGCATGTTGGGGAAGGTGGCCTCTTCTATTTGATTGTGAATTATCTGCCTTTAATATAGTTCAGGCACGCGAAGCTTTATTTTTAGATGCTGATTCCTTTTTGTAATTGGATATAATGGCTGAAATAGCTTTTCTTCAATGACCCAGTTCTCATCAGGAGTGACACTGACACCAAAAGAAGTGTTCTGATCCTCCTTTGTGTTTCTGTATTCCTTTTTCTGAAAGTCTGGGCTGAACAGACATGTGAGCTTTGTCCAAAAGCTGCAGTGCTCCAAGGAGCTGGAGCCACTTCTCTTGGGCTACCACTGCTGTGCCAGGCTGAGGCAAGAGCAGAGCCTTAACCCAGCCTTGGCAGCCCCAACTGCACGGTCATTATCATCATCATCCTCATCAGAGATTGCCCTTCAGTGCTCCCTTCCAAGCAAAGCATTGTTACTACTGCCCAGTTGCATTGTGCTAATATTCTCCTTAATTAAAGTGTTGCGAAACTCACGACTCAAAGATGAAGTCTAAGAATTGGTTTGTCAGCCAGCCCCAATGTTTTCTGACTCTGTCTGGTGACCTAATCCGTAAGTAGGAACCTGGCCTCCTTGGTTATAAAACATTGCAAATCATGATGCCAGGAGCTAAGCTTTATCAGCCGCCTCTTCTTAAAAAAGATTTGTTGTATAATGGTGTGTTGGGTGGTATTTTGCTGTGATTTAAGGGTCTGGGTCTGCTTGTTGATTTAAATATTTTCCAAGAGCATTATAAACCTGGATATTGGGTCAAATTTCTGGCTTGGAAACCTTAATGGTTCAGTAACTCACAGGCTCTTTTTAATAAAAGCCCTCAGGAGAAGAGACGTGCCAGGGTGCAGTGAAATATATGCTCTGTTCACAAAGGCAGCAGCAGCTGCATCAGATGATTAATATTTTGTACATCCTGACACTGAAATGCGGGGTTTGGCTGAAGGATTCAGGTATTGTTGTGTCACAACCATATTTTATTACATTTTAAGCTATAGCCACTGAAACGGCACAGTTGCTTCCACATGATAAATAATGGAAATAAAAGCTTGATTAAATAACAGCCCTCAAAGAAGGGAGAAGCCGCTAGGAGCTGGTTTGCTTTGTCTTGGCCTTCTTTCTTCTTGAGGTGGTTTATAGTGTATGGTAAAATGTTCCCTGGGAGCTGAGTTATATAAGTTTTAACAGTGTTAATGTGTGATGAAGGGAACTCTCAGCCATTCAATTAACACTGTGCTCTTACTTACACTGATAGACACAGACATATTAATGGCATCTGCATTGATGCGGGGTGACCCTAAGAATACTGCCATTGTCAGCAGTGGGAATTGCTGGGTGGACATGCAGAAGGGTCACCATGAGATAGAATAAAATCCTGGTGGTGCTGGTGCAAACCCTTCCTGCCAGGGGACCTGCCCCACGTTCACAGTTCTGCCAGAAGAATAAACCTCAGATGGGAGCTTTCTGCGTTGCTGAGTAGCTACTTCAGCAGCTACTGAGTTCTTCTGTTTGGTTTTTCTTTTTATTTTTAAAAAAGGAGGGGTCAAACCCATCATCAGTCCAGTGGTCCATCTGTAAAGGCTGCACTGCACAGACTTCAGGGAAAGCACAGGGAGAACTTGTTTGTATTAGAGAAAGCAGGAGCCAAACAGGTAAAGAGAAATCTTTGATTCAGCAGGATAAATGGGAAGAGAACTTCAAATTGCCTTTTCCTCTCCAAATTTCTATGTGTGTCAGGAAAGAATGAGATCTGTGGTAAATACACATGGGATAACTTGATCCTGATACTTGGTTCACTAGAGCACACAAGGGCTTAAGGACAGCTTGAGTTAAGTAACCTTTGCAGATTTTTCATTTAACATTAAATTCTTCTACAAATTTTGTCATGTCTTCAAGTTCCATCTTCCTGAGAACAAGGAACAAATTGTCCTTCTGAAGTTAAGTACAAAATCCCACCACCACAGACATCTCAAAGTCCACCACAAAGGTCTTGTATGGCACAAAGTAATATGCTCCCAGTGGCTGGTGGTTGTGGTGGCTGAAATCATGAGTGCTTGGCAGATGGAGCAGCTCCGAAACAGCTTTAAAAAGACATACCAGCAGCACTAGGAGATGGGCAAAAGGTAGGCTCCCTCCAAAATCCCCGTTGCATGTCCCAGGTTTGCATAGCTCCCACCAGCAGTTCATGTTAGCAGATTTATGGAGCTGGCTTAGATTTATGGCAGGGACACGGAGCACAGAAGCCCTTGGGGGACAGCATCAGTTCCTGCCCAAAAACAAAGTCCTACCCTTATCAACAAGCCCTGAGCCAGATGCTGGGCTGCACAGAGCTCATATGGGGCCAGCTGCTGTTCATGACCCCTTCCAACAAGAGCTTGGTGTGCTCCTGCCCAAGCACTGCCAAGTTACCTGAGTTACTCTGGGTGCATCCCAGTGGGAGGACCTGTTCCTGCCAGGAATTGCAGTGCTTCTCCTGCAAGCTCACCTGCCCATGATCCTCGAAGCCTGATAGGAGAAGTCTGTGGTTTTGTGGAGGTTGTTTTTTTTCTCTTGTTACTTTCTTTTGAAAGTGTTGTAAAAAGAGAAAAAGGGAGAGGTTTGCAGGTAGCTTAATGTCCAAAGTGCTGGCTTTCATCCCCTCTGATCTGTTGTAAGGGGTGATGTTAGTTTTATCTGTTGATTATTGGACTGGCCCCAAATCAGCAGTTTACACCTGTCAGTGGTTTGTGTTGATATCCATCACCTCAGTTTCCTAGGTTAAGTATTTTAACCCATGCAGTGCATGGATGTTCAGTACAGTGCTTTTCTCACCAGTGCAGCACCAACTGCCCACCACATAAACCAGGGGCTCCACGCTGGGGAGCCAGTCACCAGCAGTTCAGACACCTTCCCCATGTGCATTGAATACCTCTCTGTTTGAGTACTGGGCTTAACAGACACCATTCAAGTACCTCAGGCTTTGCAGGAGGTTGGGTGTCTACCTGATGTCCTGTTAAATCTTGGTTCTGCAGTGTGGGAGATGGATCAAGCACCATTACAGCTGATTGTGTCCCTTTGCACTGTGTTGGTTTTAGTGCTTACAGCTTTTCCAGCTTTCAGAGCTTGACCCGAGGTTTTCCATGCAGAGTGTCTACCTCAGAGTGAGATTTTAGGAAGAAATACAATTTTCTGTGCAAACAGCTGTGGCTCAGTGTTTTTTGTTGGACACATGTTATTTTATCATGTTCAAATAGAAGTGTAATTCTTAGAGTTATCACGTACTCCCAGGCCTTGCAGTCTGGCAAGAGAGAGTTCTGTCGCCTTAGAAGGACATTTTTTAGTCACTTAAGCGTGCTGAACTTTGCTGTCTGAAAGGCTTTATTTTGTGCTGAACCTCTGAAAGATTTTATTTTGTGCTGAACCTCTGAAAGATTTTATTTTGTATATGCTTGATGGGATGAGTAATGCATCTTCTCCAGACTCCTCCTCTGCGATGGGCATGCAGACATCTCTGGGAACTAATGCAGAGGATTCTTGTTCTTTCCACTCATCTCTCCATGGCTTAGGGACCAGGAGCCAAGTCAAAACCCCATTCATCTCCTTCTACAATTCCTTTAGTTTTAAGTTTGCATTTTGACCTAAAAAGAACTTTTCTTTCAGATCTCCTTCATGGTAGGATCGATTCTTTTGAGTGCTGCTTTTTGAACCCAAACTTGTCTTGTTTAATATCAGATTTGCCTGACATAACCTAGTTCTGACTAAGCTACATGGGGTGTTTTTGTTGCTAAGAACAGAGAAAGGTGGATTTATTTGGTTTTTTTCCTGGTAAAATAATGAACTGTAAGCTGACTTGTTTGTCTGGACATTGTCTCTGCCATACTGTATTTTTTCTTCCAGTACCACCCTGGCATCATGCCCATGTAATTAAGTCAAAACGAGTAAGCAACACGTGCTTTGACTGTGCCATGTGGCTCCCTATTGTATGTGTTACAATGGAGCTCCTCACAACATGCGGGTTAATTAACATCTTTTAGGGACCTGAATAATAGATAATGGTGCACAGGGCTTTTAACGTGTTGGGCTCTAATCAGTTTATTAGAAGACGGATGAAGACAACACAGCAGGGCTGTATTATTCTTGCCTCTAGCCCTGGAAATTAAATTGCATAGCATTTATTTGAAATTAACCAAATGTGATCTGTTTAAAAATGTACTAGGACCCGTTTTGTTCAGGTCTATACTTTACTTGTTTGTTTGTTTTCCCTGTTTCTGGAGGGGAAAGACAGCCACGTTCAGCCCCTTCCAGCTCAGTGTAGCACTCATCAGTATTGCTTTTGGAAAGTCCCCCTTAGCTTAATTAACAATACAGTCTGTACCCAGGCGGCATTAATTAATCAGTTGCGAATGGCAATTTTGAAGATGGCAGTGGTGACTACTGTTAGCAATCTGCAATCAGCTTTTGCTGCCCACACAACAGGGACAGCCCAGAGGAGCTGTGAGTAAGCAGCAGGCTTTTTGCTCTTTTTGTAATGTCAGAGGTGAAAATCCTGCTTTGCTCTGTGCTTAGAGATCTCTGTCTCCACAGGGCAGAATCCAGTGGTGGAAAGGACAGGCTCTGACGGTTTGACACTCTTGCATGCTGATGAGCGAATCTCCTTTTCTTTTTTCTCTGCTACCTTGCAGCATCCTCTCTGCAAACCAGAGGGCTGTCACACTGCCTGCTCTCCCACATCTGTAGAGCATTTCACAACCAGATGGAGATACCTGTGCACTGACCCACATCACCTGTCATTTTAGGGCAGAAGTTGCTCTGCAATGTGACAGGTAGCTGACCTGCCTTCAAATTTGCCTGATGCAAGCCAGGACTCACAAGCTGAGAATCAGGTTTTCCTTTCAGCACTTAGGTTGCTTTGGAGATCAGTTCTCTGACCCTTGGCAGGCTGCAAGTGCGGGGATACAAGTGCTGGCAGGCTGGAAGCCAGCTGGAGTGACTGTGCTCTAGTCAAAACTTTTTCACAGCCCAGTCTGTGGTGGCAATACCCTGGACTTGTGCCTCTGTCACCCCATCACAGAGATGACTTGCAGAACCTGTGAAGTACATGGTGGTACCCAACGTGTCCTCATTTACAAAGGCAGCACTGAAACGTGAATCTCTATACTCCTGAGGATAAGAAGGAAAAGTGCTTTCCCTGCAGTTCTTTGAGGGGCTTTACTAGCTGACAGTCCATTTTTAGGCCTTTTTTTATTGGTAGAGAGCCTCTGTGGATGCGCCCTCTCTCCCTCACTCCACTGATGCCTTAGATAGTGAACTCAAGGCTTCTGCTCAAAACCCTGGTGCTTGCTGGCTTTATCAGAATGCAGCAGCCTCCATTCTTGAAGGGCTTTAATGTCTTGAGTGGAAGTGAGATGCCTTGGTCATGGCAGTGGGATGAAACAGGAGCTTTCATCCAGGAGAGAGAGAGATAGAGAGAGGGAGGAAAGCATGGCCGAAAGGTAAGGAAATCTGTGTGATGGGGGCAGATGGACCCTCAGCTTGGCTGCTACTTTCATGTCCTTGTAGAAGTAGAGGGAAGATACAGCACAGCCAGAAATGGGTAGGATGGTACCCAGCACAAGATGTGTGAGATGTTTGCTGATGGAGTACTGGGGTCACCCCAAAAATCTTGGCTTGTATTGTCTCCTCTGCTGTTGGCCAACAGTGGAAAGTGATATAGGTATTTTTTTCTCAGTTTGTTCTTTCTTCAGAGGGGAGAAAGGCAATATTTTGACCTTTTTTTTTTTTCCAAAATAATCTGAGATCAAGGACTGTGGAATGTGCAGTCCCTGAAATGAGTGTTGTTACTAAACCGAGGACACAGAGATGTGACCTTTCTAGCCTCCGCTGTGTCAGCTGCAGTTTATTCCTCTAGCTGGTGTTTAGGCAATGCTGACCCTTATCCCAGCAGGCAGAGCTGTGCCTCTGATCCGTCCCTAAAGCAAAATGAGCCAGGTGACTGAGCATATGAACAGGTCTTTGATGATCTGGCTGCTCTTCACCGGAAGGAGGTAGGATGCCTTTGCACTGACAGCTCAGCCAGCTGCCCTGACTGCTAGCAAAAGGAATAATGAGAAATAAAAAAGAGGTCGTGGTTGCACTTGAGAGAGAATATTTTATCAGTGGCTTAAGTCTTCGAGCAACATTTGTTACTGCTGTTGGGCAGTCCTGGTGGTGTAGGCATGGAGAACCACGCACCAAACTTTTCTTAAATAGTCTGGGGAGTTTCGATGCGACTCGTACGCTGTAAATGCTTCAGGTAGCTGCAAGGAGAATATGATGGAACTGTCTCCTCTTTTCTTTATTCATGCCAGCTCTAATTTTTCTTACAATGACAGGTAATGGGAGAGGAATTTGCATTGCCTCTGCCCACAGAGATTACACGGAGCCATCAGGCAGCGCAGAGTCACTTTTCAGAAATGACAGTGCCCTGTTCACTTATATTAACTTCTTTTGCCTCCTGCCTCTGGATTATTCACGAGCCAGACAGTATGCTGCCTAAATACCAATAGTGAGTAATGAGGATTAAGTGTTACCTCTAATTCCATCGTTATGAATATTTCAGAACTTCCTGTTCAGGCTTAACTGCTATTTTGGTGCAAAAAAGGCAAGTCTTGGGAATTGAGCTGCTGCTGGCTGTGACATCACAGCGCTGTGATTTGGGTCTGGCGTGACACATATTCCAGAGAGCTAAGCTCAGTCAAGCCTCTTATGTAGATGTGTCTGAGAACCTCTGTGGAGAGAGAAGCACTCAATAGTGAAAGGGGTAAATTTTTAGTGTGTAACAAATGTGATTTTTCTGACTGCTACTGACACTTTTTCTTTTGTTTTTCCTTCCCCTCAGTTTGCATTCTGAGCAATAAAATTTAGACTCTAAGCCAGCATATGAGTTAGGGATAAGTTTGGAAACCTTTGGCTTGCTTCCAGTTCAAGAACAGTCACATGTGAAATCTGGGATCAGACAGGGAGTGATGCATGTACTTCCCTGTCAAGGGAAACAATTGAGATGTGGTCTCCTGGAAGCAGATGAGGAAGGAACATTCTCATACTCGGGCTAGTAATGGTGATGTTGCCTCTTCATCCTTTGGCAGGTTATAAAAAAAGTAGTCCTCACTGGGAGTTTTTTCTGGAAGCGCTGGGTGAGCAGCATCCAGGAGGTTTGGAAGAGCAGTTGCTGGGTCCGGAGGGTTTTTCAGGTCTCATGATCACCTGTGACAAAAGCTGTGAGAATAGTGAAACAAAAGCAAGCTCCCCCATGCAAAGGGATGGGCTTTCTGTGCCTGTCTCAGGGGCACGTGAGGAGATCTGTAGGTGATGTATCTGGGATGTGTAGCATGGCTCTCATCAAGCTCCTTTTCCCCCTTTCAAACAAATTAAAACCTCTCTTCAACTCCAGCACTTCTGTGCAAGCCCCGAGTTACTCCAAATGCCAGTATTAAAGGGCTATAAAGGTTTGTGGAATGCCTTGTCTCCTCTGTGTGCCAAGAGGTGACCTGGTTTCCTCCACATTATCTTTTCTTGCTGTGACAGGACCACAAGTGGTTTCCTCTGTGAGCTGTGGAGGAGGAGGGGTGGCACAAAGTGGTGATTTGGGGGACAGGGCTCTGTTCACTGCCTGCCATGGCCAGATGGGGAGGTTGCAGCACGTTTCTTATCCAGCAGTGTGTAGAAAGCTGGATCAGTGCTAGAGAGAACTCAAAAGGCAGGATTAAACACACTGTTTGCAGCAGTGCCTGTGTAGTGTTGTCACTTCAGGATGGATGAAGGGTCCTTTATAAACAGCATCATAGATTTGTGTGTCTCCAGAAGGATTTTTGTATTTCAGGCTGTGTCAGTCAGCACCTGCTTTTGTATTACAGCTGCTACTGAAAGGAGTAGTGGTTTTCACAGGCAATATCAAGTACTTTTTTTTCCCTATCTTGATTTTTTCCCCTTGTTCTCTAGTTCAGTATTAACAATGAGCATGAATGCTCAGTTCTGCTTAGTAAAATTGTACATTGGACACATGAAAATAATCCCCTTTCAAAAGCCAGGAAGAACAGTCCTACACTGACTGTGGTGATAAAGTAGATGTGACCCAACAGCTTTGCCATAATACTGCAGAGCAGTGATACACTTGCTGAAGTCATGAACTAGATGGACTCTAACCTATTTAGACTGTGAAAATTGCATATTTCCCTACTGTCCTTTGTGGCACACACTTCAATTACCATTCTTAATGGCTACTGTCCCCTATTAGTATTATGTGCTTAATGGTCATTTAGTGTCAAAGAAAACTTTTATCTTTCCTAAGTGGAAAGGTGTAATAATTTGCCTGAAGGCTTCAGTTGGTCACTGGAGATGAAAACACTCTATGACTTCAGTGCCCAGGTAATTTCCTTCAAATGCCCTGCTACAGTCTTGTGCATAGTCTTGCCAAAATGCAGTGATTAAAACTTTCTGCTACGACGTCCATGCTTAAGGACATTCATAAAAGTCCCTTCCAGATCAGAAACCCCCTTGTGATCCTTGCACCTTGCTGCTGGGAAAACGAAACACATCCTGTTTGCAGAGGGAGCCTTGCAGGGTGTAAGGTTATGTCTGCTGGACATTTCTTACTGTGGCCAGTGTTCTATAAGGTCAGTTCATTCAAATTGAGGTGTTTTGCATCAAATTTATCCACATATTCAACAGGAGATTGCCAGCATTATGTTACTTGGGTGGAGACAAAAGATCTTTTCATATAATTTAGTATCGAGATGAAACAAACTCTAAGTAGCTATTTTTCCCCTCTATCAACACATAACATTCAGTGAAGTGTCTTGGGAATGTTTCTTTTGGCAAAATAAATCACAAGGGCTGATGATTTGTCTCGACATTGGACTAAAGGAATTATTTTCACAGGGATGGAAAAATCTTTTCTTTTTACTGTGCAACTTTGCCAAACCTTCCATAGAACAATCTAAGCCTCTAAAGCTGTCAGTGGTGGTGTGCTTTTCTTCTCTTGGCAACTCCCCGTTCACTGAGGAACCTCCAAGGTCTCTGTAGATGTTTATCTCCTTATTAAATCATGGATTTGATCAGGTGAAGGAAAAAAGTGGTGAGCAGAATTAACCTTAAATGCTTTTAGAGTTGAGAAAAGGAAATATATATTTCACATATCCAAAACCTGGATAATGTGAAAAACCAAGTCCCCTTCTCCTCCCTGTGGTTCAGGCTGCACTGGCAGGGGCAAAGCAGGGAGCTTTCTGGCAGATATATGCCTGCCTTGTAAAGTAGAAATCATCACAGTAAGTACAGCATGCCTTCTATGTGTCTGTTCTGGATCCTTATTAACATAGTGCTGGCTTTATTAATAAAAACCTCTGGGAGATGATAAAAGAACAGAGTGAAAGTGAAGGTGGAATGTTCCCCTGAGACAGCCATTTCATTGGTGATGCTTTACTACAAAACCAAGTTTATAGTTTTCCTCTGTCCCCCACAGGATGCAGATCTGGTGGCATACGGCAGAGTTTCACATTAATTTTTATCAAGATCCTGTGGGTAGCTTTGTTGAGATCTACTCAGAGGAAACCAGCCCTGCAACCAGCCCTGCAAGCAGCCTACTGCAAACCAGCCCTGGCACCTTGCAGCTGCAGCCTGAGAGGCCGGGAGGATGCCATGGAAAGCATGGCTGGAGAAATCCTGATGGCTTTGAAGGAGTGAGAGAGTTGTCAGGGAGCTGGATACACCCTGGACAATGCATACTCATGACCAAGTCTACAAAGAAATCTGCCATTTAAGTGGGCCTAAATCAGGATTAATGGGGGTTTTTCCTGAGTTTTAGATGCTATGCAGGACATCAGCAATATTGTCAGTCACGCTTCCTTTAAGATTTGGTACCTGTAGAGAATAGAAATTCCTGTGGAGTGTAATTGTGATTACTTGCTTCGGGACTGCTGCTTTGAGAAGGTGCCAGGCACCTGTGTCCTCTGTGCCTGCGATGTGTGCCAAGCCCTTGACTTGTTTCTGTGCTCGATGAGTGAAAATAAAATTAAGACTTGATTATTAAAAGGAGAAGGACATACGCTTCAATGGGTGACTGCACAAACTATGAGAAGGGATCCATCGGAGCAGACTTTAAAGTATCTAATGTGGAATCTGGGCATTTCTGGATACCAGCTCTGGAGAAAAGAGGTGGAAGATTAGGATCCTCATTCCCTAAAGCCCTGAGAATATCCTTGGTCATATGCCTTAGCCTCTTGGTGCCTCAATCCTCTGTCCTCTGTAGTTTAATGAAGAAAATACCTGAAGTGTGTGATGTGCAGTGACAGGAGCCTCTTACTTCCCTTCAGGAAGAGACAGTGTGACTTCTCCTCATGCAAGGCTTGATCCCCGTGTGCCACTGAAGCATCATTTCTTTTTTTGGAAATGAGGATATGGTAAAAATTAGAGGGTAGAAATTAAAAGGTGGAGGAAATTAGAGGTTTCCTTTTGACTGAAAGACCAGTTTTCATGGCAGGGTGGACTTGCTGCATCCTACCAACCCACAGATGAACTTCTTTGCTTTGAGATCTCTCTGTGATACCCTATAATAAGCATCTACAATACCTATAAATACAGACAACATTTGTGGCCAGGCTGTTGCTACTTCGGAGCTAGCACAGAGCTATTCCAGGACCACGTATTCATTCCAGTCGTAAGAATTTAGTGTGTTTAAGACCCCTGCTCTCTGTCAAATGTGAATGAGCCCACAAAGCTGGTGTTTCTTGGGTGGAGAAAGTCAGAAGGTGCCCATACATCTGCAGAAACCCAGTACTTTCAAACCTCCCACTCCCCGAGTCAGCTAAAGCAGAAGAAGAAAATGGGAGCCTGGTATTTGTTGGGTGAAAAAGACCCCAGATTTTTACAAGGAGTTTTGTTTTTTTTTTTAGCTATCGTTAGCATTGGGTTGCTCGTATCATATCACAGCTGCTCAATCCCAGCTGATGTGGGAACCATGGGGACAAAGCAAGTCCCCGCTTACAAATTGGTCCCCACTCATGTACCATTCTACAAAATCTCTATGATTTCACACCTTCCAAATTTCTCTCTTTGTTGCTTATGGTATTTCCCTGTTCTCCTTTCAAGCCTCCCTCTCCCTGAGGCCAGCCTGGTAACATAACCAGAAAAGGGTGGTTCTTGCAGTGGTTTTCCACAGCACATTAATAGCTAATCAAGGCTGGAATCGGAGCAGGTGGTTAAAAAGGGCCTGTTGGTCATCGTTTCGAGCTCTGGCAGAAAGCCTGACCTGGAAAATGTAATTACCGTCCGAAAGAATGCGACGAACTCTGCCAAAAATAACGAAAGTAGATCATCGTCCAGAGGCACACCAGCTGAAACATGTGGCAGTTCGTGGGGGCCGGCCAAGCGCGTCCCGCGGGGCTTGGCAGCGCCGGGGCGGGAGCAGCGGCTCCCCGTGAGGGCCTGGCTCCGCGAGCAGCGGCTCTGCCTTCCTCTGCGCGCAGGTAAAAGGGGAAAACTTCAACGTTTTCCACGCAGAGTGTTTTGAGAACAAAGCGTCTGAGAGACCAGTATTTTTGTTAACTCTTCGGGTTTTTTTTACTTGGCTCTGTGTCACGCACTCTGGAAATTCGTCACGTGGAAGTGACAGTGTTTTTTCAGCCCCCAAAAATAATAACGTGATCCGTTTTGAATTTCTGGGGAGAATTTTCGACATCCTGTCCTTTTTTTTTTCCGCCTCCCAAAAATGAAAGTAAGGATAAGCAGTCACAGTCTCATAAAGCCTCCTGGCTTCATCCACTTCATTTTTCCAGTGGCACACTGGTCCATCAAAGGCTTTCTGACCAATTCCACTTGCCGGGACTTTGCAGTAGAGATAAACCTTGTGAAATGATGAGAAAAGAGGCAGCTATATTTGCTGGTTTGGAAATTGCTGTTTCCAACTTCCTGTCACAGACTGTCTAGGATTCCTCCCTGTAGCAGGTTTTTTTTGGCTGGATTATTTTAAAAGTATGAGTGTCTTAACTTGGATTGCTTCACAGGATTGGGCTTGGAAGTGGCAGCACTGGCAGTTCAGCTGGCAGCACTTGCAGCATGTGGGTGCTAACAAGCTCTGTAAACCTCTGGGTCCAGCTCAGGTCCAGCCAGAATAGCGTGGTTGTCTGAAACTGGTTTCTTTTTCTGAGCAGTTCATTTGCCTGTGCAGTCTTAAGGGGTTAACATCTTCCAGGAGGTGAGTGCTGGAAGAGGGGTGATAAACAGTCAGGGAAATAAGGGGGTCGCCAGGAATTCATTAACAGAGCCACACTGGAGATGAGAAGGAGTGACAGCACCAAAATGACTCTTAGAAATACTACTCAGAGATATTTGCAGTTACTTGGTTGGTTGCAACTCCATTTTTATCTAACCAGGATGAAGGGATGCTTACAAAGAGAAGATACTTGAAGCCAAAGATTTGGGAATGAAGAGGCTCGTATTAACTTAAAAATTAATTTCTTTTTCTTTTTTTTTTTTTTTAAACCAAGCCAACAAACAAAAGAAAAGAAAAAGGCTGAACAAATCCACACCTGCACCCTCTTGAAAACATAAAGCCCATCAAAAAGTAGCAAATTCAGAGATGAGCATCTCTGAACAAAGTGGAAATTGGGTATTTATCTTTAAAGCCGTTACCCCCAGAAGAGTGACCTTGCAGAGTCACACCAGCTCCTGAAAGGTCACTGAGGAGGAGTAATAGAACAATTTTGAAAATTCTGTTTCAGTAATTAAGAGACTATCACGGACCTTCCTATGTTCATCCTACTTGTCCCACTAGGGTTGCTTCCCTGAGTCAAGGGTGACCTCCCACTAAACACCCTTAACTGGGCCGGTCTGATGTGGTTTTAGATGGGATATTCAGCTGCTTTTAATTCACTTCTCAACTTAAGAGGCAATTCCAGGTCTACTGTGGGAGAATTGCTGTCCTCTCCCAGAGCCTCCATCCAACCCCTTTCATGGAAGGCTGGAAAAGGGCTTTGTTTCATGTTTCAACTGTGGCTGTGGATGCTTAATTAAGGGAGACAAGCCCATAATGATAGCAGCAGCTGTTCTCTCCCCTGGGCAGAAAGAGGCTCTTCAGGGACAGGGTCCTCCTTGGCACAAAAGAAAATATTCCTATGAAAGCAGCACTGAAGAGGCTGGCAGCTCCCCACGGCTTCTGACTTTGTAAGAAACCTCAGGGAAACACCGGTGTGGCCCACAGTTTTGGCAGGTGGAGGGAGGGCTGTGCACTAGGGATGAAATGCTGAATTACACTCTCTCAGGAACACACTCCTCTGGATGCAGTCTGCAGGGTTTGTGCTGATACTGCAAGCGACTGCGAAACAATTACGTTGGAAGTAATCTTAGATTGGGGGATTATCCTGCATCCAGCCAGTCTCCCCATCCCCCAGAACAGACTGGCATCTGGCATCCCTCTGGCTTCCCCACACGGGGTAACTGGGGGGGACAATTGGAGGGGCTTATCAGAGTGGATCACCCCCATTGCCTTCCCTGGAAGGTTTTGTGGGAGCATAGTGCTGTCCCACCCATGAATACTACCTCTTCAGACTTCCCAAATTTCTCTTGCTGAGGAGTTTACATAGAGCTTGTTGGGAAGTAGCATTGCCATGAAGCAAAGCACAGGTAGAGCCCCAACCCCACATTTCCCACAGGGATCCCCACGGATGCTTTGGGGACAGCTTGGCCTAGTCCTGCCGCTGTCCAAAGGAAGCAGGTGGAGCTGCATGGCCGTGGGCTGAGCAGCCTCTGCAGTGAGAGACCTCAAAGGGAGAAGATGGGTGGGAAGGAGGTGTGAGATACCTGTGTCAAGCCAAGACTGGCAAGTCCCAGGCCAGCACCCTAAATGTCTGTATAACAAATATTTATCTGCTCTAGGAAGCAAATGGTGGATTTGATCCAAAGCCAGTTAAGATCAGTTCCCGTAAACCTCAGTGAGATTTGGGTCAGGGCAAAGAATGACTATTGTCAAGAGCAAATGCTTTTTTCTGATGGCGTTTGCAATATGAGGAAGCAGAACAACACAAGTTTTGTTTTTAATTTCCTTTCCTTCCTGACAGCTCAGCCATTACCAGAGTAGATTAAATCTGTTGTGCGGAGGAAAGCAGGGCGCTTTCCGAAGTGCTGGGTACAGATAACTGTTATCAGCACTGGCTTCCCAGCAGCTTGCCTGACGTCATCGGTGATTCCCAGGCCTCTCCTTCCCTCAGAAGTTTGGGATGGGCTTACCCAGTGCCAGTTGCCTGTGAGTCATCCTTCGCCGTGCAGCCCAGTCTGTACCTGCACAGCAGCCAAGCAAAGGGAGATTTGAAGAGACATTTCAAAATGTGTGAAAACGGCTCTTGCTAAAAATGAAAGTTTTTCTGATGGCTTTTGCGGGGGGGGTGGGAGCTGCCCAGGCAGTTCTTAAGGAACTGTTGCTTTTTGGACACTCTTTTTTTCTTGCTTTCCTTCACAGATGAATAAACCATATATTGCGTCGCTCTTTAATTGTTCTGGGTTTTTCCTCCAAGACCTTCTGAAAAAACATGAAACAAAAGGAGAAAAATAAATTAGAATTGCTTATGTTCCCAGGGAGCCATCAGCTGAGCTGGAAGCACTGGAGCTGGGGTGATGTGGGGCAGTGGGAGGGTTTGCTTGGCACGGAAATGCCTGAGCAGCAGGAATATGAACTTCTCACCCGTTGTTCAGAGCGTCACATTCTGTGGCAGGTGCTGTGTTTGGGATGGAGAATTACTCATGTATGTGTGTGTAACAGCTTGATCAGCTGAGAGGAGAGTGGGATTTGGGGAGCTGTGGGCTGTTGGGGTATCCAGCACCATACCTGACGAGTCTGTGTCCTCTGACCTTGGAAAATCCCTTCTCTGGATGGTGCTAAGAGGAAAGAAAGGTTTTGAAATCCCAGGTGCTGTCAGCACAGGAAAGAAATGACAGATGCTTTTAGAGACATAAAAAAGACTGGAAATGCAGCAGTGGCCCTCTGCTGTAGTCAGGTGAGAGGTGGGAAGGAGCAGTGGGGAATTTGCAGGGAAGAGTTTTTCAAATGGTAAGACAGATGTGTAGGAGGTCCAGTAGGAAGGAAACAGAGCTGAACTTTCCTTCCTGACTCACCATTGCTTAGAAAAGCAGCGAGCTGTCTGTATTGACATAAAACCTCAGTTAGAAAAGGAACGTGTTCTCGTTTAAGGTATGTGGGATGGGAAGGGATACCCCTAAGACTGAGGTTAGAGAGAGAGGGAGACAGTTCTGGCAGCTCTTTCCTCGAAAGAACGTGTTGCGTCTGTTCTGAACTCAGTACAGAGCTGAAAATAAATAAATAAAAAGGGAAGGTGGTGTTGCACCAACCTCCAAATGCCAAAATTCACATTTTACAGGCTCTGAGAATCGTATGTGTGAATGTGTCGTTGTACTCTCAGTTGTATGAGCTGTTGGGAGTTTTTTCCAAGTGTATTTTAGAGTGTAAGGAGGTGCTGACTTGTGCAGAATTCAAGTGATGGAATTTAAAATGTGCAAGAGCCTCAAAAGGGGCTCATGTCTATTGAGCAAACACGGGTTGTGCTTGCAGGTGAGGTGCACAGCTCGTCCGAGCAGGGGAGAGAGGGCTGGGAAGAATTTTGTGCAGATCTTTAATGTATCCCTGCACTCCTGTAGGATCAAAACCAGCCAGTATTAAAGGGGACATCGGTCAGCAAACTCAGAGCAGAGTTGCAGTCCTGTAAAGAGAGAGAAAAGTGCCCTAAAAGTATATTTCCATACAAACCCACAGTTGGCACAATTCCTGGGAAATAACACAAGGAAATCTGCCCGTCTGTAGCTACAGAGGCGTCGTGGATTTGGAGTAACAGGTGTTTGTGTTTCACGGCTGGGAGGAGACGAGCACAGCTCGAAGGCGTGCGACTTCAGCCCTTCAAAAACCCGTGCTTGGCGTTGGAGCATGTGGCTTTTTTTCTTCCAAAGTCTCTTTGGTGGCTGCCTCCCAAAGTAATTAGCACAAGGGAAGAATTGCTTGCAAGGTGGAAATTGCTAGTTCAAGCCCACGGCTAAGGCTGGTGTGTTTGCACCGTATGTTGAAGGTGTGGAATCCGTGGCTCGTGGGCTCGTGCGTCAGGGTGTAAATAGCCTGCCCTGGATTTGCACGCTATAGTTAGGAACATGCTTGTACCCACTTCTTAAACTCAGCTGACTTCTTCTGATGTGATAACAAGCAAGTTTCAGGGACAGGAATGTGAGCCAGCAGGGTAGGTGGAACAAGTGACTTGTCCTTATGTTTCAGAGATCACTCAGCATCAGCTTTTTGTGACACCCCTGACTGGACAGGACATGAGTTCATACTTGGTTTGTTTCTTTGTTTCCTTTTTGCAGAAAGTGGCAGAAAAATTGACTATTAAGCTTCTTTCTCAAGACTTCTCCTAACCCAGCTTGAGTCTCTAATCTCTTGCAATGCGTGTCCAAACCACCTGTAAAACCTTTTGCAGAAGGAGACAAATCTTTTGTGAGGATTAAGCAATATGCCTATCTTAAGGGTTGCTGGTGTATAGAAATAACCAGCATGAAGATGAGCATTTTGGAAGAGGGTGGGGACAGCACTGGGTGCAGGGAGATGTATTAAATCAGCGTGTGGTGCGTGTGTTTTCGTAGGCAGTGTCTGACCAGGATGATTGCATGCACTGATGTGATTCTGTGCACTGTTTGTGTGTAGAGTGTGTGTAAATATTAAGAGACAGAGCATCAGAGTGACTGCAGCTTAAGTAAGAAAACACTGCTACAACAATGCCACTGCGTTCATAATCCTCGGTGAGTGTTCACTGCTTTGGTTAAATATGCAGAGACTGATGGAGATTGCCGGTGGATTAGCTCTCGTGTGACTGGTGCCAGGGATTGATTAGCATAAGCAAATTTCTTCTCCAGCTTCCCATCACTAAGGAGAGAAATGCAGCAAGAGGTCCCTCCGCTGCTTGGGAAGGGACTGGGGTGCTAGGGAGGAAAACTGGAGTGGGGAACAGTTCATTCCCAGTGTTAACTGGTGCGGCCAAATTAATCCCAAGACTTCTGTAGTGAGCACGTCTCCATAGTTTACCTTGCACAGGTCACAAATTGGCTGCTTTAATTTTTGTTTTGCTTGCAGACAAAAACTCGAGGGTTGTGGAGCTTTTCTCATCGCGTGATTTGTTTCTCTGTCATCTTTTTTGTGATCCTGTTTCAGCCACTGGGATAAAGGAGGAACGGAAAAGCCAACAGCCTTTGGGCTCTGGGTTGGGTTTTTGGTTGATTTGGGGTTGTATTTTGTTTTGTGAGGGGTTTTTTTTGGGGGGGGGATGTTGGTTTTGTTTTGCTTGGGTTTTCCTTATTTCTGTGCTCATCAGAATGAGGACACAAAGCAGCTAATCAGTGTGGTTTTGAGCTGCTACAAGTGCACCTAGTCATTATGGAAAATTTGGAGCTGGATGCTGAGCTCCTGCTCCTAATGCAAAACTCCAATCCCCTTCTGTGCCGCTCTGCAAATATTCCGTGTGTGCATCAGGATCCCCTGGGACTGTCAGTTGTTGATATAACACTGATCCTTTCACATGTAGCCTTGATAGTGCTGGGGGCAGGGATTTGCTGATAAAACAAACCTGAGGCTTGGTAATAATTGAAAATGCATGGTGGTTCACATGGTGAAATACCTGCTTATAGAAAATAGATCTCATCTCCAAGTCAGCAGACATTTCCTTAGAGAAATCCTGAATTCTAATGGAAATCAATATTTAAAGGGACCCTGATAGTCTGGGGAGAAACCTCCATGTAAGTTACTTTGAAATCTGAGCAACCTCTTTAGGAATTAACATCTGAATGTTAAGTATAGGCTAGAACAAAAACTATGCTGAAGTAGTGAAATAGTCTTTTCCAGCAGGCAGGAGGAATGCCACTGCCATGGGCTCTCTTTGCAGCCCTGGAAGAATCATAGTAGAAGTTTGTTACATCTGTAGCATGGGTGCATGTTTTTATTGCCTCTTGATAAGTAAATGAAACTCCCCAACCAGCTTTAGCCAGAGTCATTAAGTGTTATTAAACACAGGGGTAAGTAAGTCATTCTGCAGCATTTCCATACCGTGGGGAGTAGCTTGCATTAAACCCCCAAATCTTCATGAAGCAAGACCAGATTTTACAGGCTGCTGAAACTGATTTGGTATATTGATGGAAAGGTTTGATCAGAGAAGAGAGGAGGATGGGAGATGTCCAAGGCTGCCTGATTTCAAACTATCTAACAATTTCTTTCACTGGCTGAAGGCAGGGCAGTCAAATCCTAAACCTCTATATGGCTCTCCTATCAGAAATGGTCGCATGGAAATGAGAGGAGTCAGATTCAATTCAGCACTTACCCTTTGCAGACTTTCTGGAGCTGCTCCACTGGCCCAAAAGCAGCTGCAAGTCTGTCAGTGAGAAATAGGATGTCTTGGGACAGCACTGTCGGATCTTTCTCCACATGTTGTGTTGCACACACAGATGCAGGCAGTGAGCTGTAACAGTGGAGTCAATGAGAAGAGCTCAGAACTAAAACTCCGTTTGTTCTAATACCTTCTGTGTTCCCCATTACTAAAGCACTGCATAGTATTTGTGCATCTTGCAGCATGTCACAAGGAGGGACTAGCTTTTGTTAAAAGGTGGAAAAGCAGCGAAACGCAGTGAATGGCCCATGGGAAAGGGGATGGCTGAACAGGGATTTCAGCCTCTCACTGCCTTGGGAGTGGCAGGACATCCCTGTCTTTGGCATCACTTGAGCAACTCTTAATAGGTGTGTGAGGGGTCTGCTGGTGTTGAGCTCCTGAAGGCAAAACTAATAAATATTATGTGTGCTACTGTACAGATGAGATGAACCCCCCCAACCTCTTCACTCCTCCCCACCTCATGCCAGTACAGGGCTGGAACTGCTTTGATCCCCATCAGAACAAAGACTAAACATTAAAGTGAATTATCCTGAAGTTGTTCCTCGTTAATCGACAGCTGTAGGCACTTGGAAACATCTGTCCAGGCTGTTTGAACATTCCCTTCGCTTCAGTGGTTGCACTGAGGAAGCAGAACAAATCAAAACATGCCGCCGGTCCAACACCACCTCTTCACCTTTCCTACAGCCGGTGCAAGTGAGCAGGAGCCATAAGGGAGCAGGAGGTGGTGATGGGCAGCTGGTTGTGTAGACAGGGAGCTGAGTGGCAGGAAAAATTATGTCTTTCCATGGTAAATGAGCAAAGCTGGGAATGAGAGACCGGGGGCTGAGCAGGAATGCAGGCATCCCTGCCCTCCTGTGGGCATGGGCAGCTCATGGGCACGCTGTCTGCCGGGGAGGATGGGCAGTGCTGGGGTACTCTGGTGGGTTTTACCATGGAAGGAAGCCATCTGGGTAGCAAACAGCCTCCCTCTACCCTTACTGTGCATTTTTGAGCTTACATCAACTGATAGAAGTCAGAGAAAACCCATTGAAGCGAGGAGCTTTGCCCACCAGGTGTGAGTGTGGAAGCTTTTATCCCAAGGCCTTGAGAGCCGCTACCTGGTGTGCAGGAGGATGCAGCATGGCCAGTCTGTACCAGGATGCCTTTGGTTCCCACAGACTGTGCTGGGCTGGTGTCTCTTTAAGGGCAGGTCACAGAGCACATGAATTACGATATTCCAGTAATCCCTTTCCATTGGCCTGCCTGGTCCTCTGCGCAGCGGGAAATGTGGGACAAGCAGGGTTTTGAGATTATCTCGTGCTTTGCAAAAGCCAGTTCCCTTTGTGCTTTTAGAAAGAGCTTGGTCCTGCACAGGCAGGGGCCTGGGGCTGGCGTTCCTGGCCGGATGCTGTCCCATGACCACAGCAGCACTCCCAGGACCATGGCAGGTGGGGTCTGTGCTGTGCCCTCCCCCACACACCCCAAAATCTGTGTTTTGTGATGGTCACTGAACCACCCAGCTGCAGACAGAGATCACATTTAGCTCCCTGATCCCTTCCTCCACAGGGATGTAGTTACTTGATGCAAGGACAAACTCTTTTGCAGTAGTGTCCCACACCTTCCAAACCTGATCAGCTTTTTGCCCACCAAAGCTGTCCCTTGGGATGGTGCAAGGGGGAGGAGGTATTTCTCTGACCACCTGCTTTGCTGAAGGTGTGCTGCTCCTTAGGAGCACAGTGAATAATCTCCTGCACTCTTTAATGTCATGCTCCAAGACAGGAGCAACCTGGCTCCAGGGGACCCAGCAGATGACAACTCCATAGCTAAATAAAGCAGGATCCTCTGCTCCACCAGGGGTTTGCCCATGGCTGGGAAGCGCTGTGTGAGTCACTGCTGATGGCTCTTGCTCTGATAGCCAGCCCTGCTGTGGGAGATGCTGCTTTTCCTTCTCCTGTCTCACCTACCCAGCTCACCTTTGCCTGGAGTATGTTGGCAGCTCTCCAAAATGAATTTCCTCATGTCCTCAGCCTCTGATGAGGCTGAGGCTTTGAAGCGAAATGACTTGGTGTTCTTTAGCTGCCGACCTGGTTTTTTTCCTGAGCCCGTGACTGTGCTGAACCTGCTCTTATTCCTCAGTGAACTGCACCTGAGATGCTTCTCGCTGCACCTCAGTGAGACTGGCAAGCCTTGCAGTGTCTCCCTCAACACCTTATTTCCAGCCAGGAGGGCTTCTCGTGGGTGTTACTGTCCCCAGTTAATTCATTACAGGTATTGAGTTGATGCTTCACCTGTTCTACCCTGCGAACAACACAGGTTTGCTCATGTTTCAGGATCCTGTTGCTACTGGAAAGCGACTTCAAACACCAGAGGACAGCTTTTTATTGCTGAAATACTGCCAGCCTTTATCCCTGTCTCTGCAATTTGGTTCCTGTGCACTTTGCATGACTCACTGAGCATCTCTGTGCCACCGTCTCTCTCCACAGATGTGGTACCTGCTGCTGCTCCTTCCCTTTGCTCTGATGGAAAACTGCATTATCTCTCTTAGGCCTTACTAGTGATAAAATCTCATCACAAAATGTCAGATCTAATACTCCCCTCTGTCCCAATCCTTTCGGCAGCCCCTGGAAAATGTTAGTTGACAGGACAAAGTAGGAATGGGCAAATTGTTCCATTTGAAAAGATGGGGAGGAAAATAGTTCTGATTTCTCAGTGCCGCCCTACCTGCTACTTTTTTTTTTCTGCCTTTTTGGGAGGCAGGGAGACTGATGAAGGGGGTAGAGCAGGTAAACTGAAAATTCTTAGCTGTTTTCGAACAAAAATGTAATTGTGCTCTAAAAGGACACAAACTGGAAGGAAGTGTTTGAGAGTTGCCAAACAAAACATTTGAATTGTCCCAAGGCAGAGTTGCTTTGTTTTTTAATTCAATTCTCTCGAGTATTTCTAAGAACTGCCGTAATTTAGTAGCATTAAAAAAATAACTCAGAGATTAAAAATGAAAATGCCATCAAATTTCAGTACCTATACTGATCATGGGTTTTATTGGCATCAGTGGGAGTTTCCCAAGAGCCTGGTGGAGCCAGGATAGGACTTTTGATCTGTCTGCTCCTGGTATGTGTCCTCTGGCTCCATCAAATCAGACTGATCTAGAAGTTAGAGGGAAACATGGGAAAAGACCAAGCAAGTGTTATTAAAGCTAGCCACAGATTTAGCACATCTTAATCCTTAGCAGCAGCCCCAGCACTGGGAAAAGGGCTTTTGCAAGAACTCCTTCTCGGCTAAGCAGCAGCTTTGTGGTGGCATGACGAGGTGGATGATGTGGAAAGTGTTCTCCTAATAGCGGGGGTGGTAGCAGTTGTGCAGGATTTCTCAAAAGAGGAAAGATGTCTTAAGCTAATTCTAACTTGCCTAATTTCCCCTTGTGTCCTCAATTCTGCATAAATGTTCAACCACAGGCACTATCTCAATTGCTTAATAGCCTACTTTTTGTGCCCAGCAGCATCCTCCATTGATCCTTGAGCATGGTCCTGCTCTGTACAGACCATGGACTACCCATTGTGACAGTCCATGCTTTGGGTTTTTCCACAATCTGCTTGATTTGTGAATTAAAGTGTAAAATACTATTATTGCAACCCTAGGATTTTGCTGGAGTCTCAAAAAAGATAAAAAAGGGCATGGGGTGAACCAGTTGTTTTCTTGATTTTAGGACAAACTACAGAAAATGAAAAAACACAATTAAGATTTTTTTTCAAAGCTAGCCTAGAGGTGAATAATAATTAAATAGCTTTTGTAAGATGTTAGATAGGTGTTTCAGTGGATGCTCTATCCCACACTGCCCTCTAGTGAGGACATTGCAGAGTAAATAGTGCCTTCCTACAACCACGAGGATGTGAAATGTGGTATTTTAAAACCTGAGGACAGGGTTTCTTTCTGACATAGTGGTTTTGAGATGCAATAGTATGAGGAGGGGCAGCGTTTATCTGTCACCTGTGCCTGTGCCTGCACTGGCCATGGCTTTCTCCGCGTTTGCCTTTTTCTGAGCTAATTGTCTCTGCAAGCATCTCCCTGCTGCTGCTGGATCACCTGCCACAGGTCCCTGCTCTCTTCTGCTTTGGGGAAAGGGGGAAATAATTCATGTTTGGTTTCAGTAAAGGATGATCTTTTCCCATGTTCTTTGTCTTGCACTTTGCTCCATGAAGCACACACCAGTTTTTGCCTGTACACACCTGGTCAGGCAACTCTGTGATTTGGGGATCATCACAGGACAAACTTCCATCCCTCCTCAACCCCACACTGGTGCATCCAAAGGTGCTGCCTAGAGGGTAGAACTGGCCCTTGTCCTTTTGCCTGAGTAGCTCCATTTGTCATCTCCCCAGATGATACGGGGCCCAGCATATCCTTATGTGCTTGGCCGTAATTACGTAGAAATTCGTAATTAATGTTCAGTTTTCAAAGGTCCTTGAATGCTGTCTCATTCATCACAGGAGTAGCCATGGCAATCTCTGCTACGTGCTGTCTTGTTAAACTCTGTGACTGAAAACTTCACAGTTACAGAACAGCTTGTCCTCAAACCTGTGATTTTCTGTGTGCAAACAGGGAAGGGGCACAGACTGAGTGTGTATTTGGCAGATACGTGGGTGACAACGGTGCCCTGTGTCAGTGCCGCCCTCCATGGGGCTGCAGGACCCCGGGAACACCATCGTGGTGCGGGAGCAAAGGACGAGCAGCCCTGTCACCCAGCCTGCTCCACATGGCACTTGGGAGCTGAATGACAAACACTAATGCCATCTAGTGACCAAAAAGAAATGTGACATGGATATTTTATAAAACCCTGTTGGATGTTGAATAGCCCCAAGCGGGGCTGAGAAGGAGGGGAGATGGGGCTGAGTGTGCTGGGAAAAGAAATCCCTGCTCTCCCAGCCTGTCTCTTCCCTCATTTGACATCCCGTGAAATGCTTTTGCAGGTAACCAGGGATCTCCCACGTGAGGCTTTATAGATCCCCAAAGGAGCAAGGCACAGGCTTCCTAAGCAGCTCTGCTGCTCGAAAAGCACAAATTCCCCAGTTTACTGCTGGATGATGGAGCACAAACCCAACACCCCAGGACAAGGTGACTGCAGGAGGGGAGATGGTTGGTCCACTTGTGACATGGACATCACAGCAGAGACCCTGGGGACTGACTTAAGCTGACAGCATGGGCCATTGCTGCAGCTTTGAGCTTGGCAGAGGCAGGGCAGGGGCTGGCAGCTCCTGCTGCTGCCCTGACAGCAGTGACTCCTCACTGCAGCTCATACAACCTGCCACTTTTCCTCCCACCACCTTCGTTTGTCCCTCGTGCTGCTGTAGGTGAGAGCCACGAAGGCATTGATGTGCCGGGTTGCTGTGTGAGCAGCTGGCTGGAGGCACCTCTGCTTTGCCCCTGGTTATTAATCCAGCCAAGTCCCAGTGCCAACAACCTGGAGGAATTCGTTTGCGCCCTGCATTTTAAAAATGCTCTGCCCATACCAGTTTATTCTGCTTGGCTAAGCCATCGTCGGCAGGTGCAGTTTGCCTTGCTTGGGGATGGTGGTCTGGGAATTTTTTTTGCAGCTCTGATAATTTCTCCAGCTCCTGAGAAATGCACAGAGAGGGAACTTGGGAATTAAAAGTTTCCAGATAAGGAGTTTGAGGGCTGAGGTGGCTGTGTTGAAGTGCATTATAAATGCACTGAGATGCCATGCAACACCCCCAGAGAGATTAGGAGAATGAGCAAAGCACCCAGATGCAAATAAGCTCCTTCATGGGCCATTTCTGAAGTTCAGTGGCACCAAGAGTGGTGCTGGCCCAGGCTGGCACATCTCTGCTGGGGTGCCCCTCTCACCAGGCACGTGGGTCCAGAGGGAACAAGCAGGGTCTTGCTCTGCTCCACACTGCTCAGACTGTCCCTGCTCCCTTCAGAAAGCCATTTACAAGGGTCCTTGGGGGACTTTTTGTTGTTTTTCCCGGATGTGAAGGTACCAAATATGTTCTTATTGTCTAATTTACAAATGTTTTGTGTTGTCTTTGCCGCTTCTTTTTCTGGATTATCCTTATGTCCCCCCGCCTTTCTGCCCTGGATAATTGAGAGCTGGCACTGTTCCTGTAGCATTCCTGTTTCAGGGCCAAAATGGGAGTGAAAATAAATGCTTCTAAATGCTGTATTGAAACAAATAAGTAATTTACTCATAATAGCTCTTCTCCTGGCATTACACTGGCAATTTCATGCAGGTTTTGCAGAAAGAACAAGCAGTTGTGAGAGGCTGGAAGATCCACACACCTCCATGAATATTTGCCGTGTGTGTCTGATGGGGAGAAGGGCTTCACAAATTCGGAGAAGTGCTCCTACTTCTGTAAAGGGACTTTATCCAGCAGTCCGTGACAATGCTTGTTTCATAGATTTGCGGTCCCTAATGTCTGAAAATTCTGTCTACCAGAATTTTAGCTGGAGGTGGCAAAGACAGGCTTGCCCGTGGGGAGGAGGCAGGTCTGCTTTACCTTGTGCTGCTGAGTAAGACATCTTTTAGAGCAGCCAGCCGACCAAAACACAGCATATGTCCACACTGTCTTCTCAGCTCAATAGAAATCCTTCAGCAATATCACATCTCCATCTGTTCATTTTCCTGAAGAGATATGGAAAAGCAAAACACGTTTAGGGTGCTCTTTTGCCTGGAGCAGTCAACACAGAGACTACCCCTATCTATTTGGCATCAGTGAGGTAATACCATCTTACAGGAGACAAGCAGAACAACTTGCAATGAATCACCAGAGCCTAGTACTAATCTTCTCTTCTCTCTCTCCTTGTAGGGATCCTGTTTACGATGCTGGTATTTGGACCAGCCTGTGGATTTATCTTGGGCTCCTTCTGTACCAAAATCTACGTGGATGCTGTCTTCATTGACACAAGTAAGGAGAACTGGGTTTGGTTTCAAATCAAATACGCTGAAGTTGCATCAGCAGGACAGAAATGTTGATGCTCACAAGCAGGAAACTGTCATTCCATCTTGAGTGCCTCTTGCATGTATGAGCTTCACTTTAGAAGGGTTTTAAGAGTGGAATTCAAAAGGTTTCAGCTCTGTCCTGATAAATAACAGGTTTGTAGTGATTAAAATTTGTTCCCTTCTGTGGGTTTTCTACTGTGAGATGAGTTTCATCCCAGCTCTTAGGGGACACCTTGAAACAGCACTGTGGTACTCTCATGCCAGGGGAGCTGTCTCCAGAGCTTGGGGTGAAATCTGGAGAGCTGCCACCCCAGGGTGTGGGGGAACCATCCACGTTCTGATGGAGGCACACCAGTAAGACCCATGCCCAGCACCTTCTGCCCATGACCCTGCTTGGACGGGCAGCTTCAGTCCCACAACGTTTCTCCAAAGCATTAATTAATTGTTGCTCACCTGGACTTCACTCAGCTTAGAGCAGATTGTTTGCAAATTGTCCTTTCGTTCATTCAGACCAAATTCTGCTTTTATTGGTACCTGCACTGTGTGTTCTTTGCCATGAGAGGGCAACATGTAACAGGCTGTTCTCTCCTGCTCCCCGGCCCTCTGGCTGCACACGGCAAACCTGATGCTTCATTCCTTTCCTCAGTTGTTCAGACGCTTTTTGCACCGTTCTCAGCTCCAGTGGATGCCACAGACCCTTATGCAGGGGTTTTGTCCCTTGAAGGGTGCATTTCATCTCTGTGATGCTGCAAATGAATCATCACAGGGTGCATTTGGACAGAGTTGAACCTTGCAGGACTCAGAACAGAACCGTGCAAATCTGGAGAAGTGTTTCTGCCTTTTTTCGGTCCCACGTGCACATGGCAGCTGAAGAAATGTAAATAATATCAGATGAGAAAGAAGTATTTCTTGGGATGGCTGAGACATTTGGCTGCAGTTTGGTCAAACACCACATGGCCCCTTTTTATTCCTTGGCTTTACCAAAGCCTCGTTTGACAGAGGAGCTGTTTGAAACCTGTTAGATATTTGACCATTTAGTATAATTTACACTGAAATACGAATGTACAGAACAAAATATTTTATCTCTAAGTAGGTGAAGCTGTGGAACTCCTCACCATAAGGTGCTAAAAATCTCCAAATGGATTTTAAAGCAATTGGGTGAGTTTATATACACAAAAAATGAACACAACACCAAATTTATCTTAGAAAGCCCCCGAGCCACAAGAATAATATTTGCTGACTTTATTCCTGTAGACTTTCTGGGCAGCTGCAGCTGCCTGCCATCAGAGGCAAGACGCTGACATAGCTAAAAAGTTAATTTGATGTCTTCTGGCCATTTTTAACATAAGACATTGCTCGGTATTTACAGCTCAAAAAGCCCCAGACAAATACAGAGCCACCGAGGAGAACTGTAAAATGTTACTGCTGAGAAGCCTGGAAGGGCTCAGCCACTTTGCAGGGAGGGGGCAGTGCTCCCCAGCTCCAGGTCCAGCTGCCTTTGGCCATGGTCAGTTGCTGTCATGCAAAACCTGGGGCACATATGGCCTCTGTTTATTTTTGTATGGGAAAGAGTTTCCACTTCGCAGCTGGCTCTGCCTTGCAGCTCGAGGTGGCACAAGGAGAACGAGCTCCAGGGGGTTGAGCCTTGTCCTGCTCCCTGTTTTGGGCAGGGATGCCAGGGCATGGTGCTGCACTGTCTGCCACCCAGCAGCTATTTTAGGAAGGGAATATGGAGAAGACTCTGATCTGCCTGACTCTTCATGCTGTTGTGTTCCCAAGAACCTGAAAAAAAATGCACTTCAGGCAGGAGGAAACAGCAGCAGAAGAATCCAGTCCCTCCACAGCACTATTTTTCAAACTTTATCTGTATTTGAGAGCTACGTGTTATTTTCCCTAAGGAGAAAAGAGTTTCCTTCTGTCTCTGCTTGAGAGACAACTTGATTGCCTCACTTGAGACAGATTTTTCAGAGTGGCAGTAAGCAGACAGTCACCATGAACAGAGGAGCTTGTTATTCCAGCCACGTGGACCAGGGTCTCCCCCAGGAATCAGCGCCAGCACTGGGCACCCTTGTGGCTGTGGCAGCAAGGCAGCTGTTAGGAGCATAGCTTTTCCTCTGCTGCTGTTTATTTTTATTTCCCCACACTGACTCAGACCCTTCTTACACCTTAATCTCTACTGAATGATGGCCTACAGCATATTCTTGCCTTTTATTTTGCTTTTCTTCATTTTGATTGTTTCTCTACCTTCCTGAGCCCAGCTGATGTAGTGGGTGGGTTTCTTTTCCGATATTTAGGACTGTTTCACCCTGCACAGATTCACAGGCATCCCTAAAGCCCAAATGCCAATCTCCCTTTTGCTGAAAAGAGCTATGAATTCAAAGCAGGGGGAGCGTTGAGCTCCTGGGAAAACAGGGTAAGCAGGGGTGGAGATGCAGTGTCCTTGTCTGTGCTGCTGCTTCTCTGTGCAGGTCTGTGCCAGTAGGTGTGTCACGTGAGTGTGACACACTAGGACAGGGATGTCCAAAAGGGATGTCAGTACCAACCCAGGGGACACTGAATTGTATACAGCATCTTTCTAGAGCTGGCCGAGCCAAAAGCACTGGAGAGAAGCTCTGACTACAAGGTGTTGCAGAAGCTGGATATACCATCTAGATAGAGGAGATGGAAGCTGGTCCTAAAGATCTCTTGGATGTGGAGGTCACTGTGCACTGCTGGCTCACACGCTACAGCTGTGGGGTGCACTGTGGGCTCCCACCTCGTGTCTCGTGCCCCTCATCAGCCTGCAAAGGCCCCAACAACCACCTTGCAGCCCTTTCACAGCGTCGCCTTCCCCTTCCCGTGGCCAAGCCCCTGACCGGTGTTTGCTCCCCCCGCAGGTAAGCTGGACATAACCCCGGACGACCCTCGGTGGATCGGAGCGTGGTGGGGAGGCTTCCTGCTCTGTGGTGCCTTACTCTTCTTCTCGTCCCTGCCGATGTTCGGGTTCCCGCAGTCGCTGCCGCCGCGGCCGGAGCGCGCCGGGGAGAGCGAGCAGGCCATGCTGCCCGAGCGGGAGTACGAGCGGCCCAAGCCCAGCAACGGGGTCCTGCGGCACCCGCTGGATGGGGAGAGCAGCACGACCTGCTTCCAGCAGCTGCGAGGTGAGATGCTCGTCGTGTCGGCTGTGAGGCGCGGCGGCGGGTCCTCTGTCCCCGCAAAAGCCCCCCCCAAAAAATCAGTAGCCTGGAGTTTCAGTCCCTCGCTTCTAATTAATTATCTCTGGCGCTGTCCGCCTTTGCAAGAGAGACTCTGTTCCACTTGAAAGCTTTGGGGGTTTTTTTAAGCTGCAAATCTTCATGGGAGTCCTACAGAGTTGGTGAAAATAACAAAGGGGAGCACAGTTGCCGGAGCAATATGTGAACTTCTCTCCAGCGTACTGTCCTTGCTCCCATCTGCCTCCCAAAATGGAGAGCGAGCCAACAAGGCCACTTAAAAGAAATTGGGAGCTCCCAGCATCTGAGCTTCAGCTTAGTGCAGTCCCAGATACAAAGCAATGAGTGCTGGGCATCACCACAGCTCTTAAACTCAAATGGGAAGAGGGAGATACCTGCCCAGAATAGCAGCAAAATGGCAGGGCAGAGCGTGATTTGTAGCAAATTAGAGAGAAAGCCTCACATCGTGTCCTGCAGTGATGGAAATGGAAGTGACTCTAATTAAAGTCAGCTGAGGATCCAGCATTTCGTGGGAGAGTGTGGGCAGATATCCTTTCTCTAGGCTGCACTGGAAAATCCTTCGTCTGAGAGGGTGTTTCTGTAGCACTGGTGGCTGCTTCCCACTCCCTGTTGCTGTGGCAGAGGGGGTTTCATTACTGCCTGATGCATTTAGATAAATGAGGACAAAATCACTTACTCTCTGTGCAGTCACCTCAATTGGGAGTTGAATGAAGAGCAGGTGGGAAGGAAAAAGAGACTTTGGGGAAAAAAGTGTTGTCTAAATTAAGATATGCCTTGAATAGTTGATGCAGTTGTTCATTAAGGGAAGGTCAAAGATGTGAAATTTTGACTTGAAGAGGAAATTCAGAAGAAAGGTAGAGGGATAAATTGTTTGAAACTCTGTCAGTAAAATTAGTTTCTTCATCCTTTCATCCTTGTTGCAAGGATTTTCTCTTGAATGGGCTTTTCCCATGGTAGGTTTGTATGGATAGTTCTGTGGCTTTTGTTGTGTACACATCAGAGTGTCTGCTTCTGGCCACTGAGCTTTTGGAGTGGGCACTGGAAATGCTTGCAGATTTTCATACAGAAAAATGAAAGAATATGACACATCCCTGCTGCATGGAGGGGCAGCAGTTCAGCCTGAGGATGGTGCTGAGCATCTTGCACACAGGGAGGCCATGGGGGGTTCACTGAGCATCTGTTGCTCATTGAAGTAGAGAAATGAAACTGCCACATCCATATGCTTCAAGTATTGATTACATCAGGAGGCACCACAGTCCTCTACGTTAGCCCTCTCACTGCAGGTAACCCCATTTCGGATCAGTCGGTGTTCCAGGAGCCTCTTTGTAGATGGACTTTGAAATAAAATTTACATCACATCAGATAAGACAAGGAATGACCTTTTTAGTTATTCCTTTGAGGCTGTCACAGACAACACGGAGTTGGTGGCTGACATCTCCTTTCAAGTCCCTTGCCACTGTTGTCACGGTAGGAATGTGGTCAAGAGTCGTGTTGCTGAGGGGCCTGCCTGGAGATGTTCAGATGTTCCATGAGGGAGGGCAAACACACCTCGTCCTTCCTGATGAGCAGTGTTTCAGGTGATGGTTGAATCGTTTTGTGGGTATATATTACTTTGGTAGCAGCTGAAATATCTGTATGCATTCTTTTGTGGCAGGTCCTAGTATCCTTAACCTATTTGTTGATTCTCCTTTGGAGAAAGTTAAGACTGTTTTGGCTTTTTCCTAGGATAAAAAGGACTCTTAATTATATACAAAGCTTTAAAGTATATATGTGCATACATAGTCATGTCTTCTGTCCTAATATGGCCTTGGATTTTGCATGCATTTGTGAAGCTGAACACAATCCATGGAATCATAGAATGGCATGAGTTGGAAGGGACCTTGAAGATCACGTAGTTCCAACCCCCCTGCCATGCCCCCGTGGGCAGGGACACCTTTCACTAGACCAGGTTGCTCACAGCTCCATCCATTCTGGCCCTGAACACTTCCAGGGGTGGGACAAGCACTGCTTTTTTGGGCTATTCTTACCTGTACCAGGGGCTGGGACCAGAGCTACTCCTTGGTGTTTGTGTGGCCATAACTCTGACTCGTTCTTAGCAAGCGTTGGCTCTGCAGCTTGTCCTGGGCAGGGCTGTCCCTGCTGTAAATCCATGTCTGCATGGAGGTGCGGATTGTCCATCTCTTCTGCAAGTGTGGGGAGGAAGAGTTGTTTCTCTGGATCAATTATGCAAGCACCCTCTGTATCAACAGCACGTCCTTAGAGGATGAACCGCATCTCCTTTTTGGCTACTGGATGAGCTTTATCATTTTTTATTAAATTTTTTCCAACCCTTGCAGTGACTGCCACAAGAGAAAGGACATGGTAGGAGAGGAAACAGGGCAGTGTCAGCTGGGGACGTGCTCTGAGCTGGGTCAGGGCTGTCAGCTAGAGACATGGCACGGCTGGCACGTGGGAGGATGCTCCAGACACCACACGGTCTGCTGAAAGTCAGTGAGATGGAGGGCTGGCTAAGATTCCTTGGCTTTCTCTAGCCTTAGCACGCAAAAAAAGGCAGGACTAATATAAAAGGGACATGCTCAAAGTATCAATCTTTTACATCTCTGTCAAGGTCTAAGCAGGAGGGAGGGCCCAGCTTTTGGGAAGCCCTGGCATCTCTTCCTGTGGGGTATTTTCATGCCAGGAAAAGAAGCATTCTTAAGAGGAGCTGCAAACTTGAAATGAAAGTGGTGCCTTTGAATGGCACGAGGTGGAGAGGCAATCAAAGGCAGCAGAGGCAGCAGGGGGCTCTGCACAGGTGCACGGCAGCTCAGGCAGGAAAGCTTTGGGACAGTCCTGGGAGCTGCTTCCCGTGGCTAAACTGGCACGTAAATGCTGCACTGCTTTACCTGATTAGTATTTCAGTTCAGCAAAGCAAATCCATTTGGGAGCACGGAGAAGTGAAGGATTAACAGCAGCGGAAGTCTGGATAAACGCTGCCATTGCTCCTTGCTCCTGCCTGGCAGGGTTGTTCCAGCCCTGCGCTCTCCGTGTGGTCTGTGAGAGCGCTTCAGGCATGGGCTGTGCAGTCCCTGCTCTCCTGGGGTAAAAGCTTTGCTTTGCTACCTCTGCTCTGCCTTGGGGACCTCTCTGCTCCTCGGGGCCAGAGAAGACACTTGGCTGTGTCAGGGTACCTGTGCCCTGTGCTCGTGTCTGTCCAGCATCTCCCCTCTCACTCGCTGCCTCTGACACACCACCTGCTCTGGGACGTGCTTGGACAGAGTTCATTAAAAACCTTTTTTTTTCCATACAGAAATGTCATGTCTATTGAATCGAGCGGCCAGTTCTGATGAAATTTGATTTCAGAATGCTTCCTTGGTGTGATCTTTAACGCCTCTGAAACATTCTGCCCTAAATGCATTCTGTTTTGCCATGATTTAAACCAGAAATTTGTTACATTCTGATGCTCTGTCTAGCAAGAGAGATTAAAACCCTAAAAGGATTGAAATTGATATGGAATCCTCCAGGTTTGGAAAGAGAAGCTCATTCACGAGGAATTAAAAGAAAACTCACTGTGGAATTAAATGAATTTCAGAACTGCAAATTCCCTAGATTTGGAAACATTTTGATTTCTTTCCAGCTTCATTTTCAAGAGTGTCGGAGAGCTGGGATGTACAGCTGACAGCTGCCTTGTCTTCTGTTCAATTCCTTCCTTCTCTGTGTACCAATCTGCTGAATACCTAGGGAGGGAGCCGCTCTGAATCTGGGATTTCTCTCCCAAAAAGTGCTCTCTGGGAGCAGACACATAGTGCTAGGCCAAAAGCTCCCAGCTGTGCAGGGAGGGCCTGGACCGTGGGGAGCCTGTAATCCTCAGTGGGAGTTCATAGGATTGGGCAGGATTAAAGGCTAACAGGAGTAGTTTTTAACTCCTCACTCTCATGAGTGATAGTGACAGCCTTTTGGAGACGGCTTCATCTATCCCATCATTCACAGCCACAGTGGCAAGGCTTTGGCCCAGGTTTAGACTTTAATGCCTTTTTGGATTTGGGTCTTGTCCCCCTACAAACATCTAAAAGGCTTGCTGAGAAACCCGCATCTGAGGTGAGAAGGTGGCGGGTGATCATGAAAGGCATCAGGTCCCGTCAGTCTTTGAATTTCCTTTGGCTTGTGTTTAATGAGGGTGCAGGTATTGTTGTCAGGTTCTTCTTGGCTGTTTCCAGGCCAGCATCTTGTTGTCAGTACTTTTGATAAATTCAGAAAGGCCTTCAGCCTGCACAGGGAAAAATACTGTGCTTTCCATGACTTGTGTGTCACACGTGAGGGAGGTTTATGTCCCGCTCTGAAGTTGAGTAAAGGTGGTTCCTGCAGGGAAGATGATGGACTAGAAGGACCTGTTTTCCATGCTTGAGAACGTTACTGCTGCTTCAAGCTTGCATCTTGTCAGGAAGGCTTTTTTTACTTAGGCGTCATCCTTTCTCTTCATATCCTTCATGATCATTTTGCCAAGGCCACATGGAACTTCAGCATGCTAAATTTACCTGAGGTATCTTCAGCACCTCTTGCCTTATTCCATATTCTCTTTTACAGGAGCTACTTCTTTCCAGATGTATTTTCTTCTTGCTGTCTGTGCTGTTTTCTTCATCCCTTTTTCCTCCAGCCAGGTGGAGATTTTGCCTTTTGTTTTCTCTTCAGACCCGAGGCTTGCTGCTGACATGGGTAGTAGAAAGTCATATTTTGGCTCAATACTACATTTTGCCTTTCCCTCGCCACACTGTCCTAGGTGGACTGGGCTGTAAACCTCCCTCTAATTTATTACTTTGCTTTCTGTGTTCTTCATCTTTACTGCAAATTGAAAACATGTCTCTGTAGGGTGCTCCAACCAGAAACTGGGGCCTTGGTGATTGTAATGTTCCAAACAATTCATTTCAAGCACCAACGTGATGATTATAGTTTGTCGTTTCTGGAGAGTAGTTAAACCTCGTGTAATGAGGTTGCCAATTATCCCTGGTACTCCCCGATGTGCAGTGACAAATCAAAGCTACTTGGTGAACGTAAGTGTGTATGTTTGTCAAGCCCCTGGCCTGTCACCCACAAAGGCCCCACAGAGGGAGACAGAGAGGGTGTTTGATGCCTTGGCACGGGTGTTGCTTGAGTGTGAAAAGGTGGGAAGTCAGGGGGTTGGTGGGGGGTGTTGGAGGGCTTCAGGACATCTGCCCAGGTCCCTCCCAGCCTGCGGATGATGCTGTGACCAGCGCTGCACATGGATGGTTTGAAGAGCTGGGTTTAAAGTACTTCAGCAGTGAAAAGAGGTGTCGAGTTCTCTTCAGTGCATCTTGGCAGGGCAGTGGGAATCGCTTTTCTGCCGCCGTTTCTGGAGCGTATCGGGTGCATCAGGATGAGGATGTTAAACGAGCTCGTCCTTCTGGGAGTGGGAGGCTGAGTCTGTCTGTGTGCCGGGTCTGGTACAGCTTGTGGGTTCTCTGAGTGGATTTTTGAGACTCTCTGGACTCCAAAAGACTTTTCCCACTTGGCAAATGGACTTCAGTTGAAATTTACAGCTGCAAAGGGCTGCTCCAAAGTGTTCAGGTAACCCTTGGGCCCTGTAATGTGCAGGGTAACTTTTGCCGTGATTCCTGCTGGATTGGGTCCAGTGAAGAAGCGCAGTCCTGATCTGTTGTGTTCCCCAGGGCTTCACTGTCCCCCAGCAGACATTTCCATTCCTGCTCCATACCCAGCACCATATGCCAGGCATCTGAAAGGATGTCACTCTAGTCTACTGAGAGATTTTTAAACTTCACTGCTGACTTTTAATCTTTTTCCCACAGGTATTTCACCCCAAGAACTGAGACAGATAAGGCAGCAGCAGGTGTCAAATGATTGATCTTAACGAATGGCAGTAGCAAGATGAAAGGATATTCAATTCTATAGGGAGCCTCCTGTCATTTCCCTTAGAAGATGAAAGAGAACGAGCTGGCCCTGGCTGAGGAGGTGGTGGAGGCTGCCAGACACTGCTTGAGTTGTCTGTGCACTCTCTGCACTGGTTTTTGTGTCACACCTGCCTGCTGGTACAGAGTCCTGTTGCAGTAGACAGTGGTCAGACATGCAAGGGAGGACAGGATCTGTCCCAGAAGACTCATAGGGAGGAGAAGCAATGATTGTGGAATCACAGAGTCACAGAAGGACTTGGGTCAGAAGGGACCTTAAAGATCATCTTGTTCCAGACACTTCACTGTGGGCAGGGACACCTTCCACTAGAGCAGGTTGCTCAAAGCCCCATCCAGCCTGGCCTTGAACACTTCCAGGGGCATCCACAGCTTCTCTGGGCAACCTGTTCCAGTGCCTCACCACCCTCACAGGGAAGAATTCCTTCCTTATATCTAATCCAATCCCTCCCTCTTCCAGTTCAAAGCCATTGCTCATTGTCGTGTCACTACAGGCCCTTGTCAAAAGACCCTCTCCAGTTCTCCTGTAGCCCTTTTAGGTGATGAAATGCTGTCACTTGGAGCCCCCTGCACTGCTAGACAAGGCACTCATGAGGGGTTCCTCTCCTGTGTGAGATGCTGCAATAACTCTGCAAATTTTTCGTTGTCTACCCCAAGCACAGAAGATGGATTTTGACCTTGGTAGTGCATGATGGTTGGGTGCCAACTTCAGAAATAAACATCCATGATCTTTAACTCCCTCCTGCAAAAGGCAGGCTGTCATCACTATTGTTTGGTGGATAAAGTTAGAGCTAGACCTTAGTGTCTTCGGATTTAAATTGGCACAAAGCTACATCTCAAGGAATCCGTTAATCTTGGGCGAACTGAACTCCCAGGGCACAACAGGCATTAATACCTTAAATATGGCTTTTCAAGCTCAGTACTGCCAAGTCCACCCTTGCATTTTCTATATTTTTCCTGGCAAGAAGGGGAAGTTCTGTAGGTGGCCACCAAAGAACTGAAGGAAGCAGCAGGTGACTTCTGAAATTTATCCATGTCTGAATTCCCCCATCCTCATTCCTCCCACATAGATTTTTTTTCTCTTTTTTCTTTTCTTTTTTCCCCTGTTCTACTAAAAATTACTATGCCTCTTGCACCTTAATTATGTTCAGTAAATCTTCAGGAAGCAAGAATTTTATATAGCTTGGAAGAATATTTCTGATATAAAGAGACCAGAAACTGTGGAGTGACCTCTTCCAAAGAGGCTAGATGAAACCTAATTATAACCCTTTTTTCCGCTGTCCCCAAGAAAGAACCAAGGGCACCTAAGCAGAGCCTTGACAAAGAGCTGTACATTCTCTGCTGAGAGCAGTGCAAAAAAACATCCCTGAGGGAAAACAGAAGACTGCACCAAAGAAACATCATCTGCCGGCCCCTGGTACACCATAGGGAATGTGGGGGATGGATTTTCAAAATGCAAATAGGAGTCTATTGAGGCTTCACTATACTACATCAAGGTAATTTTCAAACTTAATGATTTTCACATTGCATTCAGGGAGAAATGAGTCATCAGGTATTGAGACAAAGCAAGCCTCTCTTCTGTACTGGGATGCTCTCCTCTTCAAGCTGTGTTATCTCAACAATAATTAAAATGTTTGCTGGAGTAGAAAACGTGCCAGATTTGCCTTTGTAGGGTAACTCCTGTTTGCCTATGGGAAATTGAGACGCGCTTGGAGGAGACAGGACTCTGGACACTGATGATTTGGAAGGGGAGAGCCAAGGGATTATGAAACCAGAGCCCTGTGTGTGTGTATCCTACAGAGTGAACAGCTCAGCATGTCCTCTTCCACCCTCTCAGCCAACAGGGATGGGAGGCTCTACATGGAAGGCGTTGGTTGGCTGGAGAACCTTTAGGTTCTGGGAACACACAGACTGACATGCCTGTCTCAGGCAGGAGCACCCTTGTGCCATGGGTATCCATGGGCCAGGCTAAGCCAGAGAGTTTCCATTTGCTGAAAACACCCACACGTGCTGCAAGAGGGTGACCTCCAGCGAGTGAGCCAGTTTGGAATAGGAAAATGAGGCAGATCTGGATGGCAGGAGAAGGAAAAGCCAGGTGTGAGCTGGGTTAATTTGTGTCTGAAAGCTTGCAAGAATTTATGCTGAATACAGCACTCATGGCACCCATCAGCTGGCTCAGCGTTGTTCACAGGGAGCAGGTAGAGAAAGGAGAAGGAGAAGAAAGAGCACACCAGGTTTTGACTGACTTCCCTATGGGGGAAACCAAAAGCAATATGGAAATTTTGCTCATTCTTCCAATTTTCAAAGTCATCTGCAAGAGTAAATAATGGCAGGTGATTTCTTTTTGCACCCTCTTGGTATTTGAATCTTTAGATGGCACCGTTTGGGTGTTCCACTTTGCTCTGGTGTTCCCACATTTCAAGCAGCTGATCTGTGCAGAGCAGGAAATTACTCCTGACGTGAAGTGAGTTTACCCTTCAGGAGAGGAGAAAGGCACCTCCAGCACCTCAGGGAAAGTCTACACAAAACCACCTCTCCCTTTTTCCTCTCTCCTAGTGATCCCCAAAGTGACGAAGCACCTGCTCTCCAATCCCGTGTTCACCTGCATCATCCTGGCAGCCTGCATGGAGATCGCGGTGGTGGCCGGCTTTGCCGCCTTCCTGGGCAAGTACCTGGAGCAGCAGTTCAACCTCACCACCTCATCTGCCAACCAGCTCCTGGGTGAGTAACCACAGGGGGCACCAAACCTCCAGCATCCAAAGGTATTTAGAAGTGTTCAGCATGGCTGGTAACTGCTGCCAGTGTCGCTGGTTAGGCTGCCCAAAAAGTGACTTATCTGACATGTAGAAATGCGTCTGTGACTGGGGAGGTTGGGCTTCAGCTGTGACATGGCTACAGAGCCCAGAGAAGACCCCCAGCATCCCTCCTCCTCAGCTGTGCTCCCCACTGCATCCTGCTGCCATCACTTCTCCTGTGGCCAAGCCTGTTGTGTGGGAAGTGGTATGGGACAGCCAGGAAAGTCTGTGAGAGCCTTGGATGCAGCAGAAATGGGCCGTCTGATTGCCTGAGACTGCAGTTGCTCTCCAAGTGATAGTGTGGCCCATCAAACTGCTTTTCTCATGGTTCTGGTGCCCCACAGTTCTGCAGCCCATCTCCACCTGGGTTAGGAAGCCCAGTTTCTCTTGTTAGTCACTCCTCTCCCCTTGGCCTGGAAATGACGAGATTACAGTGAGCAGTTCAAGTACCTGAGTTAGTGCAGCTTGGTCGTCTTTCAAATGTCCCTTCTCTCTGACCATTCCATGCTGCCGTGATTTCACGTTCTACATTTCTCAGAGTTCATTTTTTCCCTGTCAGGACACTAATGGCAGGATCTTCATTTATTTTCTGCTGCTCCTCATCCCAGGCAGGCCCAGCGATTTGTTTATGACAGCCCTTCTGTCAGCAGCACCCAGTTAAGATATCTGCAAGTTAGTCTTGGATGATCTGCGACCACAGCTCGCCAGATGGGCAGCTGGCAGTGATCTGTCAAAAACTGGGATGTCGGGAAATGGGTGGATCTACATATCATAACAAGGAGTTTGCAAGCTGCTCTCCTGACAGTCGTTTGTTTTCCTGTTGAACTCATCAATATCTTTTGGTTTTGGCCTGGTTTTCCAAAATAAACAATTCCTTGCAGTCAGTCTTGCCTCCCCCAGCAATGCAGGAATTTGCTAGTGAATTTTAATACGATTTGACAGAAGGCCAGAGGTCTCGAAGTTGCTAGGCTGTTCCATCTTTCTTGAAAATTAAAGGTTTGGCAAAGGAAAGTAACTTCACTTTTGACCCAGTGGGAGAAGGGAAAAAGCTGTTTGGTGGGTGCTGGCTGGGCCATCAGCATGTGAGTACAGCTGGGTGGCCAGCAAAGAGGGGACTCAGAGCACATCCTGCTTCTGACCCAACAGTGGGAAAGGAGACTTGGATTCCTCCGTGTTTCTCACAGCAATTTGTTTAAACAAAGTCGTTACCAGATTTCTCACATGGCATTTAAAGGAGTCTAGAAATGCCAGGACTGGGATTCTCTTCTAAGCACAGTTCAGGCAGGTGAGATCTGGAGTATAACTGGCAGCAAAGGGATAAAAGTGATGCAAGACAAGTGTAGTTTGGTAATTCCTGTCTGTGCTGGAAAGAGAGTCACTTCTGGCAGTGTTTTTGCATTGCATAGTTACGGAAAATTCTTTTAGGGAGATTTCATATTTTCAAATTCTGCTCTTGCCTAGTCTCTGAAGATCAGACTTCTGTGAGTCGCACCAGCAGGGCTCATCCAAATGACAGACACCTCGGGAAATTCTTGACTTTATTTGTGTGCTGACTGTTGCAGGAAGCATTAGAGATGCTGCTGCTTAGGTCAGGCTGGGCCAATCTCAGCAATTCCCTCCAGCATGGATGGGAACTGGCAGAAGATCCTGGTTCCTCCATGCGAGGCAGCATGCCCGTTTGCATCTGTTCCTTTTTTTGGGCAACCACAGCTTGGTGCCACTCCAGCAGTTGGTCATTACAAGGTTTCCTCATGCCAGTGCACAGATCTGCCTGCTGGAGAGTTCAGCCCTGTCACAGTGTAGTTCGCTGGGCCTTGCTCGTGCCTCTTGCTAACTGATTTTTCCTCTTGCAGGGATGACAGCAATCCCATGTGCGTGTCTGGGCATATTCCTGGGTGGCCTCTTGGTGAAGAAGCTCAGCCTGTCTGCTCTGGGAGCCATCAGGATGGCCATGCTGGTGAACCTGGTGTCCACAGCTTGCTACGTGTCTTTCCTGTTCCTGGGCTGCGACACAGGACCTGTGGCAGGGGTTACTGTTCCCTATGGAAACAAGTGAGTCCACAGAGAGTTTCAGGGAGCTTTACCGACATAAATCCATGTTATTGTCCTCAAAAGCCAGTGCTGGCCTTCAGACAACCAGAGAGGAAGCATAGAGAAGGCAGTGTTGTATGGGCTCTTAGTTTGGCATGTTTCCATGCCACTCACAACTGTGAGAGCTCAGTACCTGCAGATGACAGCAGAGTTTCACTAAAATCTGAAATTCAGTCAAACCGAGTCGAAAGGTACCAAACCTGAGTCTGTACCCACGGGCACCTGTGTAGCAGTGGGTCTGGTTTGTCCTGGCAGCAAGGGCATGCACTGCTTTGTACATTGATTTAAGTGCCTGAGGGGAATTTGTAGAACCAGGTTTAGAAGCCTGGAAATGCAGATATGGTGAAGAGAGAGTGTTTGTGGCTGCAGGTGCATTTTAATGTGAGAAATGAGGCCCACATAAACTCTGCAGGACTGACAGGACTTGGAGAGAGTTATTTGGTATTTCCTTTCTGAGTGCTCCTGTGTGCAGTGGCAGCTCTTTAGGTGACAACTTCCGCCTGTCAGCTCCTTACAGTGTTCCAGAAAAATACAGAGTAATCTCCACAGCATCTCTTTGTGTTTCCTTGAGGCGTCTTATTGAGATAACAAGGCAGCCCAAGCCTTGCATTAGATTCTTTTTTGCAGAGAGATAGTGGCCATGGAATTTCAGTCCCCAAGAAGCAGCTGTAGCCTGGATTTCGTAGAGCTGGAACCCAGCTAGCCTGCCCACTGCTTTTTTGTAATGTGTTTGCCTTAACTCTCCCCCTCAAAGCCATCTTTGTGAGGCAACAATTGGAAAAGCTGGCTGATACCACACTGTCCATTAATTTCTTTTTGTCTTTCTCTTACAGTTCAACTCCAACCTCATCTCTGGACCCATATTCCCCCTGCAATAACAACTGTGAATGCCAAACTGATTCCTTCACTCCAGTGTGTGGGGCAGACGGGGTCACGTACTTATCTGCCTGCTTTGCTGGCTGCAGCAGCACGGTGAGTGGGCTGTCCTGGGGACCTCTCACCTGTAGGAACGGTTCTGTGAGCTCAAGTGAGTGAGGTTCATGCCCGTCTGGTAGAGTATCTCACCTGCAGCCAGCAGTGGCTGCACCCCCAAAGCTGACCTCGCACCTCAGGTGGGCCTGAGCCCCTGTTGTTTTTCACTCTGCTCCATAAATTCCCGTTCTCTCCGCCAGCGGCTGCCAGGGTCACCCACGGAGCAGGATGGGATCTCACATCCTCCTGCCCTGGTCTTCCTCCTCAGCACAGAGGCAAGGAATATGATAGGAGGTCTGCACAGGTGTCCAGAAGCAGAAAACATCCTCTGGTTAGTCACTCTAGCCCAGGAGGGACCAGCTGAGGAACCAGCTTCTCTTATCCTGCAGCTCCTCATCTCCCCTCTTTTCTGCCTGCCCATGTTTGCCCTGCCCATTCCTTTTAGTCTTTTTCCTCTTGCTCTTTCCCCGAGTCTGGTTCCTAGACAGTTGTTAGCAGATTCTGGTTTTATTCACCCTTGTTTAAGCTTTACTTTAACTCCTCTTGCTTCTCTCTCTTTCCTTGCTTTGCTCTGAGGCAGCAGCAAGAGCAGTTGTCAGGGGAGCAGAGATTCCGTCCAAAGACATTCTGCATTTTTCAGTTCTCTCTATCTGAGAGTTTGTTTCCCTCAGAAAACTCCTAAAGACCAAACTATCTCTGTATAAAGAAGATGTGGGGAATATCTTAAAAGCCAGCTTTTTCATTTTTTGCTGCTGAAATGTTAATGTCTTCTGGGTTACACTGAAAATGGGTGCGTGCTGCTCCTGTGGATGGGGACTGGTGGGATTCCTGCTTCCTTGCTCCTTGCCTGGGGCTGTGCCAGTCGTGGTGATCCCTGCTGTGAGGAGTCTGTGAGAGGTCATCCTGGTCACAGGGACTGTTGGTGCCCGCAGGGACATCAGTGCTCACCACATCCAGTTATCCCTCCATGGCTTCATCCTTCCTCTTTGAAGAGGCATCAAACCTCCCTTCCTGCCCTGGCGACAAAGCCCATGTGAGTGCTGCTGAGCAGACACTTGCTGCTGGCAGTGCAGCCTCTCCACCCAGCTCACCTGGGAGTTTGTCCTGTTTAAGCATCTTGTCTCCTCCATTCTGTCCCCAGCCTCAGAGATGCAGGCGTCTCTTTGAAACACCACAGTTTTGAGCTTGCAGCAGCCCTACAAGGACCTACATCAATGCGTGACACGTGAAGGTGTTACCTCCTGCCCTCTTCTTCCTCCTCCTCCCAATAAGTCAACACCTGAGATGGCAGCAGGATGATTTTTACAAGGAACCAGCTTGTTTCAGGCATGCAGAATTGTGTCTCACTGATTCACCAAGCCTTCAGCAAGTGTACAGCTGGTGTTGTTCTGTGGCTGGAGCATGGGAGCGATCTCCTCACTGTGCAGTTCAGGGCAAAGCTCTGGCTCCTCTGGAAGGAGCATGGTAATGAAAACTCAGCTCTGCCCCTTCAGTCTGCAGTTGCCTGACCTCGTGCTCTGCAGGAGCAAACCTGTCAGCAAAAAACTCGCTCTCCCTCACGCTCTCTCTTACTCATTCCTTCTTATTTTGCCTTTGCGTTGTCGTCCTTGGGGTTCTTCTTATCTCTTTGTTTTGTGGGGGTTTTTTGCTGTAACATTTGGAACACAAATAGGTGAAGCAATAGCATCTGCTGGAAAGGGCATTATCAAGAATTATGGACCAGTTTGGCCATGCAATGGCCGTGAGGCAAAGCCAAATTGCCAGACCAAGTTTTAAACCCGTAATCCAGGTAATGACCTGTCTGGAGGGTCTTGTGAATGTTGTATGCTTGTGATGAGCCAAGGATTGCTTTTTACTGGGACATAAAATTCTCTGAATGCTTTATTTAACTTTACTACATTGTACGTTTCTGACTGCTTCTCTTCACTTTTCCTCCGTGAACAATTTCTAAAAGCGATGCGTAGCTCAGTTAGTTTTTTCTTTTTCATTCCTTCTCTCTTACTGAGGTGATTGCAGAGGTGCACTTGCCCAAAAAGCCATAGGAATATCAGTGCTGGTAGGCAGAGCTCTGGCACCCCCAAGAACTTTCCTTTCAGGCCATTCCTGGGAGTGACCCTTGCATACCACATGTTGGACTGTGCATCTTGTGTGTTTGATGCCATTGACTCTCAGCATTTTGGCTGGAGACACATGAATTCCAGCCTGGAGTTACTGTGCTGGCACCTCACAGCTTTGCATTGAAGTACCAGCCTGTCCCTTCCCTGTCAGAGCCAGGGCTTAAAAAATGAGTAATTAACGTGGGTAGTTTGCATGGATAATCACACAAAACTCAGGATGCTGTTAAAGGTATAAACTCTGCATCTGTGTAGCCTCACAGGCACACAGAAATCTGGGTGTGCAGGCTGCTGGGCAGCAGCAGGAGGTTCTGATAACAAGTGGTTGGATGCAGTGGGATTGCAGACAAGGGGATCTATAAGAGTTTGGCACAGGCAGCAAAAAGTTGCCTCTCCACAGGACAAAGTTATAACTCCATCTTTGATGTTTTCTTGTTTGATGTCTGTGAGTTGCATACCGTGTCAGTAATAAAAGATCAAAGATCTCCCAGGTAAGGATGAGGTGCAGAGCTAAGCAAGCTGATGTGGTTGGTACAAACCACTCACATTGCTTCAGGCCAGCACCTCGAGGCAAAGTGGTCAAAAAATTGGATTTGGGGACAGATTTTCAGGTGGTGAAGGTGGGAATGTGCCTTGTGCTTTGTAAAAAAATCACACCAATGGGAGGAGAATCTGCCCCACCACTGCCCAAAACAGGTTCTTTATGTCCCTTGATGAGAAGCCATGGGAAATCAGCACCCAGTTCTGCGTGTTTGCTGTGATGGGAATTTTGTCCAAGGATATTTCGGTGTAGGTATATACTTTTCCAGATTTACCTGGGTTTTGACCCACAGGGTCATGTCCAGGCTGGTGGCTAGCAGTGCGCTGCAGTAAGAGCCAGGAGCTACAAATTCCTGTTGTCTGTGCAAACACCACCTCAGTGGTGCTAATTGTCACCATTCTGGAGCCTTCAGGTGTCAGATTCTAACTCACAGCACAGGAATTTGTTATGTTAATTATTGCTTGCCAGCAGAAAGGCACCTGCATGTCTGCTGCAGCTCTCCTGGAGTTCTGCACCACGGTGTCTCTTGCCCTCTGTGCACTTAGTTGGAAGAAAATGATTTAACTCCTGTGCAGAAGAAAGAGATTGGTGTCAGAAAGGTTGGAGTAGTATCCCTGCTGATCCTTATCTTTGAAGGCAGTGAACCAGAAAGTGTGTTTTTGTATGGTCCTAAGGGGACCCCTTTTGCAGAAAAGCAAAGGAATTTCTGCTTGCACATGGTAGAGGGGAAAGGGAGGAGATTTAGCTGCTTTTCAGTGTTGTATTTTATGACGTTACTCCTCACACAAACATGTGACCTGCAAACCCAGCGGGTCTATGAAGACAAGCCATGAATCATTTATGACCATTTCATTCTGTATTCGTTAAGGGATTTCTTGGTAGTATTGTGTGCCTTAATTGCACTGACATCCCCCACTCAGAAATTCAAGAGGGCGAGTTGGAAAATAAGAAAAAAAAAGTAAATCCTTAAATCTGTGACTGGCAAACAAAGCTTCTTTTCACATCCTGCACTCGCTGGAGAGATCAAAGCAAAATGCAGTCATTCCACCCTCTTTCTGATCACATATTGATAAAGTTTGTCTCGCTTGACTTGAGCTTTTAGCTCAACACAAATCCCTCTGAACCAGATGTCATTTATTAGCCCTGGAGTGCACTGAAGTCCAGCAGCGTCTGTGCTGCCAGGCTGTGGTAGTTCAGCTCTGGGTGAGCTGCAGCACCCATCGTGGGTGGCTGCTTCCCAGGATTTGAGGTGCTGGAAGCAGTCCCCGAACCTGCAGCCAAGAACAGATTTACCTGCATTTAATGTACTTCAGTCTAATCGCAACAGCCAAGAGGACGGAAGTAAATAAGAAAGTAATTAGAACCATAATGGGGGGATCTTCCTTGTCACAGGGACACAGATTGTTTCTTTATTCTCCTCCAAAGAGGGATAACTCGGTAATAATTTTGTTGCGGTGACATTTATGGGAGAGACTTGAAAGGAGCAGAAGAAAAGAAACAAGCCAAGGGACAGCTTTCCCTTGCTGGCAACACGCGTCAGCTCTGACGCTCCTGAAATTATTTCCCAACCCCCTTCCAACAAGCACTTAGGAGTTATTTAATTGACCATTAGAGGATTAGGCGTTGCTGCTGACAAGCCCCATTGCAGAGGGCAGCAGTGGAGGTCACAGCTCTCCCTTCTCCTGACTCCTTGTGCTCCTCTGCAGAACCTCAGTGGCTGTTCGTGCCTCACCTCGGTCCCTGCCGAAAACGCCACCGTGGTTCCTGGCAAATGCCCCAGCCCTGGGTGTGAAGAGGCCTTCCTGACATTCCTGTGCGTGATGTGTGTCTGCAGCATGATCGGGGCCATGGCGCAGACGCCATCAGTCATCATCCTCATCAGGTAGGGCTCCGGTCGCCATCCTCATCAGCTGGGGCTGCTCTTGGCGTGGGATCAGGGTTGGAGGGGCTGTAGGGCACAGCCAGGAGCTGCAGGGAGCTGAGGGTCCCACATGGCCCCTGGCCTCTACCTTTTACACCAAACTTACTGTCCCCAAATCCATGATTTCGGACTAAACCTCCATTCAAGCCATTTTCTCCCTAAGCCACTTTTTCACTTGGTAGCACCTGGTTTAGCCATGGCATGGCCCCAGTTCAGGGCCTGCAGTATGGAGCTGCTAGAGAGAAAACAGGAATTGCTCGAGCTCTCCTCTGGTAAAGCGAGGGAGTGAGCTGGAGCTGGGCCTGCAAACGGACAAGATTCCTGCAGGGATGTTGCAAAGAATGGTGGCAGGGGTTGTTCTTCTGGGATTAACATGGAAATACAGATGTGCAGTTTCCAATCCAGGTACGAAGGAAGTTACAGCTGCATCAGGAGAGGGGCAGAATTGCCCCCATGTTCTCAGCACATAATGGCTTAGAGAGAGGCTTAGGCACACCTTTTGAGATTGTCTGGAGACCATAGAAACCACAGAAGAATGAAAAGCTGTGGCAAAGACTAGCTTTGGTGAATACCTCCCTGACTGGAGTTTAACTTTTCTCACCCTGGACCAAGTCCAAGAACATAAGGAACTTGGAAGTCTGAAGGACATGTCTGAGTTAAACCATTGTGATTAGGTGGGCAGAAGTAGCTTATTCAAAGAACTGACCTTGTGTTATTTCCAGACATGTGGAACACTTCACCTTATGATATACATATATATCTAAGCCCACATTTATCCAGAATTACTTAGCTGTCCAAGCTGTCACTTACTGAGAATAATAACCAGAGGCATAAATAGCAGATCCATTCTGCTGCCTGGAAAATTCCAATAAAATTCAATCAATAAGGTCTGTATTAGAAACACACTCTTGAGTAGATTTTGGACAGAACAGCTCAGTGAGGGCATGTCTCCCTGCAGGATACAAAATGAGATATTCCACCTACTAGTTCATTTCTCTCTTTGCATCTCCAGTAGCTAAAGGGAAATCAAATTCCTCATGATAAATATTGTGACAAAAGCAATTTGGAGTTTGAAGAGTTCTTTGTTCAAGGAAGCTGCCAGCACCTTTAGGATCCTGCATGGAGACATCTTAGTGTTGCCTTCAAATGAGATAAGCCCAGCACCAGCCAGGAAGAAGAATACAAGGGAATGAGAAAAGCAAAGGGAAGATTAAACATAGTCAGTTCACAGCTGTAGGAAATAAACAATTCACATATCCAGATTTGTACCTTCCCTCAGAATCACTGATAGCTACCAAATGTACAGGGCAGAGCTCTGAGCCAGATACTGCCTCATGCTCTCTTGCAGATAATTCCTGGCATAAAGGCTTTATGTGCAGCATGGGGGTCTGCCTGAAAACTGCTGAAATTCATCCCGAGGTCACAGGCTTCATGCAGAAGCCATGAATGTGTGAGAGGAGGGCAGGTGATCACAATGGTCTTCTCTTAACTTAAAAGCTCTGCTGGTTCTGTTTTATCAGTTTGGGCTGATGCCCCTCCAGTGTGTTTATACAGAGAACCATCTCTGCCATGGCTGGTTTTTTGAAGTACCTTTGAAGGATAACACTTAATGCAATAGTGGCTGTGTTCATAGCAGAAGACACTGCAAACACTGTCTTCTCTAGATAAAAAAAGTGTCATGCTAAAGTCACTGCTGTTGAGCACTTCCTCACTGGGAGGCTTGAACCAACAGGCTGACTGAACCTTTTGGTCCACCATCCTTCCTCCCTGTCTGGTTCCCAGTAGTCTGGCAAGTTGCAGAACCAAAAGTTTTCTCTCCCTCCAGTTCTCAACGTCTAGAGGCTTGAAAACATGATAGGGAGCTTGTAAACAATGATTTAATGAAATGGGAATTCCATTTTTCCCCATCCAATGACAGCATTAGCTGTTGTTATTAATGGCTTGGCTAATTCCTGAACCTGTCACCGATGCAATTACTTTTGGGGCTGTAGGCAGTTCAGGGGAAGGCAGAAGAAAAGCCCCATTAATGACTTTTTGAAGAGGTGCTGGTGGCATCCTGGCTGACAGCACAGAATGGCCCTGGGGTGTGTTAATCAAAGCAGAATAACAGGAATCGATTTCTCTCTCTCTTTCTCCTCCTTGCAGAACCGTGAGCCCCGAACTCAAGTCTTACGCTCTGGGGGTGCTTTTCCTGCTGCTCCGGTTGCTAGGTAGGTACAAAAGCTCTATGTCCTTCTCTCCCAACCTTTGCTCTCTCATTGAACACTCTATTTTTAACATGCAGAAGTTGATTTCTACTTCGTGCAGTGCTGTTGTTGTCGTGGGTGGGGTCTGACTGGGATCCAAGACCTCTCCGTGAAGAATTTCACATCAAGGCTCCTGAAGGCACTTTTCCTGCTATTTGTGTTGTGCTAATGGAAGAAAATGCGGTGTTGCATGAGAAATGACTGTTTCTCCCATGGTCCCACACAACCAGTTTCTCCTCTGTAGCTGTTACCAACGTGTCAGCAGCTTGCAGAATTATTGCTGTATTGCATACTGCTGATGTAGAGGGATGTGGATTTTCACCCTCCTTTGAGGGACAGGACCTGTGTTTCATGGTGGGTTTGCCTCTTCCTTTGGATGTCTCGGAAAGGAAACCAGGAAAGTGAGACAGGCTGAGTCCTTGTATCCTCCTGTGGGTTAATATCCCATTAAAATGCATGTGGCTCCTCCTCTGGACCAGAATGTGCTTCTGAGGTATGAATTAAAGGGAACACACTGGGCTGTTTGCCTGCTGCTTGTTTCTGTGTGGAGTTTTTTTTTCCCTCTGGAAGAGGTGGCTCCTATTTTTGAGCTCTTCTATTTTAGCTCATTAGTCTCAGTGATTCAGGGCAAAATCCTCTGATCCATCATTGTGTGGGACCATCTCATGCTTGGGGTTTCTGCATGTTGTGGGAGTGGAATTTACTTTTTTTAGCAGGGCACAGGGAGCACCTTCCCTGCATGGCTCCCTTGGTCCCAGAGGAATGAGCTGGAGACTAAAGTGCCATCTCTTAGGCTACAGCAAGACACTGGGAAGTACAGGACTGAAAATCCAGCAGTACCAGACATTGCTTTGAATAAGTGACCTCATTTTTTAACTTACTTTTCAATGCCTTATCCCCTGATAGCTGAACAGGCAGTGGTGCTCCCAGACCAGTTTACAATAAAGCCAGTTAGATGCCCATTGGTTTTGGTGGAGTACCTGCAGTCATACAAAAAGCTCCATCAAGATAACTTACCCAGAGCTCAGATAACTCCAAGAGAAGTTTCTGGGGTGACCTGGGTCAGCTGTGGTTCAAGCCTTGCAAACACAGCATTTTCCTTAGCTGCTAGTGCTGCTTGTGGGTTTTGGCCTGTCTTCAGCTTGACTGGCTGAATATGGAGTGTCAGCAGGCAAGTGTGCAAGGGGGATGGCTGTGGGCTGTTGTTTCTGAAGGAAAAATACTTGAGGGGAGAGATTTTTCTCTTTTGTTTCTTCCTTTCAAAAGAGAGAAGCCTCCTGAGATGGCAGCATCCTGAGTTCCTCTAAAACCAGGCTCAGACATGTATGCTTAAGTTGAACAGATTTCTTTTTTTCATTCCAATAAAGAAGCCATAGTGGGACGTTAAACTCAAATCTTTATATGTTGCTCTGTCACTAAGGGATTCCCGTGAAATAAGACAATACATCCTGAAGCATATCAGCAGTGTAGCTGGAATGCACAGAAAATGAAGAGAAAGATACTTCTCCATCTGAGCAAGGGTATCCAAATTGTGCCCCTATCAACCTGAGGTTTGAGAATAGCTTTACTGATTTATTTTAAAAGCTTTTCAGTTCACCTTTAAGCTTTGACTTAAGAAGACAGTGATAATAGCTGCTTCTTGCACCAAAGGAGAGAATTAAATGCAAGAGGTATGAGACCCGAAGGTGCAATCGTAGCTAATAGATTTCAGTAAGACAGAAGCACCTTTTTTTATGCAGCCCTACAGTTTCTGCAGTGAAATGTATATATATGTACATATATATAGCAGAAATTTTTTGCAACACTTTGCAGTAAGAGGTGGAACATGATTGACTCTCTTCAATACTCACTGTAATAACATGAAACATGACTGAATTCTCCTGGTATCCTCCTGCATGTATTACCTTATTTCATAGGAATTCTGCTGTGAGGGGGCAGCCTAGCAATGTCTCCATATAAAAGTATTACTGCAGTTTCCCAGAGAAGGGAGTAAAGCTGTGCCATTGGAGCCAAAGGTTTGGAATGGAATTGTCTGGAATGGCAAAGAGTTTCAGCCCTTTAAGATCCTGGATGCATCCTTTTTGGCTGGTGCATCCTAGAAGAGTCTCTGTGTACCAGGGCACTTCCTTAGATTTTTTTCCTACGAGCTCATGTTGTTTGCCTCTTATTTTAGCATAACAAAACCCCACAGTGTTTCAGGAGGAGTTTCTGGTGTGCAGTGCAACCCCTCAGCTCCCATGTCTCAGGAGTTCTGGGCACCAAGTCGCTCCTGTGACTCTCTTGTCCTCTCCTCTGCTAAAAACAACCTGAAATACTCACTGGTTGCTAGAGTTTTTCATATCCACATCCATGCCTGCATTCACATGGGAGTAGCTTTGCAGTTCAAGGGAAATAGGTCCTTCCTCAAGTCTTGTGAGGAGCACTTTCCAGGCCAAATTGTCGTGGGCACCAGGCAGGCTGGCTGAAGCCAGCAGGTGGGGATGGCAGCTCTCTCTGAAGTTCAGCCTGCACGTCTCCAAAGCTTTGTGTCAACATCTCTCAGAACATTATCAGCCAGGGGCTCTCACCTCAGAATAATGATCCAAATGTGGTTTCTGTTATTCCAAAAAGAACATGGCTCCTCAGTCACTGCCACATCTGGGTGTCACCCCTGAGGTGCCGTCCAGCGGCACTGGGCACACAAACTGCAGTCAGCAGCACAACCTCTTGCTTGTTTGTGGCAGGAGCCCAGTTGAATTTTTAAAATCTGGGTTGAGTGTGTGGTTGTTCACAGGTTTCAACAAAAAAAGCATCTTTTAACTTAGAAGCAGAACCAGCCCAGCCTGGAATTTCCAGTCATTGAAATGATGAACAAAGAGCTGGTGCTGATATTTTTTTCCAGAGCATAGACAGGTTTTTAGATATGATGACTGGAACTAGTATTTCTAACAAACAGATTGTCTTGCTTTTTTATTATCTGGTTTTATTTACTACATTTGTGCTATTAATGACTGGTTAAAATGAGTACCAAAAGCCCATGTAGCCTTTCTTAATTCCTGCATTTATCAATGTATAAGGAAGATCAAACAAAATCTGCAGAGCTCCAGTCATCAACAAAATAAAATAAAGACATTTCAGTTACCACAGGGAACAGTGAAGGCAACCAATTTATTTGTAGTCTTAGGATACATGTCATGAATGTCACTACTTTGCTCGTGACAAGCTGAAGGAAGGTATCTTTTTTAAGCCTGGAAATCCAGGTTAATGATGAAACTGGATCCAAGATTAAACACTTTCCTCTCTAAAAACTGCAGTCCTTGTGTCTGCTGTCACAGGTATTTATAGAGTCTCAGGCATCACAGCACCTACGGATGCATTGATAGTGTCAGGGGGGGTGTTGTGCCTGCCTGCTGTTGGATTTCAGTAGATGCAATGCTCTCCTTTGCTCACTGTCTTAACCCACAGCAGTGACTTTATCAATCAGGAGTTCTTTTCAGGGTTTGTCTGCTTCTAGCCTCTGCCCAAAAATACAGCAGAAGGTAGAGAAATGTTTACATTACGTAGAATGTTCACATTTTCTTCCCAGTGCTGCACACTCGGTGCACGTGCACTGGCTGGGGAGTGCAGAGCTGGAACATGGATATCCTAATACCTGTCAAGCTAATGGGAAGTGGGGGGTTGCTGCAGTATCCCTGTAGGATGGGGGAAAGTAGAGAAGAAAACACTGCCTTTATTAGTTAAATGAGATTGGAGTGATTACTTTGCTTTAAGATTGCAGCTCTGCTGCAAACTATGATTAAGAAACACTCGTCAGTAGTTAGCTGCAGTGGCTGTGGGAGAGTCCTGCTGTGATATTTCACTTAATGGCACTCTGAAATTTTCCCTTCTTTTCAGATGGCATCTTTGACATCTGTTAGAGGCTATTATTTCTTTTCCTTAGACCCAGAGAAGAGCTTTTGCTATTTCAGGGTAGAGTCCAGAACTGGATCTCAGTGCCCCAGCTGATTTTAGGTGCTCAAGGGCTATGAGATCCTTCAGGTGAACACCCTGAAGTGCAGAGTTGCCAGTGTCTAAACAGCGAGCTGCAAGGCTGTCCTCCTCCTCTGTCATTCACTCCTCCACTTAGTCTCATTAGGCAAACAAGAAGCTTGATAAAAGCCACTCAAACTTGAATAAAATCCTTGCTGCATGTCGATATCAGCAGGAATCTCTTCCGTAGACGTTAAGTCCAAGCTAAAAGCTCATCCACAGACTTCATTTAGGCTGATTTAGAACTTTAAAAATTAGAATCACAGGCTGCAGCTTGCACTATTAACCTTGATAAACTACTCTCTTTCCACTCACTGCAGTCACGTCTTCTCCCTTTTATCACAGGGATCATAAAAGCATGATTTGTCTCTCTTATTTTGGCAGGTTTTATCCCACCTCCGCTGATCTTCGGGGCCGGGATTGACTCCACGTGTCTGTTCTGGAGCACGTTCTGCGGCGAGCAGGGAGCCTGCGCGCTGTACGACAACGTGGTCTACAGATACCTGTATGTCAGCATTGCTATCGCCCTCAAGTCCTTTGCTTTCATCCTGTACACAACCACCTGGCAGTGCTTGAGGAAAAACTATAAAAGATACATCAAGAACCACGAAGGTGGTCTCAGCACTAGTGAGTTTTTTGCCTCTACTCTCACCCTAGACAATCTGGGGCGGGACTCAGTGCCCCAAAATCAGCCACATAGGACAAAATTTATCTATAACCTTGAAGATCATGAGTGGTGTGAAAATATGGAGTCTGTTTTATAGTGACTGTGGAGGGGTGAACTATATTAATAATACAAGGGTCCTTTTTAATAAAAACAAGGAGAGATCACGAATGAAAGAAGAAACACAACTGCAAAACAGCAACGGCAACACAGGAAACTTTTGTCTTTTTCTCAAAGTCAGACCCAGCCAGGATTCTTGAGAACAGCATCTTTCAGTGGGATCACTTGTGACATCCTGCGGGGTGATGGAGAAAGCAGGGAGCCCTTGTGGCTGGGTACCACCCTTCTGGTGACAGTACGAGCTTCCAGGGAGGGCATCTGCAGAGGGTCACCGGAGAGCTCGGCACAGGCTTGGGCACGAGGCGTAGAGAAAGCCAGGTGATAACAGCCAGGTGATAACAGCAATAGGTTTTTCCCAGTTGAGATGGGGTGTGTGGAGCCCTGCAGGGCTGGGTGCTGCTCCAACCTGCTGCGTCCGCGATGGCGAAGAGGGAGCAGTGCTGGAGTCCTTCCACCAGTCACACTCTGTCACCAGCCACGAGTCCACGATAAATACCTTGAAAGCTGCTGGAAACCTTCCCGGTGGCGAGCAATGCTGTCAGGGGTATCCAAGTCCTTCCAGCCCAGCCTTATTCGCAGATTGCAGCTTTGTGGCTGTCTGTGAATAGCTGCGCTCAGATCTCAAACCCAGTAGAGTTCAAGACATTTGCTCACACTTGCCAAACGTGCTGTCATTTTTAAAGGGGGATGAGTTCCAAATACTTATCTGTGTAGCCCTCTAATAAGATGTTTTTTTAAAAATTGTTTTCAAATCTGTGTTAACCCTTAAATCGCTGACACTTTTCCATGAGGAGGATTTATTTATGCTAGTTTGGGAAAGGATCCTGTTTAATTCACCCAAACGTGATGTGACTCAAGGGGTTTGTTTAATCCTCTGCATTTTTTATCCATACGCCTTCATTCTAATATGCTACCAAGCCAATGAAGACACATAATATGTTTTTAAAGAAGAGAATGAATGCACTGTGTCTCTATAAAAAACAATTGTCAGTTGGAGAATTATAGATAATATGATGATTTACATAATATAGTTTTTTCATATTCTATGTGACTCAGTGAATACATATATATGTGGAGAGGCTGTTTATGTTCTCTCCAGTTTTTAAAGATATATATATATATATAATTTGCAATCTAGAAATTGTGTGGTGGATGTTTGCTTTAAAGTAAGTGTGCGTGCGTGTGTGTGTGTGTGTGTGTGTCTGTACAAGATGAGAGGAATACTGACCTTAATCCTTCAACCCTCACAACTGGTATTTTACCTTTCAACTGAGAAATTCCACTGACTTTCGGTGGAAGCCGTGTGAGGAAGATGGAATAATCTCCTCTCCTGGACGCCACATTTTGCTCTTACGTGTGGGAATAGTGTTCCTCTGGAAGGCTGGGTTGTGGGAGCAGAGGCTGACCAGCATTGAGCAGCTCAAACTTCCATTCAGCTCCCCACAGAGCTTCCATGCAGGAGCAGATTTGGCTTGGCTCTTGCAGTGCAGTCTTACCTAAACCTGCAAAAACCGTGGGGAAGCTTTCATCTGATTACAGGAGGCATGGGGGTCAGGCTTATTTTGCATGCATATTTTTCTTTTCCAAAACATTCCTGCTGGGAAGCAATACAAATTGGTGGCATTTGATGAATTTTTCCCCAGGAACCAGACTTGTTTCTGATGGACTAAATGTCAGAAGGGTTTTAAGGGTTAGCATCATAATTAAAAGTTCCTTTTTTGTGTGAATTTCGAAGCTCTTGTTCCAACTTGAGGATGTTTAGAGAAGCAACCTGGCATGTTGAGCCAAATGCTGGATGTGACTTCCATGCAGGTGGCAGAGGGGCTGATCTTCCCCAAGTCCTTGTCCATTGCTGGCAGTGGACACCCCAGAGCTGCCTCAATTACAGAGGGTTGATAACTTGCCGCTCATGTTCAGCACCTTTTTAGCAGACTCTGCTCTTATCCAGGCTTAGCAACATGGGTGTGGGGTATCAAACTGCTTCCACTTGACTGACTTCACATGTGTGTTTGTAATTTATGTGCAGAATTACATGTTCAGCAACAATAAGGGCAGGAAAAAAGGGTGTATCAAATAAACTCCACTGTGCCAAATACCCAACAAATATTGTAACTGCAGATATTTAATTCTTGGGTTTCAGCCATGTTAAGAATCACTTGATTGATGGAGGAGTTTAAGGGAAAAAAAATATTAAGCTATGCAGTGCCATTGTTGCATTGGGTGGTAAATGATGCTTTTTAGACCATTACATTGGTTTAGTATATCCTGTGTGCTAAAGTAGAGATACTGCGTCCATAAAGCAATGAATTCAAAAAAGGCACGGGGTGCATAACTGTCTCATAAAATACATATAATTGTCAAGTATAAGGCTTTGAAATCATTCTGTACAGTTCTCTTCATTCTGCAGATTTATTACTTAGACTGCTGTCTTTGCAAATGTTAGGTCATAATTTTATACTATACACACACTCTCAGACTTGAACACAAATGTCACAGAATAGAACCTTTCTAAAAGCCTGATTGCTTGAAATTTCATAACCCCTTTCACAATTTCATGATTTTCCCCTCAGAAAGTCCAAGGTGAAGGAGAATAGCATGCTGATTGATATGATGTAAAACAAACTCCCAGTGTTCACGAGCTGTAGTTTGTTGGTACAATCGAAAGTTCCCCTTGACCAGAGTTACAGAAACAGGATTGCAGGGCACATAACATTTTCGTTTTTATTTTACTTTACTTTTTTCATTTGATCTCCTCTCTTTGTATGTGTGGGAGATGCAGTTGAATGGGGTTACTTACGTTATTTTTAAGCTGTAACTTGAAATTCCTGCATGATTGTTATTTTATTTCTTTTGATAATGGAACTTCTGAAAAGCTTTTCCCCCCCATACCACTCTTTTTATTTTCCCAGGGTTAGGTCTGATGCCTGCATCGTGAAGAGCTTTGCTGTCAGTGCTTTGGTACAGATTTTAAGAACAGAGCTTTAGTTTAAAGAAAATACACAGACCAAACCCTTCATCCACACCAGCAGGCATTTGGGGTTTTTTCTAATTTCAGAACCACAAGCCATTTTTGCCTACAACCCAATTTCTGTTGCAGAAGAACAAATGAAAAGTTTGACATCCTCCTGCTTCCCAAATTGCATTATGGGCCTTCACCTGTCAGCACTTTTCCTCCATCCCACAACTGCCTTAACCATGCAGGAAACTTAAAAACAAGGATGGAGTTAGAAAATGCCCATTCCCAGTAACAGAAACGAGGGCATGGTCTGAGCTGTGCAGTCCAGATCCAATGGTGGAAATTGTTTCTCCATATCCAAGGGCATTGAATTCAGGGGTTTGTTGAGGCCTCAGTCTCAGCAGAAATGTTATTCTGGTGTTTCCAAGCACTGTGTTCCTGCGTGGCTGTCTGCTAAAGGATGGGATGTTTGGAAAAGCAAGCTACTTGAGATTCAGCAGTCTCTCTCTGGGACTGACCAGTTGCCTTGCATGACTTCAGGTTGGGGTTTCCTTTCCCTTGCACAGATCCCATATTGGCGTAGCCCCAGTGGAATCAAAAGGGGACCCCAATCTAAAACTGGTGCAGATGACACTGGAATCGTTTTCTTTGCATCCTTGTTAACAAGGTGATGCATTTCCAGAACCTTCTTTTAATACATATAGAAATCACTCATTTTTCTGACTTTGCCCAGCACATCTTGGATATAGAGTGGGACTGAAAAGTCCATCACTTGAATTATCACTTGAATATCACAAACTTTTCATTCTTGGCAATTCAGCTAGCAGTGACCTCCCTCTGCCATTCCCCTGTGAGATGCACTGAACTCCTCAGTGCTGCTGCTGTTAATCGTGGTTGGGTCTCACCCTGCTCAGAAGGTGAGAAGGGGAAGATGCAGAGAGGAATTAACTTCCATTATCTGAGTTAGCTACGCTTCAAAATGCTTCCAGATTGAACTGATGGTGTGCAGACATTTGGAAAGTGATTGGAGTATTTCCAAATGGCTGAGATGCATTGACTTCTTTTTCCTTGAAAAAAAAAAAAAATAATATTAAGGGAATGAATGAGATTTGGACTCCTTCCTATCCCCGTCAGAGTTTTGTGTTCATCACATTTCAGTGGAGGCAATGTGCCTAAAGTTCACCTTTGTGTCTCAGACAGACTCACATTTTTTCTCAGTAAGTGAGGACCTGGGACCCAGAAAGGCAGCTCCATCTCACAAGCAGCAGTTTCACTCCACAGCCAGCCCACAACAACCTGAAGCCTACCAGCACTGTGATGCTTTAGCCCCTGAGTCAGCCACAGCTGTTGCTGCCATGTGAGAGTTTGTCACAGCTGAGTGTGTTGGGCTTGGTATTTTCTTCAGACTTGGGCATTCTCGGTGTGATGTTTGCTTTATTCTTGGCAGGTGATGTGGGGAATTGTCAGTATAAAAGGCACATGCAGATGCTTCACTGGACTGATGTGATAACAGCTTTGTTCTTTATTCACAAGGGTTTCCAGACTTACTCCTGCTCTGCCTTTAAATGCAGCCGTGCTCATCTCGCCCCCTAATTTCATGTGAACTGTGTTTGCAGACAGGAGCAGGTTTGTTGTTGTTCTCTCTCTCGATCTGATTAATACGTGCAACGCTCTCAAGCTTCCTGTGCACAGGGCAGAGCACCCCTGATTACAAGCAATAATTCTGACCTGCTCTCTTTTGCAATAGGGGTTCTGGCTTTTCTTACCTAAATCTGGGTTCACGTCTCCCAACATCCCACACTGCTGCTGTGGCTCACCTGTTTGATTGGCAGCCAAGATAAAATTGCTGGGAATATAGGCAGCAGTTGATTAAGATGGGAACCTTTGGTGTGAGCCAGCTTCAGCCACGGTTATCTGATGGTTGAGACTGATCCGAGGAATAAAGGACATTGTAACTGAGCCACTCAGTGTCTCTGAAAGGATTATCCACCCTTCTGTGCTCCTGGATAGCCCTACCTCCAGCAGACCCATGGTTTATGGGTGTTTCTTCCAAACTGACCATCAGCTTCCTTTCTCCAGCCACAGTTCTTCCTTCGCCCTGATGGCAAAGCACAGCTTGGCTATAGCAAGCCAATACAAGGTATCCAGAGTTACTGAGTGGCATTTAAATTTGCCTGGGACACCAGCAGGTCTCACTTAGTTTTACATATGTTCAAAACATTAAAGTTTGTTCTGCTTATATACCCTAAATCTATAACTTCTAGGCTGCAAATGATGTTTTCTATCATTCCATTGACATTTCTAGCCAATCTGAGTCTTAATACAATTGCTTTGCTGAAAAATGGCCTTTCAGCAGTTCTTAGACATGAGGTACTTCTTTATTAACTACTGATGCCAAGTAAAATCTTTGGCCATTGTCTGTTCCCTGAATCCAGGGGAGCAGAAGGAAGCTGTGCCTGCCCAGAAGCAATACTGCTGTTTCCTGGGGCAGAGTTTGAACATGGACTGCTTTTCTTTCATCTTCAGTCTTGCCACGGCTGCTTGGCTCTGAGCATCTCTTGGTCCCAGAAGGACACAGGGAATTCAGGAGAAGCCGTGTGGAAGTCCATGTAGATGGCTGCAAGAGTAGGACTTTAGGATGTTTGTAGTGTTCGTGTTGTTTTGCTTTTCAAAGCTTTTTTTTTGCTTCAGTCTGTATTTGTTTGATGAATGGAGTGACCCCAGGGATGGGGGCTTTGGGATGGGATGAGTTTGTGATGTTTCCCCCACTTTATATTCAGATTAAGTGTTGCAGAGCAGGGTGTCCAACCCTAGGAAGGAAAAGATTAGTCATAGCCTGAACAGTTTGTAGTGCTGGGCTTGTTCTGCACAAAGTTGGTGTGTGCATATGGCAGCAAGCAATAAGAAACTTGTCATCTCCAACTCGGCAAATAATTTATAGGAACTTCATAAATGAATTTTCCCTTTTATTTCTTCCTGGCGAATTGCTGAGAAAACCAAGAAAATGCCTCCAGTGTATTTGCAAGGTCATTTCTGCACATCATCTGTGGTCTGGAGGAGTTGGAAAAGCTTCCTTGTAATTCATACACAGGGTTTTGGTCTGGATGGATATAAAACTCACAGGGGATGTTTCTGCTCCCTGAGTTCCCTAGGCTGGAATTTTCTCATCAGTAAAAATACTTAGTTCAAAAATACGTGATTAGGAATTGAGTAAGAGGATCCTTGCTCAGTGCCAGTGGGCTGAGTGCCGCTGGACACACAGTGCTCCAGGACAGCCGAAGTGCTGGCTTCCAGCTCACAGCCCACTTTCCAGGAATATTCTCTCACAGATGCTTGAAATTCTCAGCCTCTCCCAGTGTTCCTACCGGTTAATGCACTCATTTGAGTAATTACTGAGAGCAAACACCAGAAGGGTATGAACCCAGACAAAACCAAATTGGTATCGAGGTGAAGCAGGTGGCATAAATTGTGTTTGCGATGTTTGCACAGCTCTTGGATCGGAAGCAGAAACCTCTCGGGCATCAGGAGAGTTGCATATGGCCTAACATATCTTAGTTCTTCCCAACTGAATTGCCCGTGGGTGGGACAGCAAAAGGCATCTTTCCCTGCCACGGGTATCTCAGCCCCTGAAACCCGTGTTCTCTTGCAGTATGACATCGCACAAACACCGGTGCATTTACCCCGCAGTGCAAACAGTGCTATGTTTTTGGTGCCTCACAACTCTTAACTGTGAACTTGAAAGGAAGAAATGACCCCTGTTCTTCACCCGTGACTCTTCCTGCCTGAGAGGAGGAGGATGATTCCTCTTGGAGGCTCACAGCCGTTTTCCTAAAGTCATACTGCAGCAGGACCAAACGGTGCTCTGTGATCACGGGTGGCCTATTCCCTGTGCTAGGGGTCTGCAGCTCGGCTACAGCCCCACGTTGCCTTCACGGTGTTCTGGTGCAAAGCATGGTGAGGAGGCTGCACATGACTGCCCCTGACAAGTGCTAAGGGCTGCCAGTGGTCTACCACCACCAAAGTTTTGGAGTCTCCATGTTAGCACATGAAAGCAGCTTCCCTCACCTGCTTTTGGGAAGGAGCCATCCCAAAGGAGGTTCGGAGGGAAACTGGAGCAGTGCTGGGACTGCCCAACAGGGAGCTCTTGGTTCACTTTGGTCCCACATCTGTTAGGAGGGGGTGGGATGGAGCAGGGGAAGAGCTGTGACCTTTTAAAACCCATAGTGCCTACCACTGCAAATGGAACGCTGTATTGTATTATATTATACGTGACTACCGTGTAAATAAAGTACAATAAACGTGGTGTTCGTTAGGATTTTGATACAAGTCAAATGCAGTCTGCAGAAATGTTTTTTTCCCTGCTGTATGTACTTATATCCCATTCCATGCACGGGGACGTTTGGAGTCATGTGAGCTAGCAACGCATAAATGGCGTTAGATGGGGCGTGTTTGCAGTAAGGCTGTTTTTAAATTCCTTTTGCCCTGTGCAGATGAGACACAAGCACCATCTGAAATCAGAGGGGAGGGAGTGGGGGGCAGTTTACACAGGCAGGTGGAGAGCAGCTCTTCATGTGGTTTGTGAGCAGAAGCGTCTGCCCAGCCAGCCCTTGGCCATGCCTCATTCACGTTGGAGAAACAGCGAGGTTTCAGTTTGGCTGCTCTCTCTTTGCTTGTTTTCCTGATGCAGGGGTTTAACAAGCAGCCCGTGCCCTGCCTGTGTAACCTGGTTGTCCCCCACCCCTGACAGCCTTTAGTGGCAGCTACAGATGAGCAAACTCAAGGGCTTAAAATTGAAAGCAGATTGGGAAAGTTCTGTTCTTAACCAGCTGGCTCCTCTGTGTCTCTAGCAGAGATTGAGGGGCTTGGGGTTTTGGCTAATAAGATTAGGAACCTACTTTGTTTCTTAACCCACTCCCTTATCCATCCTTCTCTTTCTCCATGACATAAAGGAACTAAGACATTTTTCACGAGGCAGGCCTGCCGTGTGCCCTCCGAATCCTGATGCATCTCTTAACTGGGTTGTTGGTGGGAGTTTCTCCAGGCTTCGGAAGCTCAGGACTTCTCTGACAAGTGCTTGCAGCTGGTGTGTGGATGTAATCTTCCATCAGTGCATGGAGGGTGCTTCCACGCTGGTTGTTTTGTTGGAGAACGAACCACTCCATGCAGTTTGTCACAGCTGTGGTTCAAAACTCACCTGCAGAGCTCTGTGCAGGGTCCGCAGCACTGCAGGAGTATTTACCTGCCTCTGTGCCAGACCAGTCCGTGGTGTTTGTCCCTCATACCATCGCTGTCCTTCACTGTCACCCGGGCAGAGCAGCATTTGTGGGTTGTGGAGGAGGTTCTTCCTGCACAGAACATCTCCACCAATAGTCTGTGGCAGCATGTGGGACCTGGATGAGCCCACGGGCCACTGCCTCAGGCTGGGGGTTACTGTTTTCCTGCAGTGACCGAGGGAAAGTGGTCCTCAGAAAGGTCTTTGAACTGTGCTGGTTTGACTGCTGGTAATTATTCAGATGTTTAGCAACACTTCCAAAGTGAACCAAAACCTGGTTTGGAAAAGGAAATGTTTCACTGTACAATTGACTTTAAAGAAAGAGGAAAAAAAAAAAAAAAGAAAGAGAAGCCACATGCTCGATATATTTTGAGTACTGTGTTCTGTATTTTTGCAGCTTATATTTTCCAGATGAGCAGTTTAGAAATATGTGATGTGAAATACATACTGTAAGTTTGCTGTAAATGATATTAAAAACACTATTTTCATTCTTGTCGTGTCTCACTGGATGATCTCTTTGGTTCTCCCAGGTTGGCTGGCTGGGCTGGTGCTCTGACTGTCCCAGAAAGTTCTCAGTCTCAGTAAAAGCAGGGTTGAGAGTTCAGGGTGGAGGTTCTGATGCTGAAAGTTTGCTAGAAATGACGGTGGGGGTGAATGTGTTCTGTGCACGTGCAGTGCCTTCAGAGGGGAAGCCCAGTGAAGCAGTGGTTGTGACAGAGAAGGTAAGGCAGGTTTTGGGGAAGGGCAAGATGAAGTTCAATTAATGGAGAAAGGAAAGAGAGAACACAGGCATCCTAGATTCCTGCAGAACAGAGGAACTTGAGCACCTGGAAGACACTAAAATGAGGAGGAGCTCAGAGGGAACATGATTTGAGCAGGGAAATGCTGGATGTGTCTCACACTCTTTGTGTCAGTTCAGCTGCGGAGGAAAAAAAATAAAAGCACTTTTAGCTGAAATAGCAACAGCTGAGTGAAGTGGCTGAGCCCCGCCGTGCACCCTGAGCCCCTGCAGCTGCAGAAGCTTCTCCATCTCCATCAATGCTCCCGCTGCCGTGGGATCAGGCCCAGAGGGTGACACGTTCCTGAGGATTCAGTGACACACACTTCCACTTGTTCCAACTGCTGTACTGGTCAGAATCCAAGTAAGCACTTCTTTGACCCATTATTTTTAAATCTTTCGGATCTGGTGTATCAAGGGGTAGTTTTCTCCCGAGTTTCTACAAAATGATGCTAAATGAGGCAATTGCATTCCAACTGAGTTGAATATTCAGTTATTCCTTGTCTGTTCAATTTTTTATCCTTCCCTGTTCCAATTCCCTCTTCTGAAAGGCGGTGAGCAAAACAAAGATTAAAAGTCAGAAAAAAAAAAAACCAAGACCAAAAAAAACAAAACAAACCAATTTTGTTGCACACGAGTTGAATCCAACCACTGTTGCTTTGAATTCACTTTCCAACAACAGGAGCTTTGGAGAATAGCTCAGGAGGAATGAGGGAGGAAGGCTGGGAAAAAAATGCTTTGTTAAATGTTGACAGTGAAGAATCTTATATTTATTTCACTTCATTGCTTTTCCTCAGCCCAGCTCCTGGTGGTGTTGAAGTCTGTGCAAGCTCCCTCTGAGGGCATCATTCCTGCTTCCTCCTCTGGCCATTCCTGGCAGGTCCCCACTGTCCCCCACAGTGGGTAAGCCAGCAGACATCACACCCAGCATTTCAGGGCCTCCCTCCAGCCGTCCTAGACCTTTAATTTTTGCTGCCACCTCTGACAGAATCTGGTTAATTGGATATTTACCGAGCTGAATTCTGTTGTGGATGCAGATTATTAACCTTTATTTCACCTAGAAGATATTACACCTGGTAAAGTTAATGTTTTGAGACTGGGAGGTTAATGTGTCGGTGCTCAGCCCTCCCTAATTAGCAACAGGGCCCTGTGTGGCTGTCCTGTGAGCCCTGCTTTGATTAGAGAGCACTCCCAACAGCATCACTTTACCTGCCTCCTTCACCCTTCTCTGATCTTTCTCCTCCTTGGTGTCCCAGGACCATGGGTAGGTCTGGATGTTATGGTGCCCACCCCAGGGAGGCTGTGATGCTGGAAGCCTGCCCAAGGCCATCCTGAGCTGGGTCTAAGACAGTGACTGGTGGTGAGCTCCAAGTGGAGAAGGTTGTGGTGTTCCAGGCAATGTGCTCCACAGAAGGTCTTCACTCTGCACCACGTTTGCTCAGCTCCTGGAGCTTTAGATGGTCTGTGTGCTCCTGAGCTGGCTGAGTGGCCTGGAGGAGTGGTGAGGGCTTGGGACAACCTGTCTTGGTTTTGTGTTGGGTTGTTTCCTGTGTGCTGGAAACAACAGTGGAGAATGTTGGAAGGATAAAGCACATCCTCAGAACTCTGACTCTGTACCACAAACCTTCAAAGAGCCTTGCTCTGCCAGCCAGAGAACAGGGATGGATCCCATGTTGTTCACAGCTGGGCAAAGTTGGTGTTTGTCCCTTGATTCTGTTTTCCTGTCACTCCTGTGACAAATACCTGTCCTTCCACACAAATGCCTTTGGCTATGCAGGCAAAATGCAAAACCAAACTGCTACATACAGCCAGTCAGAATATTCCCTGTGAGGGGGAAAAAAATGTAATTTCCTCCAAATTATGACTTTTTGGGGGAATATCTCCATTTCAGTGCTATTTCATTCAAACAAAAGCTGATGAGCTTGCAGTATCTTGTTGAAATTGGAGCATTTCAAGTTTTCTTTGGGAAAGTGTAGCTTGAATTCTCTCAGCATATAAAATAAATTGGAATATTTGGGCTTTTATCAAAATGAAATGTTTTGATTGCCTTCAGGCAATATTTTCTGCTTAACGTTACACTTCTGCGGGAATTCTGAAATTCAGTGTTTTGTTCTATTTTGAAACACAAGTGCACATAAACCACCTGGAACTTTTCACAGATGCCTCTTGCCAACCCAGACCCCACCAGAAAAATACTTTGAGTGCCTGACTGGCCTGGTAGTCGCCATGGACATGGGAGCAGACACAGCTGCTGGGAGGGAATGCAGGAGCACACGGTCACCCAGCAGAAGGCCATGCTCTGGCCAGGCAGTGTGAGGATGAATCCTACTCCTAAGCAATTAAAGGTTTATCCATTGCTCAGTTTCCTTTTTCCATTGATCCAGCCTTTGAGAGAATAACTAATGTATTTAAAAATCAAAGCTAATGGTGCCTTTTTTTCCTGTTAGCTTGAGGCCAACATTGGTTTTAAAATTGGCTTTATGTCTGCTCTTTTGCAAATTTGCATCTTCCCTCCCTGGCCCTCCCAGCAGGGGATGGGAAGGTGCTTGAGCAGGGCTCATCCTCAGGCTGGCAGCACCACGTTCAGGGGCTGAGCCTGCTCGTGTCCCACTTTGAGCACAGGCTGCAGAGCTCCAGCCTGTGTTTTTCAGAATGCAGAGTTCTCTGTAGGAGAATCCCTTATTTTAGGAGGGAAAATCCATAAAGCTGAAGGGCAGCTGTAGCAATAGGGTGTTTTTACTGGCTTTGCAGGTGTGAAAGAGCTGCTTGAGGAGAACAAAGTGCACCTCGAGGGAGTTTGCTCCCTGCCTGAGGTCCGTGCTGTTGTGAGCATTAGCTCAGCACAAGGACCTTGCTGGCTGCCACGGTGCTTTTCTGCAGAGCCATTCCTCCATCTCTCAGGCTGTTTAGTCCATTAGTCACCTCGCTGGCCTCAAATAAAGGAATTTGTGGTTTTCATTAAAAGCCTTGAGCCTGGGAAGCTGATGCTCAGCAGAGGGCCCATTTTCACCTTTAAGAGATGGCCAGAAAGAATAAAAATGGTCTCATTATACAGCAAGTTAGGAAAATTTCTGCTGAGAGGTGGGAGAGCAAAGGAGATGGAAATTTTTATCTCATTCTCGGGTGGGCTCGGGATGGCAATGAGGAGTGAATGTGCCCCAAAGGCTGCAGGCTTGCCTGTGCAAAGTGAACGGAGGTCCTCGGGCTGCTGCCAGCACTTGAGTACAGAAATTCAGCAAGAAGAAACCCAGGAGTCTAAGAAATGCTTGGGATGGAGTGGAGCCTCATCCTGATTTCCTGTCTTAGAGATGGTTTCTGGAATTAAACTTGCCTCTCCAACCCTCCCTTCGCATGCAGAAAGAAAGGGACTGCTGAGCCAGTGATATGAATGATTGATATGATGATGTTTTTGTGGCAGCCCTTAGAGGATGCTGAATGCTACCTGTCCCCTTGGATTAATTAGGAATGATTTCACCTGAAATCCTGGAGACCTTTTCCTGCAAGCCTTGGGTGTATACAAAGCGTATCTTCTCCATTCAGGACAGGTTCTAATTCCCCACTGAAAACAGCACTCACCCAGTGCTAACACCCACACAACTTCCAAATGTGTCTGGAAAGAAGCAGAGCAGCTTGAGAAACATGTAGATTTCTGGATGAAGCCAGACCATAACACAGCCTTTCTTGAAATGACAAAAAGGTGTTAGACTTACTTTATTTTTCCAATATTGTGGAAGCATGCTGCTGGACCACAAATTCTTCTGGAGTTGCAGAAGAGGGTGCTGAGCTGCAAACCGAAACCTGCTCAGCCCAGGAAAACTCTTTGTAGCTAAAGATGAGGTTTTAGGGGACCCTCTTTGCCCTTGTATTACTTCTAATCTGTTCCACTGCGGGTCATAAAGCCTGGTGTGCTGAGTTTTTCAAGTGCCATTAGTTTATGGGCTTGTTAACAGAAAGGATTTTGTTGGTCTTTCATGGTCTGAATCTCACTGAACCGGAGATCCCTTGGTGTAATTTTGATGGCAGAGGAGAATCAGGTTAATAACATTTAGGATCATCTTTCAGCAAATATTATTTGAGCTGGCTCCCTTTTCCCTCCCTCCTTTGCCTGCTCTCTTATTGCCATTGTTAGCTGCCTGCTATCACTGTAGCTGTATTTATGTGGTCATAGTTTGGGTTAAAGCTTTAGAAACATGTAGGGCAGCCATCTTTTGGGGGCTGTGTTCAAAAGAAGGTGAAGGAGTCTGCACAAAACATGTTTATTTGGTTTTGCATGTGTATCCTTATACAAAGCTGCAGATGGGAATGTGAGGGTGTTTAAAAGCCAGGGGAGAAAAAACAAGTTAGAATTTTAAAGCATTGTTACAGCACAGCAGGCCTGGAGATAGTGGAGATGTGAGACAATAAAAGGGTGAATCAGTTAATTAGGATGTTTAGTTAATATACTGCTACAGTCAAAACTCTTCTGCTGGCAGTGCTGCCTTCCAGTGTGAACAGAGGAATTGTGAGACCTGAAGAGGACAAGTGTGTTGTGTGGGTTGGAAATAAAACTGTGTTTCAGCAAGGGCAGGAAAAAACATCCAGAGGAAAGTCTCCAGCAGGGAGTGTAGCTTCCAGAAGAACTGGAGTTTGTGGGTAGCTCTTGATCCACATCATACATTCTGTCTTGGGCTTTTCATAATGCTACTGCTGCTGAAGAAGCCTTTTGATAGTTAAAACTCAGAGACAGCCTGGCCTGGCATCATTCACCTTTTAGCTCTTTTCCAGTTTTCTAGGTAAGTGCAAACAAGGCTGCAAAGCACCGGGAAGAAAAGTTTTGGGTTATTCCTGGGGAAAGCAGTCTTAGAACCTACTGCCTGCTTTCATTCATCTCCTTTCTCATAGGAGAGAGCAGAGACCTTGCTGATTCAGTAAGGTGTTCCTCTTAAAAGATAACAGCAGCCTGTGTTTTGATGGGACGTTCTTAAGATCTAATGCACAGACACCCAAGACCTTTCCATTCTTTAGAGAAGTGAAAATGAGGTTTTGCCTTCCGGAAGCTCTGTGTAACTAAACAACCTATTGACTTGCCTGCTACAAGGTGTCTGCTTTCTCAGGATGTATTAAACAGAACAGACACTCCTCTAGTCCCAGGAAATGCAGCATTAACCATGTCTGTGCACTGCCTCTGCTGCAGGATGCTCTTCCCAGTGACCAAATTGATGTGAAGGAGCAGAGGGACACTGTAGCTACACACGTGGGATAAACAGGTCAAAAATAAATGCTTTCGAGAGCAGAGTAAATCACTTTGCTCTCATCCATGCTCCCTCACACACCACCAGCTCATCAATATCTTCCTCTCTATGACAACCCTGAGAAAAACAAGGCAATTGAGGAGTAAAGAAGTTATTTAAACAAGAATGCCGAGTGGCTTTCTGAAGTAACTCTTGTTCGTTATTGATCTGCTGGGAATTTTTTGGAAGCACTTTATAGTGCCACAGGTTAAAAAAAAAAAAAGAAAAGAAAACCAAGAAACCAAAGTCCACACTGAGATCCTGAGCAGCTCAGCTGTCTTCCAGCTCAGGTTGCACAGAGCTGCCTGTCACCATGGAGGAGCTGACTGAGGTGAGATGGTGGGAACAGCCTGGGGGAGGCATGGAAGGGTGTACCCAGAACCCAGAGAAATGTCTTTTAGACTTCTAATAGTACAGGTTTTATTCCATCTTTAACAACTGCTAGTGCTGGGCACGAGGGTGCTGTGTTTTTAAGAGCTGCTGTCCCATCAGCTTTGGGTCAGGCTGGCTTTGGCAGATGGGTCTCCATCCCTCTGAGGATGTGCCTCTGGCAATCAAGACATCTCTGCCCCGGGTCCATAACTGTTCTGTATTAACTGTTCTATTATTACATCTCAGCCTAAACCCAAACTCCTCTCTGAAGGTGGGTCTTGCCACTGCCTCCTGGTGCCATCCTGCTGGTGGCTTCAGGGGTCTGGGGTTTGGGGTCCCTTTGGTGGCCTGGCCCTAAACCTGGGCCCCGTGGACAAACTCATCACTGACTTCACCAGCAGAGCAAACTGAAAAGTCCCCCTGAAGATGCTCCCCAGCTTAATAACGAGGAGAGCTCAGCCCAGTGGAGGTCCCACCCCCCAGTCACACCTCAGTGCATGAGGGCAAGAGTGAGTTACTCTGCAGGACCAAAGAAGTTCCTCTTCAGCTTAATCAACTTTATCTTTTCCTTTTTTTATTTGATGGGCTGTGTTTCAAATGCTGCAACAAGTCCAGACAGGTGGCCATTTCATAGTTTTGGTAAATAATTTACATGACAAATTCAGACCTGTCCCTTGGTCCTGTATTATTCATGAATGAACAGGCTTGTTTTTTATAACAGTGTTCCTTATTCAAACACAGTCTGTGATGTATCTCAGTCCTCGAGTTCATTTGTATGGCACCTGGCTGTTTGCCAGCCTTTGGTTGCTATTTTCTGGTTTGCAAAATGTATTACCTAGATTGTATTTCTTCAATTCACTCTCTGAGGGACTGAAACTTTTATACAGCACGAAGATTTCTTTGTAGTGAAACCTCACTCAAATGCATATTTCTGAGCGTTTTCCTTTGTACCATTGGTCTTGCACACAGAAATATCATTTGTATGAAGATTCATGGCAAAGGGCAGGAATATCCCCAAGGAAAACACTGAAGCATCATTTATATAAATCTTCACAAACACTTCACCGTTGTTTGCTCATTTTGGCTTGCGCAGATCTCACCCACGGGGTTTAGAGATGTGAGGGTTTGGCTCCCTGGTGACCTCTGGGCCACCTGTTATCTCTGAGCATCTCTAATGCCGTTCATTTTGTTGGGAGGGGAGAGGACAAAGCTGCAGTTTCCCAGCTGCTCGCTGAATTTCTGAAGTGTAGATCTTGAGAAGACACGCCCTGTCTTCCCACAGGAGCACAGGAGTCACCTCTCAGTGCTTTACATGCTTCCACCTCGCCTTGTTTCCTTAGACCTTCACTCTTCACCCATTAAATGGGAGTAATAACAATTCCTTTTTCTCAGGTACCCTTCCCTTGTCCTATCAGCTCACCCTGCAAGTGGCACAAGACACAGATCCAGGGTCATCTTTACATCCACTGGTACAAAGGAACCCTCATCCCAACGGTGACAAATAAACATGCAATATCTGTGTGACACCAGGCAGTGTGAGAGCACTGAAACACAAATCCATCCTTTTGTATTAATTTATATCTTATACAGGGGGATAATTGATCCTCGTGCTCACATGAGCTGTTTGCTCATACCCAGCTGATTTGCTGCCTCCATGCTTGATTGAGTAATTGATGGTGCTGTTTGCATTCATGCCCTGAAATAAAGTGTGTGTAAAAGTAAATTATATCTGCTCCATCCCCTGAAAATAAGCCCATTGTAAATCAGTGAGAAATTAAAGATAACATTATCTGGTTCTTCTTCTGGGAATGTGTGGCCACAGCCTTGAAAAAGCTGAAATTCAAGTGAGAAAACTGACCAAGCATGTTATTAATGCCCTCTATGTCTAGAGAAAAACATTGACTAATTTGCTACCATGATTCCTTTGGATGAAAATGGTCATGGGTTATTTACAAACAAGTGTTATTTCTCCAGCTGTCATTATTCAAAATTGTGATGGGGGAAGCTCTTTATTTTCTTTACATTTCTTTCTGTATTTGGGGGAGCTCCAATTTGTCGGATCCCTGCTTTTGAAACAGAATTTGTTTAAAAGCCAGAGGATATACCAAGCCCTCTCAGGAGGTGCTGATCTAATTAGGAAAGGATTGGAGCATTGAAGTCTCCTCAGATGACTTCACTTGAAATTGTGGGAGCAGAGATGCTTTTGAAATTCAGTCTGTGCATCCTTTTTGTGTTTCTGGTCCACAGACCTCCAAGGAAGCCCCAGGACACCACAGAAAATGGCAGCATCAGCACAGGATTAGCACAATTCATGGTTTCTGAAGATAGTTTCAGCTTTCACATGAGACCAAAGCAAGTGCCTTGATCATTTAACATCATGAGCCATCCTGTGCCACTTCTGACAAGTGCCAGGTGCTGATTCTGCCTTAAAATGCCCTGCAGTGGAATCTGAATATTTTATCTGTGTACACATTCTTCTTTGTACTTTTGGGCAGTGAAGCTACTTTGGTTACAGTGGTGACAAAAAAATATTTTTTTTTTCCTCATGGAGCTACTCTCCAGGAATGACCCCCAAGAAGGAATTTGGGGTTGTAATGTTTGGGTTCTTGGAGGAAACATTTTCTGAGAATCCTAAACCCCAGCTGTAAAAGTCAGGGCATCCTACCCATTCAGATATTTTGCAGATCAGTACAGCCATGCAGGACAGCTGAGCTCAGCAGCACTCTCCTTTTGGGCTGTGAGGGATGGGAAGGATAATAAGGATAAGGCAAGTCAGGAGTGAAGGGTATCAGTAGGGACTTGGAGAATCAGGTCTGGAGCAAAACTAAGGCGTGCTGATAGAGTTTGTTTTGGCATCTTGGGATTGAATGAATGCAGCAAATAATTTTGCTTTAAATCAGTGAATGATCAGAGCTCTGTAGTGCTCCAGGACTGGAGGAGAGATTCACCCCAGGCCCTCCTAGACCCGAGAGCAGGACGGTGGCAGGGACAGCCAGAGGGTTCCTGTTAGGAGCCAAGTACATCTGCAAGCTGTGCCAAGGGGCTGATTTTACACAGAACTTTATCTATTCCAGCCTGTGCTATTTCTCCCTTCATAAACAGCATCCAAGCAGCAGGATCAGCAGGAAGACGTGTTTGCCCAGGGCCAAATTCAGCTCTGCTCTCATCACCAGCAGTAAGGACTGCCTGCAGAATTCATACCCAACTGTTTATCCACAAAACCAGTGCTCCTGTGGATTCAGCGCAGGAAATCACAACCCAACACTGTACTCAAGAATCTTGTGCTTTCTGCTGCTGCTCTGCTAACCAGATTAGGTTCCCCTGCTGCCTTATTCATTTTGCACTCATTAAATCTAAATTTAGAAAGGAAGGCAACTCTTCTCCCCTCTGGGAAAGGTAGTAGGGAGAGTCCTTGTTGCAACAAGTCGTGAGGAGGAAAAAATAGCATCTAGATTTTCTCTCCTGTGAGATGAAAACATAAATGTTTCTGCTGAGACAGAGAAAGAAACTTGTGCCCAGTTCCCTTCTCCACAGAGCACTTGTTGGACCCTGGGTCTAAGGAAATTTGTGCAAATTGTTGCAAGCACGCAGCAAAAGGTTTATTTGACCCAAATCACAGGCATGTAGCAGGGGCAAGAGATGTTATTTGCTCTGGCCAGATCTAGAGGAGCTGTAGTTTGCTGCTGAATTTGGACTTTGGGCTTATCTCCAGCACTACCCTGGCAGATGGGCAGCAGCTCCCAGATTTCAGCTAAAGACACAAATGCAAAGATATTTCTTCCTTTCACTGACCTTTAATAATCAATGATGTCAGCTTTTTATGAAAAAAAGTAATTGTGGGGTAAAATCTGCCTTCAGGTTCTCAGGAGCAAGAACTGGTGGGCAAGAGGCTGAAGAGCACTGACCTCCTCCAATACCCATCCCAACTGGGCATCCCTCCAGCTGTGCCTTTGCTCACAACAGAGCTGGAGTGAGGGAGGAGATCTCAGGTCTTCTGGGCAGTCAAATGCCATCCTAATAGCGGGGAACCTCTGAAGGATTTCAGAAATCTGCTTGAAGAAGTAAATCTGAGCATCAGTGTAACTGACCATAATGAATGTGGGGAGAAACAATCTGGGCCGTCTCTGCACGTGCTGAGCTTGGACTGGGCATAGCTGGATTCACTTCTGACAGTTCTCCAATATCATCAGCTCAGTGTGCAATGGCAGCCAAAAAAAGCTTGCAAAATATCAGGGATGCCATTGAACATGAGAGAGTTGTTTTGCCTCCGTATAAAACCCTGGGATACCCCCATTCTGGGGGTGGGATACCCCTGGTTGTGGGTGTGGACTCCAGATATTTAGCTGTGCCTTGCAGCTCTGGACAGCTGCTGAGTGCTGCTTTCACACAGAAAATTGAGGAAAGGAAGTGCTAATTTTGGCTTTGAGAGAGAGGGCAGCCAAGCCTGAGATGGTGCCACAGCTTGCAGCCTTCGCAGGGGCCCTGACCAGCAGAGATGGGCTGTCACTAGCTGTTAAACCCACAAGGTGGAAGTATATTGTCGAAAGACAACCTCTGTGTCTGTACGAGATCCTGGCTGCATGTTGGGAAGCACTGCTCCCTTCCCCAAAGGTCCAGGCTGAGCTCCAGACCCTCTGCCACTGCCAGGGCCTGTATGATGCAGTTGTGCAGTGCAGGATTGCAGGCAGCATCTTTCAGGAGCAAAAATGACATGTTTGACCATCATGTCGGGAAAAAAACCCAGTGAGAAGGGCTGTCAGCACTTGATTAATGAAGTATTCCCCTGTGGAAGGACCTGTGCACAGCTTTCTGCCAGGGACCCTGGCAATGCCAAGAATGAGGCATGAGATCAGCACCTCTTCCAGAGCTGAGAAATACAAATCCAGCACACAAACAGAGCCAGCTTCGCTGATAAGTGCCAAGGGAAACAGCACTTACCAGCACAGCTTGTTAGGCAGCAAAAGTTAGAGCAAAGAACATTGCTGGGTGAAGAGCATCTTAAGGTTTTAATAATTTCCAGTTTATTTCGTGGCTGGGGTGAGGAAGCTGGTGCAGACCATCCTGTTCAATTCATTGCAGCTCAGCCTGAAGGTGCAGATTTTGACTGAAGTGTAGCAGCAGATTTAAACCAAAGGCAGCAGCTGGGACCCCCTGAGCCTTGTGCTTGTCCTCCATGGAGGGCTGTGTCTCTCCAGGCAGGGACAGCAGTTCCACGTGTGACTCGTGTCCTAGCACACCATGGCTTTTGGCCACGTGCTGTTCACAGCTCCAGTTCGCCCCCACAGTGAGGCAGAAACTTTCCATGGCTCAGGAGCTGGTTCTCAACAGGATGGGCATCCCTGGCTTGGCTCTTGATGGCTGGAGAAGTAGCAGCTTCCACCCATCTGGTTTAGGTCTGCTGCTGTACATTGCCAGCAGCCTGAAGTTTCCTCTTTCTGTGATGAACTTCCTCCTCCTGGTTCATTTACACTTGGTTGGCACTGGGCTGCAAGATGGGCTGAGAGTGCCAATGCAATTCCTTTGGGGAAAAAAAAAATCTGCTTTGACTTTCAGGCAGAGATAGTGATTTTATTTCTAGAAAATAGAGCTATAAATTCGGTTGATGCCAAACAAACACTATGCAATGTCTGTATTAAGGTGGGGCGGGGGAGTTATATCAGAAAAGGATGATATTTGTCACTCACCTGTCTGAGTGCTGAAAATGCTCTTGTCTTTATGTACTGACTGCTTGATTTTCACCCTGCCTACATCCTGGCCTCAGTTTTCGCTCAGATGAATTCTGATCTCAAGACTGCAAAGCTCAGTAGAAAAATATTTCCTTTTCAGCTCAGCACATAAGTTTGTAGCAAGGAAGAGCTGTGGGCAAAACTGCCAAACAGGCAAATAAAGGAAGGTGCTTGGGGTGGTTTGTGGCCTCAATAGAGCATGTATGGCAAGAAAGAGAAAGATTAAAAATCATATTTTTAACTGTCCACCTACCTGACAGACACCTGGATGGGGACATTAGAAACCTGATGGATAAAATAGGCAAGGCAGGAGTAGCAGGCTGCTAAATTACATAAAGTGCAGACACAAATTGCAGGCACAAAAAAAAAAGGAAGGACAGCTCAAAAATTATAGCTGAAGTATCCATTTCTAGACCAGTACTTGTGGTGCTTGCAAACAGACATATCATTTGGGTCTGGAAGAGATGAACTATTTATTTAGCTTGAAGATTGCCCCCAGCAATTGTGAATCGAAGGTTATCTAATGTCTTTGCCATAGGCTCTAAGTGTCTGGACAGTTAGCATATGCAAGGGAATTACTCACAGATAAGCATCCAGTAATTTATACAGAGCATTCCAGATAGAAACCTCTCCAGTATCAATTTCTGCCTGCTCTGTAAACTGCTCCCATTTATCAAGCCGGATAAATTCACAGGCGGGCTGTGAGGGGGTGCTGAGACCTGTGTATGCTTTATCAGTTAATACTCACTGAGGTCCCTTTGACACGACTGGAGTAAATCTTTCTCTCTTTTTCTTTGGTTATGACCAGTCTATAATCTTCCAGGCTAAACATCATTCCCATGAATGAAGAATAATACTGAGAAGTAGGGGGAAAAAATAATACGTAGGGAGAATGCATTTCATCTCACTTTGGAGGTAATGAGGCAGTTTAGTGTGACATGTCATTTAAAACCAGGCTTTTCTTTTTTATAGATTCCATATCCCTGAAGAAGTGACTGACAGATCAGTGCACGACATATTTTTCTCAAGGAAAAAAAAATTGAGGTTGACACAAAGGGGAGGCAGCAGAGTCGTGATGATCTTCAGGAAGACAAAGGGATGAGCGTTTCTCCGTCAGGTAAATAACACAGATCTGAAGTTTTGCAAATTAAGCTAAAAGCTTCAAACCCAGTGTCTGTTGGATCAGGATGTGGCTGTGGTGCCTGTGCCCTTCAGCTGCCACCTCGAAAAAGTTCCCTGACCAGGTCTGCAGTGGAGGCAGCCCCAGCAATGCACTCTGAGCAGTAAAATCACAAATTCACAGGATGGGTAAGGGTGGAAGGGACCTGGAGGTCATCTGGTCCAACCTCCCTGCTCTGCTCGAGCCCTGGGAGCACCTTACTCAGGATTGTACCCACACAGCTTTTGGGCATCACCAAGGAAGGAGACTCCAGGCGCCATTCGCCCTTTCGTTTGTCAGCCACCTGCTGCTGTTTGCCAGAAAATTCCTACTCCGTGCCCTGTTTTCCCTGTGCTGTGGCTGCCACAGGAACACCAGCTGAGGGAGCATTCGAGGTTGTCTTTGGCTGGGAAGATCTACTGAGGCTGGGGGTGTACTGAGAACTGGATGGATCCCAGTAGCTGCATTTTGTTGTGGCTGCCAGCAGCTCACTCCAGGCTACCCGGAAGGAATGCACAGCTGTTTACTCCAGCCAGACAGATGCTTCTCTCCCTCCGGTGTGAGTGAGGACTGTGGAGCACATCACAGATGAGACACACCTTTGTTATACAAGAAAGGAGCTATCACCATGATCCCAGATGTGAGAGATGTTGCCACATACTTGGACAGAGTCCATATACAGCTCTTAAAAAAAAAAGAAAAAAGAAGTGCATAATGAGTCCTGGCACGCCTGTACTCGGGGCCATCTGTTAATGTGATTCGGTGCCAATTTGTGGAGCTAGGAACCAGTCTCTGCAGGTCATGGATGCCAAGAAGAGATGGGCTTAGAAAAGGCACTTGCAGGATGTGCTAATGGCCAGTGTTTATCAGAAAAATCTTGCTAGAACGCCATCAAAGGAGACAGCGCTGCTCTGTGGTGTCCGGGACCACGGCAGCCCACATGGATGGAGTGTTCCTGCCGTGTCCTGATGTCTCTGCCCCTGCAATGAAAAGAGGAAAGTTCTAAACCTTTGCAAGCACAGCAAGAAGTGAACTTCTAACCAACCTACTCTATAAGCTGTTTCAGTGTTTATCCCTCTGCTACATGACTGGAGGCTCAGGGCGAGGCTGGAGAGGGATTGATGGATGTGTGAGCATCCTTAGGAGCAGGAACTCAGATTACAGGATGCATAAAGAGCCATTTCCCCTGTGGCAAGCACAAAAACCACCCTGGCCTGTTCATCAGCCATGCCTGGAGCATCACTTGCAGGACACCCTGAGAGCAGGAGCCTTCCCTCCTCCGCTGATTTCCAAATGGCTGGACCTCACCTCAGGAGACAGCCAAATACGGAGGAATGAACCAAGGTTACAGCCACCAGACACCTTTTAAAAAACAGTGGATTGTTGAAAAAAAGGGCCCTAAGCAAATCAGATTTATTTTCTAATCAGCGCCTGGTAATGTCATCATCATACATCTGCATAAGCAGGATGTTTTATGCATTGTTTTCCTTTGAGCAGGTACCTTCTCATTTGTGTGCGCTTGCTGATGTGCTCTCTTAACCTGCCACAGGCTTCCCCAAAGCTACTGTCTGTGAATGCTGCTCAGATAATAATTAGGAATATTCACCCTCTCTACATCCTTTTTCCAACAAAGACTTGAAAAACACAACATGATTTTTGTATAATTTTTTTTTTCCGCGTTTTCTCTCTCTTTGTCCTTGTTCAGGTAGCGGCTGCACGGAGGGCAGGTGCCTTTTATCAAAAGACAAGGAGTCATCTTCTCCTTAGGAAATGTTTATGTGCCTTCCAGAGCACCAAATTGAGAAAACAGATTACCTCTCAGAAAGCCATCTGTTTCAGCACCATGTGAGCTCTCAGGCTGGTTCTTGCGTTTTACGAGACATTTGAATCCTCCTGTGAGTTCTCCCTTTCACCTGTCTGCCTGTTACAAAAATTGTTCTGAAGGCTCGGCGTGCCCATTCAGACACGTCAGCGTCTGATTTCTGAATGTTGTTTTGGGGTTGCCCTGTAAAAAGCCAAACCCCACCCAAAAAAGCCCTTCCTATTGTGCTTTAAGATGGATAAGCACAGACTAACCGGAACTGGATGAGAAAATGAGAAGAGGTGGGAATTCGGGCGTTTTTTATTATTATTTTGTGGTAAACCAACATTTCTCCACCCCTAAACCACAAATCATGAGAAGAAATTGATTTCCATAAACAAAACTATGGCTTTCCAATGAAAATTTGAAAGCTTGGGAGGATGGCTGATGTATTGTGTGGAAGGAGATGTTTGCTGAGAGCACAAAGGATTTTCCAGGGAAGGGCTCCAGCCTGACACAGCTCCCATGTGCTGCTTATGTACCCACCACTAGCTGCATACCTACTGCCTTTTTCTTGGAGTATGTTGTTGTTGGGAAACGTGGAGATTCTCCAAACTCTGGAGTGGTTCTTCTTACAGCCCTCTTTGACTCTTGAAAAGCTCATCTGCTCCAGTTATGCTTTCTTCCATTTGCTCACCCTCCTCTGCTCATGTCAGAGCCACTTAGTCTCTCCTTAAAATCCAAGTGGGCATAAGATGGACTAATGCCAGAAAAGCACTCATTGCATACCAAAAGCACCCAATAAAAAGCTCTCCCATCTTTAACACAATACCTTTGCTGCATAAAAACAGGGAGCATGTAAAGACTGAATGCTGGAAAGAGAGTTGTCACAAAGCACATAGAAATTGCTATTAATTTAAACATGTTTATCTTTGGAGTCATTAGTTGATGCAAGGGATATGATAATGGGATACAAAACTTTTCCCCTCAGGGTCGTGGGTTATACTGTGATACAAAGAATTAGTGACTAATGTAATTAACAGCCATTACCTGTCTAGAAGTGTAACTGAAACCGGGTTAAGCTCGTCCATCCCACTCCAAACAGGCCAGTGTCTCCATTGCCAGGGCCACCAGCACATTCAGCACTCATGGACACCTCCACCTGAAGAGATATGGCATGTCTGCTGTAATTTCCTCCTTAGAACAGTTGTTTAATTGGTAAATTTTCATCCTGGGACCTAACTGGGTCCCTTTTCACTGCTCAAGAGGCTCAGAACAATGCTCTGTAGCGTTGTGAGGAATAACTGTGGGTGGGGGAGCTGTGGAGAGGTTTTGTGACCTGGGGTGGTCTGCCCTCCCAGGAGAGGTGAACATTGTTCCTATCTGTGGTGCACAACCCTGGGCAAGCTCCATCATCACTCTGGGGCTGTTTCCCTTTGTGGTCTTGCTCTTCCCACATCCCACTGGCACTTTCTGCAAGGGAGCCCCTCACACCCCCCACACCCTCCCTCCTAACTTGAGAACTTTGCAGTTCATCTCCCTCCTGCCTGATCCAGCAGTGACTGCCTAATGGGGCCATTATTTTCATCTCTAATTGAATGATTTTTTTCTCTCTCTTCCTCCTTTTTTTTTCCCCCCCAAAGAAATGTCAGTAAAATCAGCCCTTTAAAAAAGAAAAATAGATGAACTGCAGCATCCAGAGAGGCAGTGCCAGCACTGCTATTTTTAGCAGGGTCTCCCATGGCTCAGAGCCGCAGCAGGCTGGAGGTCCTGGGAGGTGACCCAGCAAATCCCAGGGGTGAGCAGAGGCTGCTGCTGGTTTGGCAGGTATAATGACCAGTCAGACAGCAGCGTTTTACTTGGCTTCAGATAAAGAGCCCATGGTACCTCTGCGGCCAGGGGAGATGCCAGCACTTCGATTAAGCCACGCTGGGTGGTGCCCACATGATTATCTGTTTTACAGGCAGAGCAACTGAGATGCAGGGAGATTAAGTGACTTGCTCGGATGAGGTGAGACGAGAGAGAAACCCCAGAAGTGTAATTGCCTGTGCTAACTCTAATTGCCAGCACATACATTCCTGTCTGGGAGAGGCATCCCCAGAACAAAGCACAAAGCCGTGACTGAGGGTAGCAGCGAGGCAGGAAGAGAGGTTCCTCTTTCTGTATCATGACGTAAGTTGTGGCACTGCCTGCTATCCTGAGCACTGTTTAAAGCACGGAATTAGCCAAAACCAGATTGATTGATTTATTTATTTATTATAACTAAAACCCTTGGAAACTATTCTCCCTCCCCCTGCTGCCACCAGGCCCCTTTTGTTTCACCGTTGTCATGCAGGGTATTGTCCCTGTTACCTTTCCACTGATTTCACAGTTCCTGCTTTTCAGTCATCATTTTTAACTTTAAAGAAAGTGAGCCATCTGTGGAGCAACCAGCCCTCACCCCACCCTGAGCCTGTGCTCTCCAGGCTGGATGCACTGCTGCATCCCTTCTGCCCCTCTGGAGAAGCTTCTGAGCCGTGTCAGAGTTAAAATTTTGACTCGAGTGTTTTGCCTCCTCCCAGGTAAAAGAGAGGAGATGTTGCTACAGTGGCAGCATCCCACTGAGCCAAGGGTAGCATGAAACCTGCTTGCCTTGAACAGACGGCACAGCAGACTCCAGGTGTCCTTTGGGGAGAGACCATGAGCCCCCCAGCACTGCCCCTGCCACCCAGCCCTGTGTGCAGGGCAGCTTTTAGTGCTGCTTTGGCAGGATGAGGAGCTTTTGTCACCATTATTAAGCAAAGCCAAACACTGCACTGCTGAGCATCTCTGCAGGCTGCAAACACACCTCGGAACCACGGGGTATCCACGCTCACACCTCCACTGAGGGAAAGCTTTGTCCTCCACTGCTGAATTGAGGCAGAAAGAAAGGAGAGACAGGTTTTCTCTTCCCATTCAGCAGCAGATCATGGTAAAGGCAAAATTGAACATGAGTCCCTTGTCTGTAGCAATCAGAAGTGATGGAGGGCGGCCCCTTGGTGTCCCAGGGGAGAGCTGGAGTCACTTCAAGTTTCACAGAGGTTTCTCCCCATCTGAAACCCTGAGTTTTGCTATGCAAAATGGATTTGGAGAGAGCTCTGTGGCTGCAGGGGCTGTGACGATTCAGGAGTGTTGGTTTTCGTTGTACAGTGTTACAATGAATGAATAAATCGATACCAATTAAGGTAGATAGTTTATTGATTGACATCCCAAGGCAAACACTACATTTATTGCCAGGAGTAAAACACACTCCACCATATACCCCAATAACCACAGAGCCATAATTTGATACTATTAATGTATGACACAGTAAATCACAGCCCTGCCTACCGCTCTGTCCAGCTCTGTCCCAGCTGATACAAATATACAATACAAAACCTCCCAGAAGATGTTTGTTTATCTGAACACAGCAGCTGAAAGTCTGTATGAAGCTCCTCAGGGACTTGCACAGAGGTCGAAACATTTCATTATATCTTTGATTGTGATTTTTGAGTGCTAGATTTTGCAGAGGAACTTCCCTTTCACCCTTGCCAACAATTGTCCCTTCTGCCTCTTCCAGCACTCTGTCTTTCTTTCCCTGTTTGTCAAATAGGATTTTGTCCCTATTCCCTTCAGCTTCCCTTTCCACTGGTTTCAGCTCCTGATTTTCAGCCATCATTTGGTTTGGACAATTCTCATCTCTATTTCTCCATTCCCCAAGTTTCCCATTTATTCACTCCAAAAGCCAACACTCAAATGTGTTGTTTCTTTGGTGTAACCTCTAGTCTATCCATCTGACACCTCACACTCAGTGTATGCTGTCTTCTTTTTTTATTTTCTGCCCACTCTCTTTCCTCACTGTCCATTCTACTTAGCCTGATATATCCACTAGACAAGAAAATGGAATTCTTAACTTGGATTTATTAATTGGAATTAGCTATTCATGTAAGCAAGCAGTTTTCAGCTCCAGATTTCTCTGCAAGCATCTCTACCACTCTGTCATATCTCTTCATTTTGTTTGGTTGTTTGTTGTTTGTTTTTTTTAATTAGAGCAAGTCCTGGCATTTTAGTTTCTTACCATTTACATTCTGTTTAGTGAAACCCCCTTTTTCTACCTGCCAAAGCCCTTCACTTCCCACAGAATTTTTTCCCAGAGACCATTCCTCAATCTGTTCTTCTATTGTCCTGCATCTTTCTTGCATTCCTTCTCCAGATTTCTGTCTTCCTCCTCAGACAACAGCTTTGTTGATGGATGCTCCTTGGAGCCATTATTTGTTTATCATGTTGAAGCAGTGGGGGTTTTTTAATTGATTTTTAATAGACACATTTTATTTCTAACTTACTTCCAAAGCCTGGTGGCACAGAGATTTTTGGTAATTTCTTATGTTGTGGCCCCACAGCCATGCACTTGAGATGGGTCCTTGTTGGATGTACAGGAGGTCATTTGTGGTCCCACAGCAACTTGCAAAGACTTTCTTTTTAAATAAGGTGCCAGCAAAGAACAGATGCAGCATGTACACCAGTGAAACTCAGTTCTCCCTGTCCATCTCTCCTCTCTGGGTATCCCAAACTCATCTGCCCCTGGCTATATTTCAGTTTACTCTCTCAGGTCAGGGATCCTCCTTACATTCCCATTTCAGCAATAAGAGTTTAGCATAAATGTCTGCAGCATTTCCCCTGTAATTCCCTGAGCTGGTTCTTGCTCAAAGCCACAGTGAAGGAAAAAGAAAAAAGCACATTTCATAAGCTTAATGCCAGATTTGATGTGCTCCAACAGCAAACTCTACCTTGAAATTTAATTCCAGTCTCCATCCAGGGTATCCTTTCAAGTCCTGGTTGAACAACTCCAGCTGTGAATTTGACTCCCTCTCTCCAACTCAGACTGACTTTGGGGCACTTGTTACCTTACCTTAGATCAAAATACCGAGTTATTCATCCTACCCTTATGTCTAAACATCGCTCAGGTTGTAAAACAGATATTCTGAGAGTGTTCAGAAACTCTGTTGGAATAGAAATAGAGCATCACAGCAGAAAACCACTCAAACAAGAACTCTCAGCACAAAGCTGTAGTAGCTAAAGGGACAAATATGAGCCATGAATGAATAAAGAAAGAGATTAAAAGTAGTGCAGGGATGTTACATCTAAATGAAATGTCAGCGAGATGAGTTTGGTTCTTTCTTCAGTTTGGGCATCTAAAACTCAAAGAAAGAAGCTGGGAAAATTGGAGAGAGTTCCCAGAATGATTTAAGACCTTGAAAACCTTCTTTATTGTGAGTGGCTTAAACCCTAATCTATTCAGCTTATCCACCAGAATGCAAAGAGCTCATTCAGTCACCGTCTGCAGCCTTCCACTTGGGTTAGAGATTGCTCACATTTACGGCTCTTTAATCCCATCGCAGTGGGAGCTGATCCTGGATATGCTCAGACTGGCAATGTGGTGTGTGTTAGAGGGGCAGGTAAATAAACCTTTCAACAGCAGACCTGCAGATGTGATGAAGTCTGTGACTTGAGATGCCTAAGTGAAGTCTTAGCAGCTCTTCGGATGCGCAGGCAGGACTCACAGGCATGCCTGCAGTGTAGATACTGCTGGAGGAGGTTCTGCGCTCTGGTTAACAAATGCTGTATAAATAAATTAGCACAGTCATTGCTTCAGGCCCTAAAAATCTATTAATACTTTCAATTCCTGATTTTTTTTAACCATCACGCCTCCCTCTTACAAACCACATGCCCGAAACGGTGGCCAGATCATGAGTTAATTATGCTTGAGTACAGCTCTGGATTGTACAACTGAGAAATCCGAGGCAGCAAAACTTAATTGGCTTTTCCAAGGGCATCCAGCAAATCACTGGCCAAGCCAGCCACCGAACCCAGGGGAGCTGGTGCTTTCTCACTGCATCTCACACTTCCAGCTGCTCATAACAGCGACAGCATCGGGCAGGAAGTGGGGGCCTTTGGAGTCTCCTGAAGGACGTGGTTTTGACTCAGCATTATCTGACTCTGTGAGGGGAATATCTTGCCGGTGACAGCCCGTCAATGGTAATTGATGAGCGTGGCTCCTGACACAGATGTGCCATCTCTGACCGCCCCACCCTGAACTCCTGTTCTGCTGGACAGCTTTTTATCTGGATGGAGGAGAGAGGGTCACGTTCTGGCCCCTCGCCCCTCAATGTCAGCAGCTCAATGGACCTGCCATCGCATTCCTGCTTCTTTTTGACCATATAATTTGTCGTGTTTAAGATTGTTCAATTTATTTCCCAGATCTGCTCAGTCATCAAAGGTTAAACAGCCCTTGGTTTATCCATTAAAGGTGGCAGCAATTAGTTCCCCCACACTGACTCTTAGTGAGAGCTGGGAGGGAGTGAGGTAACCTTGTCCCCAAAACTGCTGTGAGAGGATGGCACAAACACCCCAATGCCTTTGTACAGCTCTACAATGATCACCCACCTTGGAGAAAGGGATTTCTTTTATCCCCAAGTGCAAGCAGTGGAGTGAACATCTCCAAGGGCCCAGCTAAACATCTGCTTTGGGTAAAAGCTGAGGGAAAAAACTGCAAGTTTGGCAAACACTGCTGTGGCCCAGGCGGGTGCCTGGGGGTTGCTTTGTGCAGAGACAGTGCTGAGAGCTGGACTAGAGCATGTCGTGTCACCTCTGCCTGGCAAACCCAGCAAAGGAGAAATGTCAAAATGACAAAGCTGAAAAAGCTTCCACAAAGCCAGAGCAATGCAGAAATTCAAGCTGTTGACAAAATGCTTGAAGGAGCCTGCTGGAACCAGAGCCCATGAGCGTGCTGAAGCCTGGGCAAGGAAAACCCTGCTCCCATCAACAGCACTTTGCCTGGTCTGGCCAGAGAAGTCCCTCACATAGATTTGGGGGTTTGTTTGGGGTGTGTTTTCAGAGTGGTTATTACAGTGAGGGTCACATGTTGGCTCTTCTGACCCCTCTGGAGACCATTCCTCAGCACACCACAACCTCCCTGCTGAGAGGTTCCCACACTTCTGGCCCACACTTCTCCCTGGCACACTGCCATGCACCTGCCTGCAACTGCCCATCTTTGCCCTTTATATTTTAGACTTTTTCAATTAGATATGCATTGATTTGAAATTAAACAGTTTTCCAAGAGGTTTAACCAAAAGCATCGAGCTCTCCAAGGAGACTCCATGGCTTGGTGGTGGGATGGGATGCTATGAGGAAGGACGGTATCAGTCATGCACAAAGAATCGAGGTGAGCGATGAAATGCCCCAATCTTTGTTAGGCTGGGTGATGCCAAGTTCCCTGTCTGGCTTTAACCACTACTTCTCTGCAAATCTGCAAAATGGAGCAAGCAACTATCCCTTCGCCACAGGGATATGGGGGCAATAAAGACTGCCAGGCAATGGATGGTTAAGCAATCAGGGCTGCTCTAGATCCGTGAGATGGTTGGATTGACCGCCCTCGTGAAAGCAGCAGAATCGTTCTGTGCAAGACTGGCGATAAAATGAATGAGAAGGGTCATGCAGCCCATCTATTAACAGCTGGCCTCTGCAAGGGCTCCAGCAAACAAATGCTGTTGCAAGATGATCTCTTTTCACAGGAAAAGAACTCCGCTCTTTCCCCTTCTCTTTAGACCGAGGATCACCAAAAAGCAAATGCACCACCAGCTATTTTAGAGTGGTTGTTTTTCAGAAACACTACTGGCTCACCTGTTGGCTCTCCACCTTGTTGGAAATGGGGTTAAATCTAGCAGGTGAAAAACACAAAAACAACCTGAGAGTGCTTTGCATATACACCGGGATGATGGAGGAGAATCAGATGGCAAAACAGGCAACATCCGGTAGCTCTCGGCTCTCCCATCCATCCTCTTTCCGAGCCAACCAATTCCCTCCAAATGACAAAAATACATGCTATTTTTGCCTTCCTGATTAGTTTGTTTCAGTAAATCCCACTTCACAGATAGACCCAGCTCGCTTTAATTAGCTTTGGCACGTTGACAAGGAGAGGAAAGAAAACACCACAGGACAGTGCTGTCTGGACACACATCGCCAAGCAGTGACAAAAATAAACCATTTTGCTACATAACAGCTAAGTGCTTCCTGACTGCCTGCTTTTATCCCTGTAAGCTTCTACCTAGCTGGTGAAATCAGTCTGACCAATCCAATTCTTTACTGAACAAAACCTATTTTTCATCTCTTACTAGTAAAAGGTTCTAAGCCCAGCAAAATCGGTGCCCATTTGGAGTTAGTTTTATTTTGATTCTTTCCCTCTGCCCCCCCTTCACAATCTCTCCCTGGTTTCCACATCCCATGGTATATTTTATCTTCTGCCTGTTCAGGGCAATCTGGTCATTGCTAAGCAACATGTCATCATAAATATTTCATTGGCAGAGGAGTGTTCAGAGATGCAGCCAAAAATCTTTGTCTGGAGCTGCCTCCATGGTCTCTTTTCCTCACATTCCCTCAGGGGAGCAGCAGCACACACCAGCTCTGGATCCCACACAGAGAAGGGACGACCAGGATCATGCAGGACAGAGGTGTGGGCTTCTCAGCCAGCATCATGCCTCACCCAGTGCTCAGCAGTTTTGCAGGCTGCTCTTTAGTTGGAGTAGCTGGATTAAGCTGGTGCACCCCGCCCTGTGCAATGTCCAGAGGTTTGGACTTAATACTGTCCCTCAGAAGCAGGTTTTGGCAATTTAAAAAAATTAAAATTATGCATTTTTATGCGTAGTGGGGAGAAATGGGGTGGGAAGACAGAGGATGGGTGCCTGTCGATGAACGCCCTGTTCCTAAGTGCACTTGGCATCTTCCAACAAAGCAAAATACAAACCCTAACCAGATTTCGCAGTGCCATGGGCATGTTCATCCTTACTTCCAGGCCCTCCAGAGCTCTCTACCCCAAAACAGCCACATCTCTCATAATTTCCACTCCGTATCTCCTTTTCCTTGGAGAAGAATCCCACCTGGGAGGTGTCAGCTGAGGAGCACCAGCAGACGAAGCTCTGGAGCAGACTGAGCAGCTCTTGCTGGGAAGTTGCAGCATTTTGTCAGTAAAGCCTTAACTGTGTAGAGAGTTCTCCCTCATGCAGTTGTCTGTCACGCTGTCATTTTTCACAGTTCCCTTATCTAAAATGAACCTGGCCTGCCTGTCTTTCCAAGGCTCTGTGGCTGATTATTGCTGCTGTAAGAACTACAGATCCCGTGTTAGGAGCCTGACATAAAAGTGGAACCACTCTACCTGGTGGGCTGCCTGTTTCTCAACCGTGCATGCAATGTGGGGGCCCAGATTCCCTGGTGACCCCCAAAAGGGTTTGTGTTGGCTGGTCAGAGCTGTCTGGGAATGTGGCAATGGGTGTTTCTAAAAGAAGGCAGCCATGAGGTGAGCACTACGTGGCAGAGTTTACCTACAGGTGCCAAAAAGTGGCACACTAGGAGGGTGGCAAAGGTGAGCCTGGGAGTGAGAATTAGAGCATCATGGAGGGCACTACAGGAAGATGCAGCTGTTTTCTCTTACTGCTGATTTTTGCAAGCACCAAAGGGACCCAGCTTGGGTCCCACTGGGCTGAGGTAGGGCCTGGTGCCTTACACAGAAATATCCTTTATAGTGTTTGTAAAGCAAAGTCTTGCTGACCTAAGAAGCAACCTATCCATTCACACCCAGCCTGAGCAGCTTTAACATCACCAGCCCTTTAAGTCATGATTTGGAGAAAGGTTTTGTGCTCATGGCACCCTGAAAGGTCTCAGCTCTGCCTCAGAGGAAAACGAGCTCCTGCTTCCAGAGGAGTCCTGGCGTGGTCTGCCAGGACCTTTCCTCTGGGCTGCTCTGCAGTAAAGCCTCTGCCTCGGCCTCCCTGCTTCACCTTCAAGGCACCAGCTCATCCAAGATTTGCTCGATGCATGGAAGAGCAATGGGAATTTGACAGATTAACTGAGTTCTCTTCTGTCTAGACTCCCTGTCAAGCCAAATACAATCTTAAAACAAATGACCTACTGCAACAGGCTACTGCTCATGCCTGGATGTTAACAAGAGGAAAGACAAGTGCGGGGAGGTATTTTGAGTTTATCTACTTGCTTCCTTTGGCCCAGTGACACGAACTTGTGACTGTTTATGTAGATGTGATGGTGCAGAATTTTGCCTGCTAGAAGAGCAACCTCATCACTTGGTACGTGCTGTGCCTCCTGTGGGCGTGGGAAACCCATTACTCAGGCACCAGTGTTGTGCCTCTGATTGGAATGCTTTCATCACGTCTGCCTGCGATCATCAATCAGGATTTTTATTTCTTTGCAAGCCAAGAAATAGGTGATGTTGGAAGAACCCCTCTGGAGATACTATTAGCTGAAAGAAGCAAGCAAGAAAAATATGAATACGTTACTAAGCATGTGGGAATGTAATGATTTCAGATCAACACCTCGGTGCTTTGTAACTCTGTGATGTTTTTATTTTAAATGCTTTAAGAGAATTTTATTGCCAGATGAAAATGTCCAACACTGGAAAGGCTCTGATGCAAAGCCATGTTTTAAGTAAAAGATACGGAGACAGGAGATTACACTTTTCCCAGTCTCTTCCCTTAGGAAAGTGCCAGTGTTAGCTACTGGGTGTCCCAAGCTAAATGGCACTAGGTGGTCTCAATCTGGGTAAGAAGAGCCAGCTCGTTAGTGAGAGTGGCTCACTCTTGCCCACAGTGAGCACAAGGAGAGACCTGAGGTTGCCCCAAACTGTGACTCACCTAATCTGCAGCCACAGCATCTCAAGTGTGGGCTTTTGATGTGGCCAGAAAGTGCCCACTAGACAACATGGGACCAGCATGGCACCACACAGGCTGGCAGGGCTGCTGAGGGCTCCTGCAGAGCTTTGCCCCTGACTTGGCTGGTGCTGTGCCACAACTGGAGCTGTAAGCCTGCGCTCCTGGTGCGCTGTCAATCCTGGCAGGCTCGTTCCTCACCTCCCCAAGGTTGGCAGGGAGATGTGCAGAGATGGCACAGACCAACATTGTCGTTCTTTGCAGTCTCAGAGGTGAGCAAAGGGGTTGTTAGGCCTCATCACTGTGAGATTAAAATTAAGCAAAGGTGCAAGAAACACCGAAGTAGCCCTGTGGGGAGAAATATTGGTGGGAAGTGCCAGGGAGCTCCACGTGCCTGCGGCTCAGATGCCAACAGTGCAGATGCTGCCTGGCTTGAGCTGGCTCAGACAGCTCTGCAGAGTGCTGAATTATGCTGCCTAGACACAGCCACGGTGACAGCAGTAAAATGTCAGGGACCTGGGCAGCTGTGAGGCTGAGACAGGCTCCTCTCAGTCTGCTGGCTCGAGCTGAGGGACAGGAATGGGGACGCTGAGTGCAAGGAGAGGCAGGCATTGCTACCCTGGCTGTGACAGGACATGGATGGCATTGCTGACGTGGGGCTCATCTATCCTGGGAGAGCTCTGCTGGTAGGAGATGACCTTTAGGAGTCCTGGTAATCCATTAGGCTATGGAGAAACTCTTGGGATTAATTGCCATCAGCCAAGAAGACGCTCCTTGTCCAGCATCAGTCAAAGGCATATTTGATTATCTGATTAGTTTCCAAAATTTGTCAAAAAGATATCTGGAGATCCTGACCTTCCCCAGAAAGGATAAATCCATGCACAGAATATTTTTTTTTTATAAGGATATAAAAATGGCTGTACTCATCTGAACCAAACATCAGCTTTGCTCTGGTTTCTGTCTAACAGAGAACAGCAGCAGAAGCTTTGGTATCAGAAGAGAGGAAACATCTCTTTGTGTCCTTTCACCTTCAGGCTGTAGTACTGTATGCACTTCTTCAGGCAATGTGTAAGCCTTTCTTTTTAATGACTCTTGACAGGTTTTCCTAGCCATGAATATTTTTGGCCCCCATGCAATCCTGTGGCAGTATATTCCAGTTTAACTGTGTGCAAAATGCTCTTTTGGTTGACTCTGCAATTTCAGAGTTTCACATAATGATCCCTTGTTCTTCTGCTGCAAGAACAGCGAATAATTGTTTCCTACTCACCTTCCCTCTGGCACACTTTGCTACAATCTCAGTTCTCCCCAGATTTTTCTGTGTAGCTGTGCTAAACAGAAACCTGTCATGTGGGCAGGTTGATTTAGCTGTGCTTAATCTACCTAGTGCAGGTAGCAGTGAGCTGTGACAGTGGAGGGATGCAGGTGTTGCCATGGGTCAGTAGACTGTGAGTTTGTGGAGCTTACACAGCTGCCTGTTCCATGGGACCCCCACTACTGCTGTTGTCCGTGCTGGGTACAGCAAATCTGGCACGGATGTGCTTCCCAAGATTACAGCCTATCTCCATTAGATAGGACAGGATTCCAGTCCAAGGAGTCACTCTTTCAGTGCTGGTGTCTGAGATGTGAATGTCTATTAGTGTGACTAAAGGCATGCTGAAGGCCCAGCTGATATTTGGAGATTTGGGCTGGATAGTGACTGCAAACAGCATCTCAGCATGGGAATTGGATGCTTTGAAAACACCTAATTTTCAGAAGTCCCTGATGACTCTGAACTAACCTCTAGCTGACTTTAAAAATGAATCCAGCTTGGAAGGACTCTGCAAGCACACAGCCAATTGTTGCCACCACTTTTCTTTCCTCTACACTATCAAGAAGAAATAAAGACCTTGGTAGGTTTTTTTGCCCCAAACAATGATATATCATATATAATATATGGTGCAGGATTGATTTCCTGCTTGCCTGCTTTGGTATTGTCAGAAACACAGCTGAAGTCAAGACTTAAATTTGCAGAGCAGAGCCAGCCTCAAAATACTCTCAGCAATCTGTGTTGTCACCCCTGGAGGTAAATGCCTCCAGACAGTGAGGGCAATTCGGGGCTGAACCCCTCCTGTGTCTCAGCAAGAGAAGCCAGTCATGAATCATCGGGGCTTAATGGATGCTGTGCTGAGGATTATGCATGGATGCAGGAGGCAGCATCCAAATTCTCCATCAGAAATGAGCTGATTGCATTCAATTTTTCTTTCTTGTTTGGTTTTTTTTTTCCTTGAAATACGCAAATGAAGGGAGTTTCCCCTGGCCTCAGAGTGCTGAGAAAGATTTTTGCGTTGGGACCTTGGTTATGTTATGACATTTGATTTGGGAGGGCAGCCTCACCTAGCGCTAACTTTTGGTAAAGGCAAAATCCAGACTTACAATGAGGTCACTATGCACTAAAATTTCTGTTTAAATTGTCACCTTTAATTAAATCATTTCATGTATTTGGAGGAATAGCCAGTTCCAGCACAGCTTCTTTGAAGAGATTTTTTTTCCCAAATACAAGACCATTAGACAAATGGTTTAATTTTATGCCAGCTGAGCTTATTTCTCAGAAGAAACAAACACAAGAGAGCTTTTTGTTTCTCCTAATTATGGGCATGGGAAGGCCTTGGGAATGATGTGGTATCACTGGGCAAGGCATGGCATGTGAAGCAGGCACCTCGGGAGAGGATGCTGGAGAAGGACATGGTCTCTAATCAGGTAGCACCGTTTTCCTTCAAATAGAGCAGAGAAATTGTGGGTGGAAAAGTGCCCATTGGTTCTGTGGTTCATCTTTATTCTGTCTGGTCTGGAGTCATCATGGTGGAATCTCCAGTGGTTTTGTCCCTTCCAGTTGCAAGGTTATGTCCATTTCCATCAGTTATAAGACTATTCCTCCACTGGCTTCTCCCATTTGTCTCAGATTCATTTGATTTCATGATTTCACCCTGATTTTTTGACAGTGATTTTTTTCTTCCTTTCTCTAAAGAAAAATCCAAACAGAACCATTTAGGAGCCTATTTTGGCAGAGAAGATGGGATAAGAAGGGTATTAAAGCACTGGAATAACTGAGGAGAGAGCTCAAAACTAATGTCAAGGGAGCAGAGATTATTCCTGTGGCCTTCTCTCAGGCCATCTTTGTGTTGAGTACTTCCCAAATTCCTCTCACCTGTGGTGGAACAAGTCCCTCATCACTCCTCACACATCAGCAGTGTTTACCAAGCACCAGCGTGGCTCAGATGGTTGGCAGAAGGTCTTGGAAGTCAAACAACTGCCCTCCATCACTGCAGCATCCTGGAGAAGGGGTGGCATCCTCAGTGCTAAGGTGAAGTCAAACAACACTGTCTTCCACCAGGAGCAGAACATCCTTATTTGTTACAAGAAAGGAAAAAAAACCTCTTTAGCCACACCAGTGAAGTGATGGCCAAGTGTTCTCTTTAATCCTCCTTAATCATGGTGTTGCTGATTAACATTTGAATAGAGCTCCTAATTAGAAAGAAGAGACACAGACAATCTCACCCTGCTGAGGAGGTGAATTCTCAGCTCCTTCCACTCATTCCTGCATATGCTGCCCTGATTAGGGCTTGAATGGGACAATGATTAAAGAGGCCACTGCCACTCTGCAACCTCTCAGCAGCATAGCTACGTTCAAGGATTTATTTTCAACCGAGACTTGAATAAATGTTTTGCAAATGTGAGCCACTCCTTCGGAATGGGAAGAGCTTTTAAACACTTCTGAAGCACTATTCCATCTTGCTCCTGGTTTTATCACACTGATCTCCGCCTCTGTAGAACATGCCCTGTTTGACCATAATGTATTTCAATTAGGATTGTGGTTTAAGCGTATGTATTTCACTTGTTCATCTCTTTCATTATTCAAAAAGCAGACAAAGCAGGTGAAAACTTGGAAAGTGTGCTATTGAAAAATCACTTCTACTTTCTTGGTGGTTTTTTTTTTTTTTAAGTTCTTCCATCCATTACATAATTTCTTTTGCTTATTAATTTGCATTAGGCCTAACCAAAGTCAGAGCTGTTGTGCTCTGTTGCATTCAAAGAAGATCATACTCGTAGTCTCCTAGGAATTTTTGATGTCTGCTTGTGTCAATTACATCAACCCACTTAGACAACTTTTCTATGCCTAACCACATTGCAGAGCTGGGGAACAAAATTATCACAATTGACCTAAGCCTTGCTGGACACGGGTGTACAGCCACCTGCCCACTGGGACCTCCTGGTTACAGAGCATTGCCTGGTGAATTCCTGCTGCAGCAGCCTAAGACATTACAGCCTTTGGCTGCTTTGCTGCCTCTCTGCCAAAGCTCAGCACCTCGGCCTCTTCTGCAACAGGTCTGTCTCTCACACATGGCAATGGTGGCTTTCCAGAAGGATGCCAGAGCCTGCCTGGGTGCAACTGAAGTCCAGATCCTTGTGCCCTTCTGAGGAGGAGGCAACACCCTAAACCACCACAGCAACATTCACGTAAATCCATCTTTCAGGTACCTTTCTCTCCCAAACACGCTGACTTAGGAGGGTGGGAGGCCTCCTGCAGCACAATGCATTGTGAGCCTATTCTTTCCTCAAGACATTAAGTTAGATAAAGAAAATGGAGTGTTTTGTGGCCTGCAGCATGTGGAATATATCTTTTCTAGGCCCTTCTGCACTAAATTCCCATTGTTGTCCTCGTTTTTCCTAAATAGAACTGCAAAATCATCCTTCTTTCAGAATTAAAGACATTTTCATATGTCTTTATGGGATCTGGACAATATTTTCCATCCAGGTACCCAAAATTAGGCTTTGTGACAGAAGGGGACTCATTATGAGGAAGGCAGTGAGCTTTTGTATCTCAGAATCATTACCAGGCTATGTGGAACAGAGGCAGGAGCAGGTGAAAAGGGAGAGGCAAAGCTCACAGTGTAAGATCAATAACCTGATTCAACTGTGGGGGAGAAGCAGAGAGATTTTACATAAAGCTATGTTAAAAAAACACTCTCAAAGAGATGCTTCACTTCAGAAAAGCCTTTTCTGTAGACCTGGGCCGTAGTCACCTAAATATGCAAAAAGGCAATTAGCCAGCTTTTTTCTGTTCATTTATTTTTCATCTCATCACAAAAGCAGAGACTCTGCTGTGGCGCTCACCAGGACCTGCCAGGCACACACTGAGGCTCATCTGAGAGGGAGACAGTGCTCCCTTGGCCTGGTCCATCACTTGGGGCTGCAGGACATCCAGATGGCCTCAAGTGCCTACAACTGTCAGGGCAAGATGGAAAATTGTTCAATTGACTTGACATTTAACTTCCCACAGCAATGGAAAGGAGAGNGAGAAGAGAAGAGAAGAGAAGAGAAGAGAAGAGAAGAGAAGAGAAGAGAAGAGAAGAGAAGAGAAGAGAAGAGAAGAGAAGAGAAGAGAAGAGAAGAGAAGAGAAGAGAAGAGAAGAGAAGAGAAGAGAAGAGAAGAGAAGAGAAGAGAAGAGAAGAGAAGAGAAGAGAAGAGAAGAGAAGAGAAGAGAAGAGAAGAGAAGAGAAGAGAAGAGAAGAGAAGAGAAGAGAAGAGAAGAGAAGAGAAGAGAAGAGAAGAGAAGAGAAGAGAAGAGAAGAGAAGAGAAGCAGGGGAGGAGGACACAATTTGTTCAAAGACCCTTTCTAAAGGAAGAATCAAAATCAAGTGGCACACTCCCACACTCTGAGCTTATCTGCAGGAGCTGAGTTCACACACTCCACTAATGATCATCGTACAAATGCAAAGACATCTCTGTCATTTAGCAGCTGTTTCCTGGATTTCAGGATAGTTTGTTCCTACGGGCTAGAGAGTGACAGTTTCTGTACAAGTATAGCAGAAAGACGAGTAAAAAGGCCTCTCCTCCATCTTTTCTGTTCCCTGAGAGCTTCCCAGCCCTGCTAACTGGGTTTGCACCCAGCCTTCCAGCTCTAGAGCTGCTCTTGCTCAGTAGCCAAGATAAAAGAAGAGTTTAGAGAGACCTCAACACACTGGAAACACTCTGACCCCTTCCAGATCTGCTCTTGGGGAGGTAACATGCATCAATACCCCCAGTGCCCAGAGGGGTCCTGATAAGCTCCCTCAGGCAGGTGAATCCCCACTGTGATGCTGAGTCCTGTGCTCAGCTCACTGCCTCTCTCAGTACATGTGGCTTTGGGAGCCTCGGTGTCCCTGCTTGAAAGTCAGAATTCCCAGTGACTTCTCTCCCCTTCTAGTAACTTCCTAACATCCCAGCTATTCTGGGATTATGCCCTGTCAGGACCAAGGGCTATTCCTGGACCACTCTGCTGATCACACCCAGCAACAGCAGCCTGCACTGACAGCTCCTGCTGTTCCAAAGCACGGCAGGGCAGGCAGGAATAAGTTCCCAGGACAAAGCAATGTGAGGAGTGCTGCGGCTCTCTCTGTTCAGTAGCTCCAGAGAGAAGCAGCTCAGATGCAGCAGCAAAGTAGGGAAAGCGAGTTTGGAGTTTAATGCCTCTGAAGGCGAAAACAGCAGCAGTTGAAAAATTGATGCAGCAGTGAAAAGCTCCTTGATTCCAACTAGAAATAAGGAGAGTTTCAGGGATGCGAGGAGGTGCAAGGTCCCTGTCTTTAATGTTCTGCACCCACTATGCATGCAAAGATGTTTTTAATGACAAAATTGCTTGCTTTAGAAAGGAATATACTTCCAGCCCATGCTATCAGGGAACCAAATTACTGCCCATGGTAGCAGGAGGAGGTGTGAAATAAATTGGTCACGGGAACCCTTACTTTTAAAAGCCAAAAATAACATGGTATATAATATAAAGTTCAAAGTTGAGCACTGGGGCTAGGGACTCCTGTGCAGTATGGATTCAGTGTCATAACAGAGCAAGAGTGGAGCAAATTGCTGCAAAATGCAGGACCTGGTAAGTAGCAGCGGGATATTGAAGACAAAGCTCAGAAAGTGATTTTAACAGGTTTTGAAACCTGCTGCCATAGCTTGTTTTCAATTGCTGTGATTTTATTTGGGCTCGTTAGAGTGTCAGATGCTCAGGCTCTCTGTGGAGGTGAGGGGTATATTCAGCTTGTGCTCATGCTACAACCAAATCAACAATAACCTAATAAATGATAACTAATAAAAACCAAGGTTTAATTACGCGAAACTGTGAGCATGTTATGAACAGAGCAATCCTCCCAGGAGCAGAGGCAGCCAGAGGAAATCTGAAAGTAGAGGATGTGCAACTAGTGTTAAAAAGCTGCTTTGCTGCCATTTCATTGAGCTCCTTGGGTATGTGTGTGCCACGGTCAGCTTGGCAAATCGCTCTGTACAAGACACTAAAAACGTGACAAAATGCCTCATAATGTCTGGATTGGGATTACAGATACCCCAGAGAGAGAGCAAATGTGTGCACCTCAGTACTAGGGAGCATTTCTGGTTAAATCCAACTGCAGTGAGTTCTCTTGTCTCCAAGCTCTAGGCAGGCTGGATGCATAGAGGAGGATATGTTTATTCTGCTGGAGACACGCTCCAGGATGGAGAAGGGCATGAGAGCCCATGCCTGCAAGCCTCAGCCATGGAAAGTGTGACTGCCAGGCTTTGGCATTTTGATATACCCTGTTCTGAAGAGGAAAGGGATTAGAGAAACCCCAGTAGGTCCTGCCAGTCACTAAAGCTGGATCTAATGGCAGGCAAAGATGGAACTGAAGTTATTGTGTCACGTTTGTCTCTCTGAACCCACTCGGGCCATAGGCTGAGCTTTACACAAGCAAGAAGTAGCAGCTCTGGATCTTGCTTCATGGCAGCCAGGCTGGCCAAGTGGTCCAGGCTCTCCCTAGCCTCCTGCTTGGCTTCCATGTGGGAAGGTAACGTTTTTATTCCCCACCACTTTACCAGGGATGCTTTCAAACCTAATTAAGCTTAGCGTTATCATTGTTTTTATCACATTAAGATCCCACTTGGCTCTCAGCAGCACAGACCACAAAGTCAACACTGCATCTTTAAACAGAAACAACAGATTTTGGTTCAATTAAAAATTCATTAAAATGTAAATTACTTTGTAGGGTTTTTTCCTTCTAATGCCTGTTCAGTGTGACACTCTAATGGCAAAAAGCATTAAAGGGAGGTTAACCGGCAGCACAGAGACAAATTGCTCTCAGTATACTCACCTGCCTCAGTGGTCTTGGAAAAGAATTTAACCTTTCTGTCTCATCTACAGGGGTTTCCACCTTATCCTAGTTGTTTCCTATGACCTTTCTTTGCCATAAAATCATCACAGAATTGCAGAATGGTTTGGGTTGGAAAGGACCTTAAGGATCATCTTATTCCAGCCCCCTGCCATGGTCAGGGACACCTTTCATTAGACCAGGTTGCTCAAGGCCCTGTCCAACCAGAACTTCTTGTCAGGATTTCTTATGTCTATATTGAATCACCTTATCCTGCAGTTCTGCTTTCTCTTTTCCTCTGCAGTTCTCCTACAGCTCTCAGGGAATTTTTTTTCCCCAAGATGACCTATCCTGAAAGCCAATTGTTTCCTCCCAGAGCCTGCTAGATATGCCAGAATAAATTTCCTGGATGTTTCCCTTCCAGTGGCTGCACCAGATATGATGATTTAACCACACACTTATTAAATCATTTGTTGCTTCTAATACTCTATGAAACCACGTGAGAGCATTATTATTATTATTTTCCTTATCACGGTAAACTCAGTCGCTATTGCAAGTTCATTAGGTGTCGTTAATTGCTAACAACATATTCAGAACGTATGGTAAACGCAATTTAATTGAGAACTAATTAACTTGTTATAGTTATCTCATTACATGCCAATTAAACTTTTCAACACTCCTTTTCAGTAGATAAAAGAACAGTTAAAATCCCAGGGACCAACTCCTGAGCCGGGGTAAGGGGGGCAGCTTTGCTGCCTTCATCTGTAATGCAGTTACTTTGCACCTCGCGTTTCTGTAAGATTAGGGGAAGCCAAGGGAGTTCAGGTTAATTTAGTGTGTGTCTGAAGAGGCTGAGAACTTGGAAAAAAAAAAATGCCTCTGATGGTGGTTTTGTGTTTCGTGAGAGGAACTGAAGGACTCAGGTCAGGAATTTCTGCTCCGCAGCTGAATCAATCTGCAGTTTTTGGTAAACCAACCTCTAGCTTTGACACGTCTGCTAACCGTAGGGGGGAATATTGACACATTACTCCAGATCCAGAGTCCCTGCAAAGGTACCCCTGGATCACTGGCTTTGGATTGGCATCTTTGCATGGCATCATTTCAGGGGGCTCTCCCCAAACAAGCTCCAGCTGATCGCACTCAAGAGAGCTCGTGGCAGCGTGATTGACTGTACCTGCCCCCCACCAGCTCTGTGATCAAATCACATTTGCCCAGTTTAGGTTTCTGCCCTTTCTCTGCATGAAAGTGTGAAGCAAACAAAGGAGAAGGAAGTAATGGAGGAAAAACGCAAAGCCGTGTGAGTACAAAGTGCTTCCCAAAGCCATAAAATAAGCAGCTGGGGAAAACAAGGAAATATATTGCCTTTAATCTCTAAGATAAACAGGTTCAGTCATCTTAGATATTACAGTAGCATCTGTGGCTTTAAAAAAAAAAATACAAAAATCAACCTGCAGCAGATCCATTAAGTCCACAGCGTCACTGTAATGCTGGCTTCAAACTGAAATGAAAATCTTTGAAAGTGAGAAGATTTCAAGAGGCTCTTATTAAAGTGAGAGGTGACTATTGAAGTGAAGGAGAAAGTTGCTGTGATAGGATTTAATGATTAATTTCTGGTTTATTCACCCACTGAAATAACTTTGTGAGAAACTTGGAAAATACATGAAAGGACAAGTGGGCAAGTCCACTGGCCAGCCACACAAGGCTTTGACCTCAGCAACTTTCCCCAGACAAAGGAGTCTCTGCTATATGGGGCGGGAAAAGAACTCCAAGAGCGCTACTGCCCTGCCACTGATACCTCAATGTCACACACTGAGGGTCAGCTGAGATGAATCACAGCAGTCTGGGTGCACAGCAGAGTTAGCAGGGACCGATACCTTTTATCAGGGTGCAGAATCATCCCCCTGTTGCAGGATCAGGGTGTTCCTCCACAGTGAGCAAACCATGCTCTGCTAGAGCAAGGATTTATGGAAAAGTGTCAGGGAAATGAAGCAAGAGCAGGAAGGCAGAACAAGCTGTTTGCATCCTTCAAGTGAAGCAGAGGACTGCCTGTGAAGATGAACTTTAATTTAAACCACAGGGAAGAAGAGTGTTAATGCAACACCCACCTCATGCAGCTTCTCCAATAAGGGCTATAACACAACAAAAGCAGCGGAAGAGGCTTTTCTCACAGCATCTTCTAACTAACTTCATAAAGCCAGGAAGGCAAAATTCTTTTGGAGATCTTTCATGTCCTTGATTTGCTGAATCCAAACATTCACGTGCATCTTCCATAACCGCTGCTGTTTAAATAGAGAGCACTCCTCAAGTGGGAAGGGTGAGTGTGATGTAGTGTTATGGAGGCTATTAGTACACACCAGAAGCCTCAAGAACTCTCCAGCTTTTCCATCCAGGATGTGTTAAGATGGCAATACTTGCATGGTGAATGTGTTTTTACTGTGTGTCTTTATGATGTTTTCATTATATGCTTTTATTATGTGGTTATAAGCTGTGAGAATGAAAACAGGAGCTATAAAGTTTGATTGATTGTTATATTCCCATATATAAACGGAGATTATTTTTTTTCCACTAGAATCTATGAATGACAAAAAAGTTTGATTGAGATGCAAGTCCAAGCATTAAGTCCACTCCTGGAGTAATCAAATCCAGCTCCTCAAATCAAGTCAATGCTGAGGGAATCATATAATATGCTGACTTGAGAGGAACCCACAGGAATCATCCAAGTCTTGGCCTTGCATAGGATAAGACCAATGATGCTTATGAGCCCTTCTCAGGTCATCAGACCCTCAGCTTTACACAGCTGGAGAGGCAGCTGGGACACTTGGTGCTCTGTGTGTCCCCACAGATCTCCAGGAGCTCAGGCCACCAGGGCTCTGAAATCCCCAAAGCCGAAGCAGGAGCTAAATTCAGAACCAAAGGGGGTGTCACAGGCTTTTGTTTAACATCCTGTTTCTGATGAGGTTTAATTTAGACAACAGTCAAGAGCTCTAAAGTGACACTGTGCTCTCATTTAGCACTCAGTATTTTGTGATGTGCAAGGTCTGATGAGTGCTACCAAACACCCTGAGTTCTCCCTGCCCTCCCCATGCACAGCGCAGCCCCTGCTACACTGCTCCAGGGCCCACTGGTGACTGCACCATCCTGGTGGGATCAGGGTTCGCTCCAGCGGGAAGTGAAGGAGAACCACTTTGATAACATCTATTTATGGTGGCCACAGTGATGGACTCTTCCCCAGGCAGCATCAGTGAGTGCAGAGTAAACCTTTGTGCAGCCCCCTCGTGTGATACTGTACTTTATAAACCTTCCCATCTGCCAGAGCAGGTATTTGTCAGGCCAATGAACATTGCAACTGGTTTCAGCTGACACAGATTCTGCTTGGTTTTGTGCTGTACTGGAGGCCTATTGCCTGCAATGCTCCTTTTGTTGTTCACCTACCTTGGAGACAGCAGCTCACTGTGAAATACCTCTCTCAGGCACCTCATCCCAGACAGTGCCTTTTCTCTTACAGACCTGAGAGGGCTTCCAGCACCCAAAATTCCCTGCAGAGGCCCTTGAAGTTGCTGGCCAGCCCAAGAGTGTGGCACGGTGAGGTATGCTGGGAGAGGAAACACCCTGGCTTTCAAGGAAGCAAACCCTAGAATGTCCCTCTAATTTATTTATAGGAGGAAGCAAGGGAAATCTTTCATGTTCCTCCAAATAAACCTCTCCCCTTGCTTGACTCAAATCATTCAAAAACCTTGCAAGGAGTGGAAGCATTTCCCTATCCTCTGTAGATTTTGTGCCTTGTACTCTTGCCTGCTAAATATATGCCAGCACATATACACCACTTACTGCAGCATGCAGGCTCATGATCTTTGCATGGCTTCCTCCCCTCTAGGACTGCCATAAATAAATCACTAGGTCAGGGAGGCTCTTACATGCCTGTGGTCTCTCTCCCCCGCACTGGCTCTTTTTCTCTCTCCTTCCTCCTTCTACGTTTGTGCAGAGCACTTCAACCTGTGAGGAGTGTCCAAGGCAGCCCCCCCTGCTGCGGGTGTTCTGTGCTAGGTGTGATCTGGCAGCAGATCATTCATATTCCTCACCACAGAGGACACTAATGATCCCAGATCAGAGCAAAAAATCACATTTTGGCACAAGCTGCACTGAAGTTTTCCCTCCCAGGGAACGTGCTCGCTGAGCTGGCAAATCAGATTCCCACAGAGGTGGGTTTTCGAGCGTGTGGTGCTGCACGACCAGGATCAGGTATTCAAAAATTCAATTTTGGAACCCAGAAGGGAAGCATGATCTTGAAAACATCCTGTCCTGGCTGCTCCTAATGCGACTGGGGTGTTTGCAATTCCTTAAGAGTTTTTTGGATCGATACAGGTGATTTTTCCTTGGTGTTGGCCACCAAGAGGTGAGTCCTGGCCAAGAAGTTCCGTTCTTGCTTCGCAGGAGGACCTAACCTGGGGGCCATGCTCTCCCTGCACCTTCTGGCTAGAGCTCTTCAGGAGAAATCCTTTTGCCTTGCTTTGCTCTTTCAAAATTCCCTTCATTTCAAAGCCCTAAGCAATTCCCTCGGCAGCTCTGCCCACCACAAAGGACATGAAGGATGAAAAATATTAGCAGAGAAGAGAAGAAGAAAAAGCATTTATTATTGATGGGGGGCAGAACGACAGTCACTGTAGTTACAGAAATCAAGTAAGTACAGAAATCAGCCTTTCTAGAGCTGAAATGAGGCTTCACATTAAAGGCCTTTTGCACAGCAGTTTTTTAGCTGTTAGCAAGAGGTGGAGAGAAGAAAAAGTTACGTTCTTAATGTTACCCTTTTAGGTTTTGTCATCTTTGCTAAATGGAACATATTGTCAGATCTCGTGTTTTCCTGGCAGAAAAGTTCTCATTTGCAAAGGACCATGTGTGCGTGTGAATATTTTTTTTTCCCTTTTCTTTTTTTGGTTGTTTTAATTGCTGTTGTAACCTGCACGTTTTGTAAATACTTCAATCAAAATTTTCCAAAGCACCCTGAGAGGGTGAGGAAAAATCAAGAGAGCCTTCTTGCAGGTTTTCTCAGGTGTGCTCATCACTAAGGTGATAGATTTTTGAGTGGTTAACAGTGCTGTCTTGGGTGGCCCAAAGGAGGGTTATAAAAATCTCCCCTTCTTTATCCACTGCTGGGTTGGCACTTCCAGCCCTCTTTTTCACTCTGACTTCTCAAAGGTGGGAACAATCTGAAATCTCAAATTATTCTTGCAAGAAACCCCCTCCCACACCTTGCAGGGCCCATACACAGCTTGTTCCTTCATCCTACATGTAAGATTGTTTATCCAAACTAGGTAGATTTACCTCCTCTACAGCCATGTTGAGGCTGTAGAGAGCAATTGGTTTTCTGTCACATATAGGACAAGACTAATCAAACCTGCCAGCCTGAAACAGGTCAAAACTAGAGTCAAATATGACCTGTGTTGCGAGGGCCATGAAATGCAGGAATACCTTTCTGGAGGTGCTGCAGAAACAAACCTGAAAGAAATGCCACATCTTAGCAGCTTTAATCAGAGATAAAAGACAAAATTCAAAACTCGTTGAGGTCTCAGTTTGGCATCTGAACCCTCTATCTGTTTATCAGCCACTTCAAATCTACAATTATAAGTGAGAATTATGTATCAGCTTGGAATTATCTCGGGGGAACATGTTGTTAAGTTCAAATCGTTGCTGGTTGTGTGCAAGAAATGTGCATCCTTCGTACACAACAAGAAGGTGGGCATCTTCTGAATCACTGAAAACATGGCCTTGTTGGGTTAATTATTTGTCTGTGAGATGGGAAAATAAGGGTGAGGCACGCGGGTTAGGGTAAAAGCAGGGAACAGGGAGGAGTCTTGTGCTGTTCCTGCTCCAAGACTATCAGCAAAAGGCTTCTTTGTTCCTCTGGTCACCGTGCAAGACAAACACTGCAAGTGCAGGTTTGAAGGAAAGGCTGGGACAGCTTGGATAGTCTGGAATGCCAGCACTGGGAGTGACATTTGGGCACTCACGCCTCCTTGCCTGCGGAGCTTCCCACAGGCCCATGGAGATGCAGCAATTGTCCACACTCTTCAAAGCTGAAACATCTTTCTTCTCCTGCCTTCTACCCTGGGCATCACGGTGGCTCCACAGAATGAGCAAAACATACCCAGGTTCAGAACACCCCCCAAAAAGAGGGGCCCCCCGTTACGTGTGTGCATATAAACACCCGTGCACACACAGCACTGCCACCCAGTGGCTTGCTAACCACAAAGAGGGGGTGGACACTTGTTTTAGGGTGAGCTTTTTCTCCCCTAAATGACATTAACATGGTGTACACACTTCATACAAACACATACCCAGCTCTGCCTTCCCAACCTGGAGGTGCCTGGCTTGTCAGGCACACAGGACCAGGCTGTAGGAGTGAGCCAGCTGTGCAGCTGCAGGTGGAAATATCAACTCCTTGGCATCAGGTTCAGGTAGCAGGCAATTTGCAATTGTGACACATATCCTGCCTTTTCCCTTTTTTCTCTCTTTTCCCTTTTTTGTGTGTCTGTGGTTAATTGCAAGGGGGAGGACGGCAGACCTTATCTCTCCTGACTAGTGGTGGCAAAACTGAAAAATTGTTTTCATTACCAGGTGGAAGGCTTTTCACATGCAAATTATCGATATCATTGTGAATGTGGCATTTTTATTAATCCAAACCAGCTTATCTGACCAAAACGAAAAGAAAGATCATTCTTGTTTTATATCAAACATTTTGCTCTGACAACGGCGAGTCATATTTGATGAAATATTGCATGGATCACACCATTTTTACAACTTAGTGCAGGAGAGAAAGAAATAGAAAGGACTAATAGATGGGGTGGGGTTTGGGGATTTTTTGATGGATTTGGAGTTGGGTTTTTTTGGTTTTGCTCTTTTTATCTTTAAGACACTTCTCCGAAATGCCAGTCAAGGGATGCAAGTTCACATAAGCATTTTAACTTCTTTCTACAACATCAAAGAAACGGATCTGGTTTTATAGATGTATTTTTATCTCTCTATTGTGTGCACTTCCTCTTCAGACACTGGGAAAATAAGGTCACATTCCCTACCGAGTCCATCCTTTTCTATTGATTTTACTTTCTTAAAATCCTAATAGAGCTTGAAATTAATACAGTTTAATTTTCTTCTCCCTTTCTTGTCAACCAACAAAGCTTTCTTATTGCTGCTACACAACTCTGGGTATAAAGAAGATGACAGACTTGGCATCCTCCTTTCAATGGAAAAAATCCTTGAAAAGAGAAAATCGGGAGGGTTTTGGCTCTTTATCCAAGCATGTAAAGGCTCTCCCTTCCTGTCTAGAAGATGAGCAGGGGATGGACCACAGAAAGTTATGGACCCCTGTAATGTGGCAAAATTCAGATTCACTGACTTTAGGACAGGTCTACATTCCTCTGCTGGGGCTGCATCTCAGTGCTCTCTGCTGATAAAAAAGAAAAAAGGAGCCCTATTCATATTCCCCAGCCTGGGACAAACAGCTTGTCCAGTGTCTGGGAGCTCCTCCAGGAGCCAGGTGAATGCACTTGGGTAATGGACATAGCCACTTCTGGATCCAGCTGGAAAACATTTACCCGGGGGTAGATGAAGCCAGATGAGGAGACTGGCAGCTCTGGAAGCCGCTGAGTTGTTACCAGCATCCTCCATCCATGAGCAGGGCTGCTGCGGTGGTAGTCCCTAATCTCTTGCTCAGAGACCAACAAGAGCATTCAGGAGACGATGAAGGGCATCAAACCTACTGAACCAGCATCCTTCCCTCCTGCCAGTGAACTTTCTGGGGAGGAAAAGACTCTTCATGGCCCTTAGGAGTCACCTCTCCTTCGTGGGAGGGCTCTGCTGGCGAAAGCAGCGAGAGGCAGGTTCGGTGTCGGCAGTGACGCGATGGACAATGACAACCCTGGGTAACACAGGCTCCTGTGCCCGTGCGTCACATCAGGGCAGAGCTCAGCTGTATAAAATGGGCTGTAAACTCTGCTCATTTTGGCTGACAGATACGATAAAGGTTATGTGTGCTTTACAGCATCACGAATTTGATGGAGAAAGGTCCCCTGAGACCTCTCGCTGCACCAGGTCTCAGCATTTGCCACAGTGTAGCGGGGACCTCATGGGTCGTCTTCCCTGCCCCTCCTTTGCTCATTCAGGAGTCACTGCCCACCTCAATGATGCTTCTCACGTAGATTAAAAGCATTTTAAATATGTATTATTTTTGTACTCCCTGTGTATCTGTGCCTTTCATACCCACATCTTAAATTCATCACCTCTCTGCCAGTTGTTTGTAAATGTCCCCAGGTGTTTAACTCTTATTCTCTGAATCCTCTGAGCTATTGCTGGTGAGTGTGGCTATTACATATTCCTGATATTTCTCAAAGGTCAAAAGAAAATGTAAAAATGCCATTTCTTTTCTCTTCTCCTTACAAGGCAGAAAATGCAATACTGTTCTGGTGCGGTTACTTTGGCTGTTATGCTAAGATTTTATTCTTTTTTAAGTAGACCTTATTGTATTTACTGCAAATGTTCTGGATACAGAATTACTTCCTCAAATTATTAGGAACTAGAAGATATAATCAGCTTTTATTCTGTTTTAGAATATATTACTCAACCACAACAGTCTATTTGCGACAGTTTGCTCTCATCTTCCTGCAACCCATCTTACAAATGAGACATAAAATTGAGGCTGTGGATGCTTATGGACCCAATCCTGCAACATTTATGCACCTGTTTAAGCTGAATCATGTAAAGATTCATGGTGAATTGAATGTGCAGAATGACTAACACTTGAGGAACTATGGCAATTGCTCCAAAGCAGTCTGCAGCTCAGGATAATGAGCAATGCATGAAACTGGTGCATTATCAGGGTGGATTATCTGCTCCTCCCCCAAATCTGGCCAGGATGCTGTAAAGGATGGACTTGGAGTGAATGCAGAGTAAACTGTCTTCTCTGTAGTCAGTGTTATTGTATTAATTTCCTTTTATCACTGCAGTAAGACTCCTGACAGTGCAGAATTTAGCCCTCAGCAGTGCAACAAGATCTCGAGGTTTTCATCACAGAGCCACACTTGGTGGTGTTATACAGCCTCGTTAATTGATTACAAAATAATTCAGCAAGCTGCACTGTTTCTGCATCCTCTACCCAGCTTGCTGCCTCCTGACCTCAAACCAGCTGCACTTCAAGGTCCTGGTCCCCGTGTTGGAAGCCAAATCAGCAGAAGAATGACCTTTCTCTTTCACCCACATCTTTCAGAGGAATAAAGCAACAGATGACACCAAGTAAAGGATTCACAGAGCTCTTTGTGTGAGCCCCTAGCAATGGAGCACTCCAGTGAAGGGCATCAAGCTTAACTCTCAGCTCACCCTGCAAGGAGGATTTTTTTTCAATTTCAGTTAATAGCAGCATTTCCATTGACTTACACAGGAGCAGAGCCAAATCCCAGAGAGTCTTTTAAGAAAAGCTACTCCTCAGCAGAAGAAGCATCTCAGCAGACAGGATGCCCTTGCCCCTGAGAGTCCTTGTCCAGGCAAACCAACTCCTACCGTGCACTGATCCCCCCACTTATTGCTCAGCCTCCATCGAGATTTCTGTTCTTGCACATTGCCACTGTGATTGGCAAGTGAAACACAAAGATCAGACAAAAGAGGCTGAAACACCACCTGGGATGGAGCAGAAAAAGATGTAGGAGCAGATATCTCCATCTGTATTCTCGAGGATGCGTGCGAGGAGAAGCCAGCTGCGGTGAGGTCCTCCCGAATCACAGGGGACTGGTGCTCTGCCCCGCTGCATCTCGGGAAACCCCAATGTCAGTCCCTGCACAAGCAAGGTCACCTCAAAGCCTGTTTCCTCATCCTCAGGCCAGTCACACTGCTGTGAAACTCCAGAACAGGGTGGGCAAAAGGAGTCCAAGACAAATAAAACAGAAGGAAGATGAGGCTTTTCTCAAATTTACGCAGAAGGTAAATCATGGGGCTACTTACACCACCTAAAATCACTTTCTCCCCAGGGTCCTGAATATGCTCTATTATGAAAGCTGTATACTGGAGTGTAAATTTGCCATATATACAACAGTATAATTGTACCAGACTCACCTGTGCTGTATTTTTTACCTATAAATGTAACAGTGATTTGTTTGTCTCCTCTTTCTACAAGAGTTTCAGAATCCCCAGGAAAGCACATGGGCCATAAGACACTTCTTCCACCATTTAATCCAGATAAAGAGAAGAGTCTTGTGCTGAGTCTGCCTTCCCATACACAACACTGGTGTTGGGCATCCCTGTACATATGGACAGGTTTATCCTGGTGCAAGGCACCTCGGCAGGAATCACACAACACTGACAGTGCATCACACTGTACTTTTTAATCGATGCAAGAAGCCGTGCACAGAAGGAAAAATGGCAGCTTTCCAAGTGGCCCCAGTTAATAGCTCTGTTTTGCTTAATGGTGCCTCCCATTCAGACTAAAGATGCTGTTTTAAATATGTAAGCAATTAGTATCTCTCGCTCTCAACACATCTGTGCTGCTTCTCTCTGCTGCATTATAAATCCATCGCGTCCCTCTCCAGCTCAGCAGTGCATATATCACCAGATATTCTGATTTTCAGCAACTTTCTGGTCTGAAAGAGTTATGCTTGGATTTGGTGATGCCCTGCCAGGCTGGCCTTGCCTAAACCCTGACACAGCTGGCCTCTCCTCTCCAGGTCTGTCACTGGACTAACAGGTAACAGGGATATAGGGAAAGCACCTCTTGGTGGGTTTTTGGCACTTGTTTGGTCCAGCCAGTACTTTTTCGCTTTCCCCAGCTTTCATACACTTTCTGTGTAGAAACTGCAGCTTTTTCTCTCCATAACAAAACCCAGGGGTGCCTGTAGCCTGCAGGAGGATGCTTGCAGGGGTTGCAGCGTGGCTGAGATGCAGCCAAGCACCTCAGAAGCAGAACACCTTTCTTGCACAGTATTGTGCTTAAATAAATTCTGCCTGCTCAAACTCCAACGGGATTTAGAGTAGTGGCAGGACCAGCGTGCTTATGACGGTCAGTATTTATAGGAGTGCAAGGGATCATTGTTGCTAAAATAGCAACTGATAGTAATAGAACTGGTGTGATGAGTTATTCAGCCCTTCTTATTTTTGAACGGAGTGTTTTCCACGCCAAAAGCTCTGTTATTGCCCGTCCCTCGCCGGGGAGGAGAAGGTAGAGCCACCGCACCGCGCGCGGGAGTTCCCGCTGTCTGATTTTATTACAGTTTTTGTCCTTTCGGGGAGAAGCCGCCCCGCCTGCGCGGTGCCCACCCCCTCCCCGGCCAGGACCGACCCC